>OW679198.1:46665555-46764103 GCA_940337035.1 Agriotes lineatus
GACTACTTTTGAATCGTCTCCCAATGAGGAAAAACAAATTGAATTAATGTCTATTGGAAAACTACGATCAAATCCTTCATATAAACCTGAAATAGCCAAAATTGACTTGTCACCAGTTAATGTCCACAATCTTGTTCAGAACCAAGCAAAATTAACTAAAGAAATTTCAACACTTGAAAATCTAGACTCTATTAAATACGAATATTTAAGTTTTAGCTCCCTAATTATTGTTATTGTAATGGTAATTATTGTAATATGCATAACTCTTTACTTTTATTATAAACGTGTATCAATTATGAATAACCTATGTAAATTAGCAATACCTCCGAATCGAGAAGTTGAAAATATAAATTCTAACTCAATACCCTTGGTCCAGTGCACGCCAACTTAGATTAAGCTATATATGTAATCACAAAAAATTATTGTTATCATTTTATTGTGAACGTAATGCCTAACATCCGTTAGTTGAACTTATTAATTAATTTCACAGACTTGTCTGAATATAATCTCCTATTATATTCATCGCTAGGGATGGAGGAATTACGTGATCTATTTTGCTGTGCTTTTATAGATAGGACTGCATCCGCTTGATTAGATATAATATTGCATACAGACTGTTATCTTTCATTTATAAGCCCCTGTGGGAATAATTTAGTTAGTAGTAGCTTGCACCTGTATCGAATGCTGTAACTCTGCTCCGTATTTTCTGTAATAAAAAGTATAACTTTTTAAAAACAGTTTTCTTCGTAAAGAAAAGTTAAATCGCGGGCGAATGTTTGCGAAGCCAGTACTGGCAAGGTCAGTTACGAAATGTAATTATTAATACTCCACATCTGAGTGTATTCATTACATAACGCTTTAATTATTTCAAAAACAGTTTACCTGTAACGCGAGAAGCAACTAGAATAACTTTACAACTTCACTTCCAGTTCGAAATTGTAGTTTTTATAACCTCACTTCACTTTTAGCACTAGAGCTCAAAGTAAACAGCTGATTTCTTTAACCACGGTAAACTATAAAACGTCACTTTTAGTGAAACAAGCTAGCGCTAAAAGGCCTACTTTTAGTAGTGGTCGTAGATAAACATATTTAGATGATTAGGTATTGTAAAATATGGCCAAATGTTGGCCAAATTGCTACATATTTGCAAGCATTATCAGCGATTACAAAATATTATTTAAAATGCCCAAACACTAATATAAAAAATCTGCAGATTGCTACACATTTACAAAAATTACCAGAGATTACCAAACTTTTCTAAACGTTACCAGAGATTTTCAAAAACTGTATCCAGGAATTGCCAAATATTATCTAAACATTTTCGGGGATTATTGGAGATTACCAAAAATGTATAAAGATTGCCAGAGATTCGCAAAGACCATCACTCATCAGAGAGTACTGAAGATTATCGAACAGGTGAGAAGTTAAAATTGTTTTCCAAGATTAACACGTATGTACAAATATTACCTGAAATTACCAAACGTCTTAATGGCATTATCAGCGATTAGCAAACAGTATTAACAAAGATTACCAAGTATTGTCAAACATTTCCAAATGTGCCTATAGCGATGAGCGATTAGTAGCAGCGATTATCAAAGATTTAAATACCTAAAACTATTATAAATGTATTGATCTTCATCGGTGTTGGTACTATAGACTAGACTAATTACTAACTCAATTTGAGTATCGTTGAGAGCTTTCTTACCGCACTCAGTGGGGTTATAGATGATATTACTCTTTTTTATAAAACAACGAATAAATTAAAACAGAATTTATTGATGAAAATAAAATATTGAACAATACACGTTTGGTTATGGCACTTAACGAAACTCGTTTGATTATAGCAGAACTCGTTTCGTTAAGATGCTCATAATCAAACATGTATCGTTAATATCTAGGTATATCTTCACCGGTGTTGGTATAAACTACTTACTAAATTAATTTGAGAGAGAGCCCTCAGTGTGGTTATAGATGATATTACCGCACTCTTTTTTACAAAACAAAGAATAAATTGAAACAGAATTTATAGATGAAGATAAAATATTGAACAATACACGTTTGCTTATGGCACTTAACAAAACTCGTTTGATAGCCATAATCAAACTCGTTTCGTTAAGATGCTCATAATAATCAAACTTGTATCGTTAATATCTATTATATTACTAAATAGTATAGGTAAAATATTGTAAATGTTTCCAAAAAATGACTACACATTTCTAAGTATTACAAAATATTATTCTAAATATCTAAATATTACCATAGCGATTACGATCAAAATCGCAGAGATTACTACCATTATCGAAGCTTAGATATTACAAAAGAAAATGAAAATAGTTGACAGATTACTACACATTTACAAGAATTGGCAAGCTTTTCTAAATATATCTAGAGATTTCAAATATTGCAGCTGGGAATTACTAATTATCAAACACATAGTACTTACTATAGCCATTTCCAAAAAGTTTCGTCACGCAAAATTACCAAATCTTTTAAAAATTTCCAACGAGACCTTAACGATTACCAAAAATTACCAGAGATTTGTAAAGATTACCACTAGAAAAAATATCATGAATATCCAAGATTTATTAAAACTTCTCTAAGATAATTAAATAGTACAAAAATTGCCGGAAGTATCCAAAAAAATGATATACATTCAATGCAAACATAATCAGATATTACAAAATATCAATCAAAAATCTAAAGATTGGTATCAGGATTACCAATAATTTCTAAAAATTTTCAAACAACATATATTAAACGATCACTACAGGTTTCTAGGGGATATTCTAATATGAGTTTTTGATTGATGGTGTTTTGAGGTTTACCAAGCCATATGAGAAAGTACTGATAAATAGTTGGCCTTAAGCCATTTCTAATGAACAAAAGCGAATGATGTTATCATGGAAACAAGTACAGACTTTGATAAATATCAGTGCAAAGAGATAACAAAGTGCAGGCGTTTTTGAATAAATTGTGATTTTTCTAAGAAGCCGTATCCGGAAAAATTGCATTTTGAGAAAATCGGATACCGTTCAGTGATCAAGTCTGTTTTGAAATGAGTTATCTGGCAAAGAAATTTATGATGACATACTGTTAGCATTAGGAGATCAGTGTTCTTCCTATACCACCATAAATAAACATCGGAATATGTTAAAGACGAGCAGAAAGCTGAAAGACCGATTTCAGTGTCGACAACAGAAAACATTTATGCTGTTCACGATATGATTTTGGAAAATCGACGCGAGTTTGAACACCTCATATGAACGTGTTATTTACATAAATAATTAGGTATGAGGAAATTATCGCCAAAATAGATACCCAAATGCATTGAATGCTGATCAAAACCGACTGAAAATGCTAGTATCCAGACCAATCTACATCTAATTTCAAGACGGCATGTCCAACTTTGTAGACCGAATGGTTACAATGGAAGAAACTTGTGTTCATTATTATTATTACGAACCAGAAATAAAAGAAATGTCCAGAAAGTGGAAAGTGCTTCGCGTCGGCCCAAAAAAATTCGTGTGTAGAAGATAAGGATGGAATAATTTTCACTGGCCACTTACAGAAGGAAAAATCGATTACAGGAGAACATTACTGTTCGTCACTAATAACTAATAACACTTCCAAAACTGTGGAAAGATGAGGTGGAAAATTTTCAAAAGGTATGTTGTTTTCCAAGATAACGCACCTGCTCACAAATCATTTGTTGCCTTGCAAAAACTAAAGGAAATCGGCTTTCAGATTATCTAATATCTACCATATTCTAGTGATTTGGCCACTTTAGACCTATTCCCACATCTCAAGAAAGACTTAAAAGGATGAAGATCATGCTGTAGAGACCTGGGCCGCATTTCATAAAACAACTTTGCAACTTTTCACTTTGCAGTCATATTCTGCTGCATAAAAAGTGAAAGTGAAAAATTGCAAACTTGTTTAATGAAATAGGGCCCTAGTTTGCAGAACAAACAAGTTTTTTTTCAAAATGTTGCTTTATGAACGTTCTGGTAAGTGCATTGAGTAAATATGTTGAATAAAATGATATTCTATTGCATATTTTTCTACTCGGCTAGGCCAACTCTTTATATACCTTCTCATACGTCTTGAAATTTCAAGTTTGCATCCACAAGATTGCTTGTATTTGTTTTCAGTTCCTACAAAGTAAAATGAATCTGTAACCATAATATTGGTGAGTCCTGTATAAGTGTAAATGCCTGTGGCTAATTCTTTACACTGATATCTTATATATTCAATATTAATTACTAAAACGCCCAGTATATCTAGATCCCCCACATACCTATACCAACACAAAATTCACGCACAACTCATTCTGTTCGTCTCGAATAGCTGAAAAAATAAACGAAAAGCATAGTTTCTTTGACAAGAATTCGGAGCGATTTCGACACATTTCAACAGTACAATTACGTATGTAACCTCCAAATTTATGATCACTTCATCGCGTCCGCGTCTAGCAGCACCAGGCAGTAGCCAAAAACGACGTGGCCGGCGACACTGCGGAGATAACGAAGCAAAAGGCAAATATTTTCCAAAACATGCCTATTAACAATGCTACACTCGAGCAAATACAATTTATCAGCAAGATAACCGGCGGACATGCTTGTAAGTAACGAAGTTAAACGAATTAATTATTCATTCATTCACTTAATTATCAAAACCAAGGTCCGAGAATATTTGGCGGTGAGTCATAGTTATTCTCCATTCTCATTCCTAAGTCAGATTTAAAGTGATCTAAAAATGAGCGGCCGCACAGCAAATCACATGCGAGCGCTCAGCGGCCGCTTTTTATGCCGCTCATGATCTTTAAAAATGAGTTATTGCCGCTCTTTGTTACGATGGGAGTTTTTGCGACAATATAAAAAGTAATGGTTGGCCTAATAACATTTTTCGCGAGTTCCATTGTGGAAATCTTCGCGATGTGCGGGGGGAAAGTGAACGCTTCATACTGCAATTGGCTTGTGGGAACGAATTTGCCTCTACTCCACGACAAATCCAACTTAATTACGAACGCTGCCGAACGCTGAGCATATAATTATTTTCAGAAATTTCCGGAAGAGTTATGTAGCCAAGCGTCTTTCCTTTTTTTAAATAGACAATCTTATACTAAAAAAGACCTTAGAAACTATACGCAATTAAAAATATATGAATAATTAAAATAAAGTAACACCTTAGCTGATGCTTTCCAAGTACACAAGTTCGTTCAGTGTATAAATCGGAATATTAGATTCAAAAATATTCTATGAAAAAATTGCAACTTCTAACGCAGCGAATTTACAGGTCGAAAAACAGCTGGAATAACTTTTCTTACAATTCTATAATTCTCTTAAAGTTGAAGAGAGAACATAGTGACATTGTTACATAGTTTGGAGTTGTAAACTACGCTACCTCTTGTTTTAAGCAAATATTGAAATTTAATGTAAAAAGAAGTTCCGCTGGCCAGATTTGAACGCACTTTTATTAATTCGCAGGTAGAAGCATTTCCAAGATACCACGGCGACATCCTATAAAATGCTTCCAAGGAGATATTTTCGAAGTTAACTTGAAGCTTATTAAATCATCAAGACAATTCTGATTCCTAGCATTTTGCAGTTGGCGTTATGATGCACTATACAGTGTTGTTACAACTTCTACATGCCGCTATTGGGAACTCGGAAATTAAAGAGTTTCTTAAATGCAAACGTGCAAAATCCCCAGATTTTTCCGAGAAAGGAAATTTCAAACGCAACTTTTACGTATAGTAAGAAAGTTTAAGTGACGAGATAAAAACCCTTCTTTTTTTAAGTAACCCTAAATGGCGAAATATGTCAATTGTTCCAGAATAATATGACTGATATAATTGATACTTTAAGCAGTACGAAGAAATTTTAAGTGGCTCAACAAAACGGAGCTCCACCTCATACTACCAGATCCGTATAGCATTAATTGAATGTAATTATTTTACAGGGGTGGACCGGCACTACAGGACCAATGATTTAGCCTTCTAGGCTTCTGTCTTCACTGGATTTCTTGGATATTTGATAAAGTAGGTATATCATGTCCGTATTCAAAGTTTTATGCATAGCTATAAATCACGGCACTAATTCTTGTGACATCTGTTAACTTCAGGTTTAGAAATATCAACCCTTATATCATTGCAAAGAGAAAGAAGTGGTTATAAAAGCAAATACAGTTATCATTTAAAAAATTTAAGTTGCATCTCAGAAACAATACATAAAGACAAAATGCAAATACTAAGTTGCTACCAATATTTTCAGAACTTGGATAGGAGTTCCATGGCTGCTTCTCTCGGCGCCTCGTGATACGGCTGTCACGGAAATAGTTGGTCCCGGATGTCATAATAACATCATGACAGTCGTTACAGGGGTTGGAAGTCCCCATAAAATGTACAGCGACGTCTATAATTGGCCTAACGGCTGTTGGCTGAGTACCAAAATTAAATTACTACAATTTTTTCCTATACACTCTTGGTGTAGTACTTCTACCAATAATTATGTATGTGGGAGTGAATATTTTGCATTTATCTAGGGAGTCATAATTTTTTTTACAAACCAAGCGGTCATTATCACTTTTCTCCCTTATTTAAGCAACTTTTGTCTTATTTAAGCGACTCTCGGTTTCCGAGATTCCAAAAGTGGCATGTCTAATTTATAACACACTGTATATACAGTAAGAACTGCTGCTGAAATGTTCCAAATTTTGTACTTTAAGGGACAGATTTTTTATTTTGACGCAAGGATTTCCAACAACTAATTACGTAGGTACATGTAGAATCACTTCTTACTTCAATCAGCGTCAATTTTGTGATAAATCTTCTTTCATTTTTTGAATTACAGATGTCAATTGTTTTACATTTTAACTATTTATACAGAGCGTTGCGCTAGCAACACTTTTACATAAAACAATTATATTTAAACAGCTTTGTAAACCTTCTACATTTGAAAGAAATTGACGAATAGGTCAGTTTCTACAAAGTTGGAAAACGACAAATAACAAAATTTGAGAAATGTATACATATAAAACCTTTCATTGAACTATAAAATATGGAAATAGAAAACGTTGTTGAATTCTATAAACAGTATGAAGATTTTTTTAAAAATCTGGAGAGGCGTGACACCGGAAAATCTCCTTTTCCTCCTCAAATATTTTTCGATCCCCAAAAACCTTATATCTTTTAAATTCTGTAATTCACAAACCTCCATCTTTAAAATTAGATCAAAATCCGCCACGCACCCATAACTTCTTGTGGTAAATATTGTAGTAAATTAAAATATACTTTAAGGTTGCCTTTTCAAGTAAACTCCATCTTTAGCTACGTTTTTGTGTTTATTTGAATGCCGTAGCAAGACCAAAATTCGCACACAGATGTGATTTAATACGGAAATTACTGCTCGAGGAAAGTTAACTGCATAGCATATACGAGTTTTGTATTAGTGTTTATTGTTCCTAGTAGAGAACATCACATTAGTTTTCAACATAATTCGCTTGAACATGTACGCATTTATTCCATCAACGTTCCAACATAGCAGTGTCATTCTTGAAAAACTCGCAGTCTTGATCACGAAAAAATTCCTGAACTGTTGCTACAAGAGCGTACACTCATCACTCCTAAATGTTGATCTCCGAAGACCCTCTTTTAGCATTGGAAATAATTAGAAATCGCTAATATGTAGGTTACGAAGTAGGGTGGACGCTCCATAACTTTAAAATAAATATCACGAATTGCGGTTATAAGTTCGTATGAACCGGAGCGTTATCGTAATGAAGAATAATTTGTAGGGACAATATTTCTCTTCTTTTTTCTTTAATAAAATGCCTAAGTGTTGTAACTAATGTTGGATAACATTGACCTACGATCTTCTCTGACTATGCCATGCACACAATCAATGTTTTCTTGAGTACATGCAGAATTCACCTTTTGAACTTCCGAGGCCAATTTTTTACTACTTGATAGGAAGAATCACAATCTCCAAGCATTAATTTGCTTTAGCGTTAAACCTTTCTTTTGTAGGTATTTAGTGAGCGATATTTTTTCTCATTTATCCAAATCTTCGTACAACTAATACTTCCAGCTTGTACAACTTCTAAACTTAACTAATCAAATTTGGCCTTTTTTGCCAATAAAATAGCAAAACAATTGTGGTTGCTAGGGGCAACATATTCCATAGCTATACACTGTTGTTTTTTTATTCTGTTACATCACATATTACGTGCATCGTTTTTTATGAGTGTTTAAAATTTTGATAAAATTTGAAATAAACTAATTTCATAATTGCCGCAGCGGCATCTATGAAATTAGTTGATTTAAAATGTTATCAAAATTTTAAACACATTAAAAAACGATGCACGTAATATGTATTGTAACGAGATAAAAAAAAACACAGTGTATAAACTAGAGGCAATAATTACTGTACAACCCTTGTACCTCATATACCATATATGTTCAAAAAGAAATTACATAAGGGTTAGCGATGGAAAATAAAACTAATATCAACAGCAAGCTTTAGAGACAGCAATATTTAGAATTTTCAATCACGATATCGCCGTATAATATAAACTTGCAATACAACAACACTGACGACAGTTGAATTCTAAAGCTTGCTGTTGACATTACTATTATATTCCATGGCCAACCCATATGTAATTTATTTTTGAACAAACCGTATATACCTTTAACCTTTAAATTGCCATCTCCCCTTGATTGCATTATTAAGACATTTTTAGTACACATGGATTGTTAGTTATCATTTAGTTAACATGACAATAACTGATCGCAGTTTCCTTATATTATCGAATGCATATTGCTCGATGTATTGATTTATCATAAGTAATAACTAAAAATGTTATTTCTTACGTACAGAAGTAACAGTTTCGAAAATGGTTTAATACCCAAACTTGACACTTTAGACCTAGCTAATTTCTAATTACATTTTTTTAACAAAAAAATACTCGTACGAAGCAATTACAGAGTTTATATCTAACATGTATGTTAAAATAATAAAACAATAATTTTTCTGATCAGATTCATGTTCATAAAGAGAAAACAGGATAGTAGAACAACGCACAAACACGTTACCGAATTCCATATATGACAAATATTTAAAAAATCCGGAATCGTGTAATGACAACTCACAGAAGGGTAGCTTAAAGAACAACCAATAAATTTGATGTGAAGAAGCTCCTGCATTTCATAGAAGTGGAAATGGAGGACGTATTAACAGACGAGAGTACTCGAAGAAAATATTTTAGAACGGAAAATCGCCAATTCTGTGCGTTTTTCAGAAGCTACGAATGGAATGTGTTTACTTTTTCAAACCGTTCGGCTTACATTTTTCAATAATCGCTATTTCATTGTTATGTCTTTCAATCATCAACAACTTCTAGTCGTATCTTTAGAATACCGAAACTGAAGTGACAAAACGAAGAAAACTAAAAAGCGTATTTTTGTCTTCCAATTCTAATTAACAGGCGAACAACTTTGTCGACTTTTTAAAGAAAAAAGGTATAAGTTACATACAAACTAAAGTTCTTCTTAAAATGCCAAAAACAGCACGATATTAAAACAGTTAATTTCACGGCATTGTCTTCAAAGACGTGAAAAGTCAGGAGGGCTATAAACTTATGAAGTAAAAATAAAAGCTAGAACATCGTTTTAGCACGCAAAAATGCAAGTAAATCATTAAACTACAAAGGTACCTGACAAAAGAGGTGCACAGAGATTGGAAAAAATACTTTGGAATGTTATTGTTATTACAAATTAGCTGTAAAACAATCACTCTTTGCGGCCGTGCTAACGTGTTGTTCTTTCACAAATCCAATCATAATCGCTATGAAAAACTTGTGTTTACATCTTAAAAATAGCTCTGGCGCTTTGTGATAATAAATCATGACACAAAAACTTCCAAAAATAATCACAAATTCTGCTTGTTTTTCATAAACTTTCAGCAGCGATTAGCTAATGTAGTTTTTGCAACGTTAAGCTTTTCCATATTTATCTTACATAAGGATGGAAAATAAGTGAATGAATCCACAGTTATGGTATTTTTTAATATGACTTTCAGTCCGCGGCGTTCTAGACAGTTACAGAATTATTTATAGAAACATTATATCGGGAGAGCTAAAATGCTCACATAATCAAGGTAGACACTACAATGACTACTTATCAGACTTATAAAAATACCTCAAATACTATAATATTTAGAAAGAATCTGAGCACATTCCGAGCTAAATAAAGAATGTCTAGAGCTGTAAATATATCTCAGGACGTGTGCTATGCAGATTAATTCTGATAAGGTGGTATAATAATACTAAACTGATAAATTATCTTGTTGTTCAGAAAGCTTGATTTTTTACAATTACACTTTTCACAAAATTGTGGAATTACTAATATATTGTCAGAACTGGATGGATTTACATTACGTTTGTTTTTATTATACGAAAATTATATGGAAGTGTTAAAGTAACCATAATATAAAGGCCCATTTCTCAAATGATGGCTTGGGCGTGCAATTTACAATACGTATGCTTGATACATCACCTTTCGTATTTTAGCTTATTTATTTTATTAGAAAATATTGGAAATCCATCGCAATTACATTAGTGAGCAGACAAAATAAACAAATTTCAGTCCCGTTAAATATATTATACGCCTTTTCAGCTTTATAAAATTGTTTCGTCGATTATTAGTTTCTGGTAACTATTATTTATGAATTCGAAATTTAAAAAGCTGCATTAGTAGGTAGGTTTGACAGGATTAGGACTAAGAATGAATTATTGACTTTACACTTTTCGATTAAACGTTTCAATAACGTTTAGATATGCATTAACGAACATATAGTTGGAGCAAGTAAAATAGAACGCAAATTCAAATTTAATATAACTCGAATTTTTAATTCATAAAAATTCTCTATTTTTTGGGTAAATAAGTATTATCAATTTAATATTTTCTGCAATATTTCAGTACTAACAAACTTGTGAGTTCGGCAATCTTAAATTTTATTGAATATCATTTTTAACTTATGATATACTATATATGTCGTAACAACTTCTATTTGCTAATGCGAAGGTCTATCTTACATAATATACGTGTTTAATATGGCGCCAGATATTTATTTTTTAAGAAAATTTCGGTGGCAAAACTCAGTTTGGCAGAAATGAAAACAAATTACGAAATATAACAAGTAAGACTGAGAGACCTGATTAGAAATAGACGTGGAATAGAAGACATAGGAACGTGATTAAGAATAAGAATCTGACAGTGGAATCAGCATTTAGAAAGAAGCAACAATGAAAGATTAACACCAACCGCAAGGAATGGAAGATCAGATAAAAGAGCAAGGTCACTTAAGTGCTGGAAAGACTAAATATTAAATATATTATATATCGTCCCCGCTGAACGCTTTAATACGCAACAGCACTGAAATACACTAATGATGATCTTGCACCACTTCGGTATAACCACGATAGCAAGTTATGAATATTACCTAAAACAGTCTCATACCCAACAGCGTCAATGGGTTAGCTGAGCTACTGTGGAGGATGGAGTAGATTAACACTAAAATGATAAAAAACAAATAGGGGCGCCACCAATTTAATACACTGGAAAATCTAGATACCTAAGTCGATAATAAGATCCAAAGAGAAAATAAAAGCCTCCTACACGAAAATGCGAAATTCTAGAACGCCTAGAAAAAGTTCTGTAACCAAAAAGACGTCATTAGCGTACAGATGCGCCTTTGAGAAAAACGGCTCATTTGTACTCACGTGCACAACGACACAGTGTTCCAATCTTTAGAGCACGTGATTTACCGAAAACCATCTAAAATGGAATTAAAATGAGTAAAGCCAAACTGCCAACAGAGATGTTCATGGCACGCCTCACCAAAAACTGCTGCCGTCCACATGGAAAGAAAATGCAAGAGTACAAGTGAAACGTACACCTGCAATTCTCGACGAAACCTCGTTTTAGACAAACCACATCTTTAAATTTGCATAGCCAATAAGTAGCGTTCTGGAAACTAAGGTGAGGCAGAGCATTAGGGCTAACATTAAGGACTAAGCCAAAAATAGAGGCTGATGTCAAAGTGACCATAACACTATAGCAGTACCACAGTCGAAAATAAAAAGCTTCAGGTTTATTGGAATGAACGAATAAGAAGAAAAAGAAGAAGAAAAAGAACAGAGATGAGGAACTTCAAGTTTCACGAAGCTTTTTTACTGTATTGCTCTCTTTTTTACTAATTTCGTTTTTAATTTATTTTCTAAATTTACAATGCCAGTTTAATCCTCAATTCATCCGAGCATCTGAATCATATTGCTATTAATTCTAATTGGCACTGATTTCTGAATCTATTGGATTTTCCTTGTTTTTGTCCCCCGTTACATGAATTTTTAGCCCATTTCCATTAGCATCTCGACAGCTTTGCCTCCCAATGGCAAAATATTTTGAAGAAAGAAATATACAAGAGAATTAAGATGGAAAAGAATAAATTAACAGCATTTGACAGCATTTTCTGAAGAAATATGTAAGCAACAAGACTAAAACTCAAATTTATAAAATAACAATATAAAGTATGGCACTATGTGAGAGAAAAGCGAAGTACAACTCAATACTTTAGAAATTGACGTTTTCAGAAAATCAGCGAGAATTTACAGAACTAAGGATAAAAAACAGAAAGACAGTGGAAGAAATAGAAAAGAAACAGCCCGAATGATACAATATATGGCATTTATAATATTCATACCCATACAGCAATGTTTACGTAACATCTCCAGTTGCTAATTATTATCATAATTACAAGATATATCGTGTTGAATGCAATAAACCTGATCGTGGCCCCTCCAAATTTTAGCGTGTTCTGTCAAGCGTAACCTGTTATCTTCCTGTAATTTCATCTTGAACATTCGCATGAGCTTCAAATCTGTTATATGCTGAACAAATTTGTTGCCAAACTTCGCAATTTCAGTATCAGTATTCGGTAGCACCGACTTGCTGTGTTACAATCCTCATACAAAAAAAAATTGAATAACTAATTAATAACAGCTCTTCCAAGTTCATCTATACTAACTGATACTGCCCTGTATAGTGCACGTCGTCCCTTGCAAAACAATTAATTTACAGGATTCTTCATCCTAAAAGTTTGTCACTTTTCTAGATAGCAAATTTTTATCAATTGTAGTTGTTGAATTTTTAAAGCTTTGAACAAAAAGATTTTAGAGAGAAGCGAGTACTTCAAATATGTATATTAAATGAATTACAGGTATAGGAAAAATTTCCACGGAAATTAATTCAAATTAATTTAAAATGGAAGCAGATAACGAATAAAAGACTAATTTGGGAATAATGGCTTTAGAACTGTCCGTTATTTTAACAAGAACTGGAAGCGAGGCTCTCAAATGACGCACAAACCTGCAGTAGACGACCTACAGCGTGGAAAAATCGAATGGACTTGGACTAGAAATGCGTCAAAAGTGGAAACTGAGGATTCCATTGGCACTTCCTAGACAATCTTATCCAGAACAGCAATTTGGGCCCTGCAACCTCGTATTAAAAATTCGCGCAGAGCGATCGGGCCGATTAACATCTCCGTTAATTATAAGAAAGCTTCCCACATTCTTCTCGTCAACTTTTTTCTGCACGCAGCTTCCATATCATTAAGAATAAATTAGGAAGAACAACGAATTCCTCTGCGCCCAACTGTTTTTATTTTGGCAAGTAACGAACAGCGGGCCTCCACGACAGGGCCTGATTAAAAAAGAATTCTGCTAAGCAATGCGTTTGGCTTAGAACCTTTTATGTGAATATCTGAGTACAATAACGAACAGAGAATTTGATCCGTGTCAGAAAACTGACATAGCTGTACTCTCAGTTTAGTACGTCCAACATTTCTCAGCATATAAATAAAGGTTTTTGTGTTAATTACATAATTTGGTATTTATATAAAAATCTAAAATTCGTAAACTAAAATTATACAAGCGTGCCCATTTTTTTGAAATCAAATTCACTTTATCAGTTATTGTATAATTATATGGAGTATATTTATGCATTAACTAAGTATTTGCTGTGTTATTTAAATAACTATCATCTTGGAAAAAAATATAACATAACAAGATGTTATATATACGCACGTTTCGCAGATCGCAAGACAGGAAAAACCAAGTTTTTTCAAACTTTCCGGTTTTATGAGCTTTAAGAACTCTCAATAACACTTTTACGGATTATTTATAGAACAAATAAACAACATATTTTAGCTATCCTTTCTATTTTTTAGAAATAAAAACAATGAAACTATAACATGATCACGAGAAGAAAAAACAGTTAAACTTCTTTAGCAAATTTAAATTACCTTGCGTCTTCTATAAGTAGCTCTAACAAATTGCATCTTTAAAAATACATGAATAAAATAGCAGTAAATACAAAAAGTTATGAAGTGAACACACTTAAAAAGCCATTCTGTGCAGGCAATCTATTGTTGGTCGTTATGTTTAGATTCATATCATGAATACATGAAGTTGCTCTTCATTTCTTTCGTAGTTTATTCAAGTTCTGGACGTCGTAATTGCATTAGCAGAATCGTTAATGTTGTTTCAAATATCTTTATTGACCTGTTTCTAATTGTTACAGCATATTAATATCTTCCACAAAATTAAATATTAGTGCTGCAATTGTCCTACAACTGCGTTTCTATTCATTACTATTAATTTCCGCTTTAAACAGCTTTTACGCCAAACTTCTGCGTTATGCAGCGTTAAGTTATGAAAATTTTATAAATTTGGACCAATCAGATTTAAGCATTTTTCACTTATCAGCCAATCAAATCTTGATTTCACGGAAATCATTATCAACGTGGAAATTTACCATTTATTTAGAACGTCGAGTTGTATTTTGTTACCGAGAATCACCGCTCTTCGACTCGAGATTTTCATATAAAAAAAAAAGATCTCGACAGCCCAAGCGGTAAATTTCCTGTATTCAAAACCAACACTTAATGTATGATTTAAAATCAAAGTCCCTCTTGGTCATTTGGAGTTTTCATATTAATCGTAACTTTCTATTAGGACTACGTCAGGAAAATCTCTAAACTATTTAGTAATACCGTAATTCACAGTTTCAAAATGAATCAATGGAATGAATATTGATGCAAATCGTAGTTCACCTTTACTATTTGGAACAATTTTTAGAGGCAAAGATATAACTTATATAAAATTGTAGGTGAAACTTTCATCATTATGCTGTCACGGCATTCTTGCAATTTTGATTATAACATAGGAAAATATGCTTAAACCCACAAAATGTTGCGTATTAGTAAAGCAGTAAGACAGATTCCCTATAAGCGTAAATATAAACGCGATAAATTATATTGTACCTTAGCAATATTATTAAAAAATGTCGTATTTCGCATTCATTTATTAAACATCATTTTAGCACTACTTTATTAAAATGTATTACTAGCAATGCACATAGGTGCATAGTTTTTGCATTTCTTAAACTGCATGGTAAATAAAGAAGTTGCAGAAGAAAATGTATAAAGATATAAAATAACTTTAGTTATTAAGTGTTTATTATTCTGCCAATTTAATAGATCGTTTAAATGTTGAAATTGATGGTTATAGTTGTTTAAAACATACTCGTAGTCCAACAATGCATTATGATTTATTAATTTAGGAAAAGATCTCGTCTACGAAATGGATATATGCCTTTATTGTCTGTGATATTTGTCTGTCAATTGAGGATGCATTTTATTGCCAACTATTTTACGTGATCGTTTTCTTTAGTTTTTATTGCTGTCATTGTTTCTTCTATTAATCTTATTAAAAAATTTCTCTACACTGTGGAATGTTAATTTTTTAAGGAAAATAAGCTATTGGACCATAGTAACTAAAGGAATTTATTCAAAGACTTTTCATTGGGTAATTTAAAAACGAATTATTCTGACTTAAAAAATCCACAAGTCTTTGAGTGACTAAATATAATGAAATTTATTTAAAGTGTTGCAGTTACTGATATTTTGATATTCTAGTGCCTATTAAACTAACATTAGTAAGACATATAATCAAAAAAATATCTAGACTTTGTCCTAATAGTTTTTGACATATTTACATTAACTGTTCCGTTTCTAGCTACAAAAATTCTTTGTCTGGGCCTGTACTTAAACATTTGAAAGAGTAACGAAAATCTTTATTTGTAAAAATTGTTCTATAGCTACATAGGTATATAGGTACGTTAACTACGGTAGACATAGAAGTCAATAGTGAAAATATCTATTGCAAAATTAATTATAACTCCTACCACATAAACAATGCTGGTAAAAATAGAAAGAACATTGGTAGAAATAATTACCTACTCATATTAAATAACATGTACAATATTCATGTGTTTTTAATGGAGAAAGTTATCAATTATTCAGGTAATGGAATAATTTTTCATTATTCAACTGCTGTCAACCAAGCATATACCGAGTTTTACCCATTCTCGATCTCGAAAATTCTCGAAAGATGATTCTCCATCTCGAACTCTAGAATCTCGATTCTCGAATTTAAATATGTGTCGTGCGTAGCGAATCCAGGCTATGGATATTCTAGGGTAACCCTTGTGAAAGTGTTATAAAAAAAATTAAGAGAAAGTCCTATAACTGTTCGATTTGGTTATCATGTTGGTTATCAAATACTATTGAAAAACTGTCGATATCCAGAATGTGGTTAATTTCGTCTCCAATATTCGAGAATTTGATTAATCTCACTCTTACGGAATATTCGATCTGTCAATCTCGATCTCGAATTCTACGACGTTTTTATAGGGTTTTAAAAACACTATTGAAAAACTATCAAGGTCGAGAATTTGGTTAAGTCTGGCCTCGAATATTCGGGAATTTGATTAATGTCGTTTCGATAATTCGTAATAAAAAAATTCAAGTCTCGATCTCGAATTTCGAGATGAGGTCGAGAATTTTCTCGTCTCGACGGAATCACTACGTAATGGTTATCAAAACCGATGAGGTGAAAATGGGGAATTGACCCCCATTTCAAAATTGGGAAACGAAAATTATGAGAAAATATTTTGATGAAGCAAGTGCAGATTTCAAATGGGAGAAAAGTTTAGTTTACAATTTAGTCCGCGTTATAAGAGGCTTCACACAATTGTCGATTTGTTCCAAGTCAACATACATCAACCAAATTCAAACATTTTCCACCACAAATCCTTTACACTTTTCCATGTCCAATAGCAAATTTTACTGATATTTCAGTGTGATTAAGGAGGAAATTTAACCCCTTAAAGCTATACATAAACATTTCAAAAAGAAGTCGCCTATTGGTAGAAAATATCTGCCAATTTTCACCCTTTCCCAGTTTTCATCTAAATGGCTCTAATGGTTTTATATTTTTCTCACTACCTGCAACCACAGTATCATCCGAAAGTTCTTTTGAATCTGAAGATAATAAAATCCTATTTGGGATATAGAACTGGGCAATATCGTTTGAAGAGTTTGGCCGAATAAGCATTGAAACTCTACCATTAGATGATGGAATTTCGAAAAATTAATAAGATGTATTTCCTAGAATGAAATTCAGAGGAGATAGCTATAGAATAGGGTAGTGTTTAGTATTACTCACTAGTATATTAGTTGGTATCTGTTAGACAGTGCCCATTATATACATTAATTTTATGTTGTGTTTGTGTTTTTGTGTTGACAATAAATATTATCATTAAAGAAGTATATTTAAAGCTAAAAGTTTTCTCGCACACGAGCTCCAAGTGGTCTAGGTAAGCCACTGGTAATATCAGCATAACATGTATTTAACTGGTGAGAAATGCCATTGTTCACTTGGATAAATTATGCCACTCGTCTTCGACTCGTGGTCCAAATGTTATTTTCTTGAATAATGTTCAACTTTCTCACTCATTGAACAATACATATACTATTATCTCGAACCTAGAAGCACAAGTATAGTGAAGTAAAAATCAAGGTAGTTTAGATATACCGACCGAGCTTTAAATAAAACTTCATCAATCTAATAGAGCTATACATTCCCAAAGCGCTACATAGGCCTATTATGGTTTTTGCCAGAACCAAGTATAAACTATGTGTGATTTAAAATATTGCAATGATCTTTCTGTGGATATATAAATGAATTGTATTTACTTGAATTTTGTTTGTTATCAGTTATCAAAATTACTTCCCAAATAAGGTTGCTCAACTCTTTACTCTATTAAATGTCAAATTAATTTAACCTGAAATATTAATGGTTATGTACTTCCTTCATTTTATGAAATTACCTGGTGCGCCAATTATGTTTTGTTAACTAATTTTATGTATTCAGTAAATATTTTTTAAAATTTGAAACTCTTACTCAGGTTCGAACATGCATTTATAATTGTAATAGATTTTTAACAATTTATTCTTTCCGTTCAAACTTAATACCTACGGGTTATGGGGTTATATAGATTTCTTCAATATAAAGTGTACGTTGACAGTTTACTTAACTTCATAATTCAATAGCCCTTGGGGATATCACTTCTCAGTTTGACTCAGGTAATTAATAATTATAAATAATATAATCCTTTATCTAATAGACGTGTCTGTCCGGGACGCTGGTCTGTCTGGGACGCTGTTTCAGCAGCCAAACCGTAAGAGATAGAGAAAAAAGTTATCAAAGTTATATGTTTGGAATGGTCATGTCAGGTCAGGAACCGAATTTCAGTCTCTAACACTAATTATTATCTTAATTATATCCCAATCCTAACTTTTTAGGTTAGATTCTAGGCAAATTTTATCAAGGCGAATGCGACTGGTAGTTTGCTACCAACAATGACGTCATATACGTACGTGTGGTGAATACGCGTTCTATTTGCAAAACGGTCTTTTTTGTTTTATTAAATGAGACATTTGTCTCACTGGACTGCTAGTAATTACATAGTTTAATTTATTCATCATGTTGCCTTTCAGAAGCATTGTAATCCAGTCTTTCATATAACGATCTCTGCTACAGCTAGGGGATGAACTTCGACAGATTCACGGCAACTCCTACCGTTAATTACATCATACTCAAGGACGCCAAATGACAACCCGTTATTTATTAAAATTCACTTTAATCGGCAATTATTCAATCCTGTATGATTGAAAATATAATTTATTGGACTTTTTCAAAAACATACGTATTTCCATTCCTTATGGAAATACAATGATTGGTATTTTTTAATAATCCTATCACTAAGCACCCAGGCTAGTTACCATTGTATTCATAGCTACTGTCTAAATTTTGACATCTCTTAAATTAAATTGGCATAATTAAAAATGCTAAATATCGTGATAAATATTAAATTTTGAATTTTCTTCAGAATTAACATATCAACTTCTATTTTAGTCCAAAATAAGTCTATCTGTCATTCCCAATTCTAAACGCAGCACCTCTAAATACAATTTACAAATCTACACATTCCTGTTCACTTCTGCACATTAAAAGTTCACATGCCAGAGCAGCAGCCGTTTTCATGTTCGTTACTATCTTGTCCAACGAAATTCCACCTTAACACTTTCCCTTCTTAATTTCATACTACCTCAATCATGTTCTTCTCCGCGGGTCATCAGGCTGTGTGTACATGCTACTTCGTTGAACTACCTACTTTGTTATGAGAATGAACAGAAAATAAAGTGGCTTATTCTCACCTTCCAATTAAAAGAAATTGTGCAATTTTAGTCCCATTCTGAGTTAAGATTCCTCGTATTAGCTTTATTGGTTAAACATAAACCAAATTCTGCCACGTTGGTGAGCTGGAAAATCTCAATAGAGGTGACTGTCCCCATTTTTAAGTATAATTATTCGATTAATATTAGTTTTTGAAGCACAGAACCATCGCAATATCTTTCACTGGAAAGACCTTTGGTCAAGAGTCTCCCAGCATATTTAAGTTCCATATGTTAGATGAAATTTGCTAAAATGTTCTCAAGTTAAATAAGTCTTCGGCGATAGATATGCTACAAATCGAAAATTTAGCCGAAAGCTGGGACAGGAAATTTACAGGTATTTGTATTCTAGATCTATATAACAATTGGTTGTTAAATTGGAAAACACGAACTGACTCATTTACAACATTATGATTCTTTACATTTCCAAGGATGAATCCCATCCTGTTTCCCATCTATATCACAATCAAAGTTCCTTAAACGGCTCATTAGTTTACAATAACGAGGAGCATCCTCAAACCGTTAGCTTTGGTTAGCAACAAAGAGGCGCTCTGCGGATATTTCCCGCTCGCAGCGAGCTCGAAGCGGAATTCGAGGCGTAGGTTGTTTACAACTGATAGGCCATGAATGAAGTGATAATCGGGGGCGACTTGCTGGAGCATTTTTATCGCGGCTATTTGCACAGTGACGAAACTGTTACAAGGCAAAGAGCGATGCCTCGCAAGCGGCCGGTCCTTCGTCAGATTAAGTCGAAAGTCGCAAAAAGCGAAACTCCTGCCGACACAGGAAGTCGCCCGCCAATTACTATGAATTTGCAGCATTTGAAAACCTCCAGTTGCGAAACCATAACCTTCACGCCTAAAAAACAATAATAATGCTGCCGAAATGGAATTTCTGACGACATAATGTGCTGTTGTAAAAGAACACTGTCATTCGCTTAATTTGTCTCAAAACTTAAAAATAGCCGGTAATAGGAGCTATTTTTGGTTAACGACTGGAATAGACGTAGGCTCGAAATTATTTGCCTGTCCTAAACGACATTCGATTAGGATGAACAATTAAAATGTAAACATGTTGCAACAAATTACCTATCAGTAAAATCATTAGTATTGGCCAGGTATGGTTTACAAGCTATTAAAACTATTGGTTTTATAGTCGTTACAATAATTATTATTATATGTCGTTTGGGATGGATTTCCTCTAATGCTGTTTTATTAATTTTCTTTTTACACGCAAGCGGAGTCAATTAAAAGTATATTTCGGATATTAATACAATAATGCACTTTAAATTTTATTGGAAGATATTAGCTTGGGTCAAATAACTCGTAAACCCTTATAGTACAAGCTTAGAGTGGTGGTTGTTATAGCAACGGCGATTGCTACTAGAAAAAAATGGCCGTTTCTTATCTAAAAAAAATAATTTATGAGAAAAAACTACGCGAATACAACCTCGCAAACTAACAATTAAAGCCAACAGCGGCAGTGGCGTAGTGGTACAAACGTTCAAAATAGGAACTAAAATTGTGAGTAGTAGCCTATACCTAGAGTGAAAGAGAAGTCCAACACGACTATTTTTTCAGAGATAACATTTACTACCTTCTTTATGTAAATCCTAAATATAAGATTAATAAGGCTTTATTGTCTATAAAAGCTTTAAAGACATGACCTGCCGCTACGCAACTGCTTATACATACGTAGTATATAAATTTGAGTATTTTTCATCGTCTGGAAAAAATAAATAACAGACACTGATTAAAAAAAACGTAATATTGTAATGGAAATCCCTGAAATGTTAATGTCTTCAGTTCCGTTTTACTTGTAACTTGATAAAATTAACTTAAGGGTCAGTTGCACTGTTCTTTAATATTACTCTGAGAATATAATTCATGTATCACGTGACGCTATTTCAACCAATGAGGTGCATGCAAATGCCTAGTTACACATTATCACAGCGGTAGTAATTTATTTTCGTATTTGTTTTTATGGGTGACATAAATGGTTGTGATTTTTTTCTTAGGTTGGCACTGTTAATGTTGGTTACCCTGCTGTCAATTTTAAGTCTATATCAAATTTGAGGTTAGTAGGTTGGGTTTTCCGTCAGTTTTGACACAAACTGACACAAAACGTGCTAACCTCGGATTTGACATAGACGTAAAATTGACAGCTGGATAACGAACATTAACAGTGCCACCTAAGAAAAAAATAAATATTTGATATTTTGCATTTCATTCAATGTATTCTCTTTCCAAATATAATTCGTGTAATGCTTAATGATCGATGATTTTTTACTCGATAAAACCGAAACAGCAAATTTAACTCGTGCTACGCACTCGTTAAATTTAGGTTTCGGTTTTAACTCGGAAAAAAATCATCGATAATAATCATTCCACTTGTTATATTACAACTGAAAATAAAAATATTACATACCTAGCGATTTCTGGAAGAATTATAATTTACAGAAACAAGCTTGTGGTATAAAAATATTCTTGAACAAATACTAATTATTTCAGGAGCATAAATATGACCCTGATGAATATTTTGAACGTATTTTTCAACATGTAGCAATTTTAGTATAGGTACTATACTAATCAGATATTAATTGGAAAACCGCAGCTTTGATATAGTAATAGTATTTAGCATTCCGACGTGTAGTAACATACCAAATTAATGTAAGTAGTAATAAACTTATGTGACGGTTTGTGTATATCCTGTTCAGACCGAAGTGACATTACTTTTGTTGTTTAGTGTACTTAACAACACATTTTTCCAGCGCCGTTCGCTCTGCCCAACTTAAAAAAAGTAAAATATAAAATTAAATGTCCTTTTTTATTTAAATGTTAAAATATTACCTTAGCTTTAATTAACCGTGACTAAATGCAAAAAAATTACACCTACAGAAGAACAGAAATAATTGAAAATATCTTCACCGTACTTTAAAAACTGCCATAATCAATAATATACCTACTAAATATCAAATATTTCTATTTTTGATAATGCACTTATAGTTTACAGAAACAACCACAATAACGGCTACAATTAATATGGTTAAATAATATTGTATCAGTATCATATGCGCCAGAGGTGTACAGTCACAGCCAAAGACAAATTCAAAATGAAGACCTATCTATACTAGATTTTTTATGGTTTTTCTGTGACCTCATCAAATTAATAAACTTACTAATAGTCTGTCTACTGCTGCAAACATATTTGTTATATGTAATATGGTAGTATATACAGCGTGTCCATAAAAATAGAACGATTTCCGTAAGCTATAACAACTCACTATTTGTACTATCCAAGACAAAACAACTGCGACAGTTAATATATTCTGTTGTGAATGTGTCTAATGGTACCGTATAGATAACTTCCCAAATGTTTGTCTTGTTTGTCTAGATTAACAAAACAAGACTGGCCAAAGCCGTGTCTATACATTTCAAGACAAGACTTTCTTATTCTAGATCAAGCGTACTGACAAGGTTTTCAAGACTAATAGGTTGTAGGTAAGAAGGTACAAAGTTTCAATATGTATTAAAAGTATTTCTATCAATTAAGAAGGTTTGCTTACACTTACCGACCTACTCAATAAATGTAAATAAAATCTGACTGGCATCATAGATGACAGATACAAAAGAGTATAGTGTATTTGAGAAAATTGTTTAAAAAGTACTAGCTTTTGAGCCCACCACATAGATGAACTAATTGATATAATTTCTGCATATCTAAAATTGATTTGCAAAAAAAATTACAGAAGAAAAATTTTTTGTTAATGTCTTTAATAAAGAGTGCTTACAATTATGTATAAAATAAGTAAAACTATCTTAACATAACTAATACTACGGAAATAGTAAAAGAAAACACATAGTAATGCGAATTTTATAAATTTTCAAAGCAAAACGAGGGAAGTGAACACAAAGCAGCCGGATATATTAAAGCCCGCGCTCAGAGAGGAAATCGGATTGGTATATAGACGCTTTATGCGCTAGACCAGGACTAGCCAGATAAATGCACATGCTTATCATTGCGTTATAAAGGACTCGGTGATGGCATAAGGAATTATTGCAGATTGCGGACGAAGTGCACCCGATTGGCGCCAATGAAAATGTGACACATAACATATGCTTATACAGGGTGATTCAGGAGCAATCTGCCAAACGTTAACAGTATGTTCCTCCACAGATTTTAAACAAAAAAAAGGTATATGAACATAGGGCCGATTCGAAATTTTTTTTAATGCTGCCGCTTACATCCGGGTTAGATCTCAAGTACTGCGAAATTCGACTAATTCTCTAGTACGACGAGCTCAACGGTGCATTGAAAACGAAGGTGGCCATTTTGAACAGTTAATGTAGTTTTAATAAAGTTATCTTACTAGAATTGTTATTATGTTTTAAGTAAAAACGGGTATTTTCCACATCCATGAATTTTTCTTCAGTAGGCTAGAACTTCTTTATTCTTTCGAATCGGTCCTATGTTCATATACTTTTTTTGTTTAAAATCGTTGGAGGAACATACTGTTAAAGTTTGGCAGATTCCTCCTGAATCACCCTGTATAGAGAGATGCTCATTGCTATGAGGAAAGTAGCGGTAAAAAATAAAGTCGCCATCTCTTTTAACTAACAAACACTTTACAATTTCATAAATATAATGCCACCCATATTGACAGTCAATATGGGTGCACCAACAGCAACAAGGCTAAATCTGCCTAATTATCCTCGTTCTCAAGGTACTCACACAAGACCAACCATCGCGTGGATCCTTAGTCGAGTTCCCAAGATGTAAGGCGCATTAAGCCAGAGAATGGTCGGTTTTTATCTACAAAGACTATGTGGTCTAAGCCGAAATTCTATGTTGATAAGAATAATTCGAGTAACCGCGAAAGCCTCAAACAGTATATGCGATTATATTACCTTTTTCATCCATTAAACGCAGTTAATTCGAACTTCTTGTATCATCGCTTT
Organism: Agriotes lineatus; assembly: GCA_940337035.1. Lineage (NCBI taxonomy): Eukaryota > Metazoa > Arthropoda > Insecta > Coleoptera > Elateridae > Agriotes > Agriotes lineatus. The sequence goes on from OW679198.1 coordinate 46,690,211, forward strand.
GAAGATTGGCTATCCACACTGCTCAAATTGAATTATTAAAATTAATTAAAAAGGTAGAAATGCCGGGAATAAGGGTCAGAACAAAACATGGGGGAAGAATAAAAAGAAGACTACTTAACTAATTTATATTCAGTAGTATTAGGTTAAGAATGAATATTTAGTAGTTTCACTTTTTTAAATCAGACATTGTAGCACTTTTAACTATTATTCGTAGTATTTGGAGGTTACAAAACTACAGTTGAGTAGTACCCCCAGTTATTGTAAAGTATGAATCGGAAAAATAATATGACAGCTAGAAATATATATTTTTGCTAAAGTTACACTTCCTTCTCCAACATCATGACCTGCTGGTAGATCCACAGCCAGTTAGTTATCTCCTTAATAATACTTACACTACACTTAAAAAATAATTCGTTTCTTATTTGCAAACAAATCGCACTGCATAGTAGTACTTCATCAGATATGTTCTGATTCAGGATAATTTTTCTGTTACTATTAGTAGGTATATGCTGAAATCTGTTCAAGTAACACATACGTCTCGGAGAAATCTCAATTTTTGTTCATACTAACACTATCAATTAACACATACGTAGCTACCTTCTGGTTCAAGTCAATCAGCTTATACAGACACCAATTTCCTGCCCCTTTTTTTCTAGTTTGAATGAATACAAGTAACAATGACATTTACTCGCATACTTATTAATGCATAGAGAGAGACCTATTGGAATTTTAATTATAATTCATGGTACTTACTACTATTATGACACGCAGGATTTTATTTATCTAATACAAACATTTAATAATCCTAAAATATTATATTTAAACCAACAAGTGGTGTACCTCAGTTTTTGTTAAGTATATCTGCTTGATAATGTAGATATATTCAATTCAATAACCACATCATCCCAAGAAAATAACCACCACGACAGTATTTCTCAACACAAATCTTGAGAACTAAGTTCAGAATTGCGGTCGCCTCTTTACTTTTCATTTTCAATTGAAAGTTTACTCAAGAATTTATGGAAATTAAGGAACAGATTTCATTTCAATGAGAACCTCCACATAAAGATAAAACTGTAACGTACTGATCCTTGTAGCCTGTCCTATCCTGAACTTCTATTAAACTTTGAAATAGAGAATGCAAAAGTTGTTTTTAATGTAAAGCCATATTATATTCTTAAACTCAAAGAGTTCACCAACACGCTAGTGGTATGCTACCCATATATTTCTGAAGAGACGTAACTTCTAAAACGCTTCTCTTTTAAGGAGTGACACTGATGGTGGCTGATCACTTCTATTTAAATTAAAGGTACTTGATCCGGTTGATTGAAATTTATTGTAAGTAGCCAGACACGTCCATTTGTGGGCGAATAATTAAATCTGAAAGTCCGGTACCACCATTGGTCATCCGGTGACGACCTAGATCTGTTCTGATTTATAGAAAACAAATACATGAGAAATGCAGGATTAGAACCTGTTACTGTGAGAGTACTTGTTGATTTCCTGTGTTTAAATTCCAATTAGCTACCGGCTGAAAATTTGCTCTGCAAGTTTAAACAAACATTTCGGCGGGAGTACCACATCCATGCATGCGAATTAACAGGCCCAAAATTGAGCAGTCGTTGCCGGCACTAATCCCCACGTTGATATAATCTAATGGGAGATTCGCGAAAGGCCTACTTTTCAGGATTCCCACGGTATGCGTACCATCGACCGGGCTCTTCTTGTGTGGCGGAAACGTGTAAGTACTGCCTGAATTATTACAATTTTTTTATTTAAGAAGGCTGCGGTCGATGGTGCTTTGCGAAAAAGGGAAGTCTTACCCAGACTCAGGCGGTTCCTCAGCCTCAAAGGGCTGTTCGCGACCTTCCTGCGAGAACTCGGTTTCAGGCTGGTACTGTTCCATGATTGCTCACTGACAGTAAAAAGTAAGAACAGCAATAATCCTGCTGGCGAATCCACAACAGCGAACAGAGCACTAGCACACACGCACTCACACAACCTTAAGACTAATCAGTCTTGTTGTGTAAACTACGCTACCAAGCACACAACCGAACCGGAACTAAGGCTAACGGAAACCGAACAGAAGGGAACGATACGAATTTGGAACGGAAGCCAGAAACTCAAAGATAACACACACAACTGCACAACATACCAACAATTATCACAAAAATTTAAATGCGCGCGGCCGAACGGGTGTAGACACGAAAATTCGAATCGCCGAAAGGGTCACTTTGGAAAGCGAAACCAAAAAGTCCTTTTCAGAAAAATGACGTAACACAACATATCACTCTAAATACGAGCTAAATGCGTACTAAGGACTTCTGAAATGCCGACGCTGCTCAGTCTTTGTGCGCGCCGACGCCACGCCCACCCCCCTCCATGCGTCCCCCACCCGGCGCGCAGCGCTCCCCTCAATTCGCTGTTACATAATCACCGACTTCTGCATACTCGCGGCGTTTTGGATCCGATTTTTCGTTTTCATGGCAAACGAAAAACTTATCGATTGGTGCCCCCGCGTTATCTATCGAACGGCGCTCCAAGCCAAATATTTGCTGCTATCGGGAGGAGGCACGGCCAGTTCTCGGCCCCCTTTTCCGGAATTTTTAATGTCTCGCCCATGTGCCGGGAACCGTTCATTTTGAATCAACTTAGCACGCTATGGAATTTTCATTTAGGTAATTAGGAAGTGCAATAAGAACTGCATGAAAACGATTTCTTTCAGTAGACGAAAACAATAACAAATATTAATACCAGTAAAACAAAAGAAAACTTCGACGTCGCAGCGATGGACGTATCTAGACTTTTTTCTATCTCTGGACACTTTTTCAATTAATAAAAGCAAACATATTAAATCTGGACATTTGGAAAACAATGAGGAAGTTTGCAAATCACAATTTGTAACTTATTTAGCTCTCGTATTCAGGTAAATTCAGTCCACGTATTAAGAACCGAAATATTCATATAGAGATTAAGAGAACAAACATAAAGACCACCTATTGAAAATGTAAACAAATCTAGAGTAAAATTACATAACCAAATCGAAAATAAAAATTGCAGTCTTCTCGGTTGTTCATGTCCAAAACTATTGATTGTCGTCTGTTGCATGATGAAGTCTTCAGAATTTTTAAAAAATGCTCGATGAAACCTAATCATTACACACAACCCCGGCAATCGATGATACCTACCTTATTGTTGAACTCAATCATGTTTTCACCCCGTCAAAACTGTTTTAATCGCAGGAAACATAAAACCTGCAGCAAATAAATGGGTTTTGGTTGTGTTCCATCAGTACTATAATTGAATTTCTTTCAAAATCTTGTCTATCTTGTAAACGTTATTTCTTCAACCCAAAAAAATGCAATTCAAGGAGCGAAAAACCTGGCCTATGTTCTTATATAATGTTTCCTGAAGACCCTTGATTGATAAATCCAAATAGGGTATGTAGACGCTTCTTCTAAAATATTCGTCTGGAGTACTTGCTGGATGATTATCTCGTAAAAGTACTATAGCGACCACATTTACAGAGAATTTTTACTTCAATATTTAGGTTATGGCACATATCCTCAAGTCGATTAAGGGTTGGTTTCAGATACCTTCTGTTTTGTTTCAAAACCTACAATTTATATGATTTTGAACTTGCGATATTAGCTCCACTGCTTGAAAATTACTGGCAACGGGCTTCAATAGTGAAGAATATTTTGCAATTCTACCCAAAGTAACCTAAATTTTGTTATCTCCGGCCGATTTAAAGGGTTGACATGCTTTTGCTTTTATATTATGTATTATTCGTTAAATCAATTATGTAACGATTCCGGTATAAGTATTAATTAAATAATTGGAGAAAAAGACTCCAGGAATGCGTTCCTTATTTGACAAATTGGGAAATGTATCTAATTTTAAATGTTATGAAAAGCACAAGCACTAAATTATTTAAATTTTCAAAAAGTAGAAAGTGCATTTGAGGTGGCGCGGCAAAGAGTAAGTATTCTATATTTCTCCAACTGTTTAATTATCATTTTCTTTTTAAATTAGCTATCCTTAGCACGATCTATGCTTTCGTCCTGTGTCGTTTAACTTTCTTACGATCTCTATCTTTTTATTATCTAATGTATGAGTAGTTTCTTCTAATGCACTGCGCTTAATTTCGCCCATTATATGTTTCCTCATCTGAATCTGTAGGTTTTTGTTTTGTAAATATTTACGTTATGCAGGTACATTCTTTCTCGTTGTTTCGCTAGTTTTTATTTGCCATTTTTTGTATGTTTTTTTTGCAATCAAAACACTCCCAAATAGAATTTATGTCCCCTAATTCTCTTTTGCGCTGATACCTTTCTCTATCTTTTCTTTGTTTATCGTTGTTTTGTTGTCATCTTCTGTGGAAATTTTGATAATGTGTTCGCCATTTCGGTAACAACGTAAATCTCTAACCGAAGTGGCTATGATTCCCTTACCTAAATTATGATTTTTATCTGACTGAAATGGTTTCACATTTTATTTTTCACGATAACATGGCAACGTTTGAGGTTATGAGAGTGATTGGTGGCCGAATAAAATTAGCACCAAATTTCATTATAACTGCAATTATCAAATTGGCATTTAATAAAGATACAATTGAAATGCGCAGTCATATGTAAATTACTTACTGTTCATACGTATCAGAACACATCACAGCACCACAAAATAAAGGAAATCAAGCCAATATTGTAGATATATTTTAGATATTAAAAGCTCACTTACACGCGTTGTTACCGAAATGACGAAAAATCCAGGAGAAGATGACTTTAAAACAATAAATGTTAGAATCTGCAGTTTATTTTACTTCATACTAAACCCAAAACATGTAAGAATATGGGTATTACTTCCACCAAACGTTTCCTATCCTCAAATTTTATATTAATAAATATGATTCTACCTACTTATACTTCATCGGAATTTTCTGGCATAGAGTTTAAATGAATTCTGAACGCGAAACTCAAAATTAATAATTAATTAACATTGTAACTACATACCTATAGCTTGAAATATTCCCGTAACTTTGTTGTGATGAGCAAAGGGCAACGGTTTTAAGAAAAAAAACTAGCTAATATTCTATATTATTTACAAAGCATAGGTACTTCCTCAGATCAACTGGTGTTTATTTTAAGAGTTTAAAATTCCTATGACTTTATTTACTTTATAGACACGTTTTGGCATATTACGCAGTTTAAATTAATTCTGTCTAACAGACACTAACTGATAAAGTCCTGGCCTAACAACATCGTTGAAATTTCAAAAGTCTTATTGCAGAATTAACTAACTATACAGAAAAATAATTAATTTAAATAAAACGAAGAAAACTATAGAGATATTATTTTAAATATTTTTTTAATCAATTTTTTTAGTTAAAAATCGACGACCTGAAAAAACAACTATAGGAAAAGCACAAAATGTCTGGTTTTTCTGAGTCTCCAAATAATGTCATCTTACATGTGCATATATAATATTAACCATTTATGTATACGTACATGCAATAAATTATTCTTAACCAAACTATTACAACAAAAGTTACTCCTTTAACAACGATTTTTAAGCTGTCTATAACGTAATTTTTAATATTTTTAGAGTTGTTCATAATCCTGCATTTTTTAAAACAAAATGTATGTTAATAGAACTATATTTTGATCTTTCTATTTCAAAGCAATACATGGACCGACCGATTTTCATAGTGTATCAAACTATAGTGTGGCAAAAAAACAATAAATATGTGGTAGTGAATGTTAACCAATTAGAAACTTGCATCTATTATAACACCATTGTCCACCCATCGCCATTAAGCTTCTAAAGATGTTGAACTCCAAATGTCATCAAGGAACATGCATTATAATTTGCGTGCTTATTTTCTACACTCGACAAAAAACATTCAACATTGAAAGTAAGTATTTAGAAAAATATTACGACAACGAATTGAAGACGCTGAAGAGCAGCAAAGCTTGAAAAAAATCTAAGCCCCTTAAACGCAATATTTACACCAGTGCGACAGGTAGTAGAAAAATCAATCGAGTACAATAGCACATCATTTATGTGTTTTGTCGACTTAAAAGGGCTTGTTAGCGAGTATAGTTACACTATGTCCTTGGAACCTTACAACAAAATTTACCACTATCAATAGGAAATAAAAATAATAGAAGATCTAAATACACATAATAAAACGCATATAAAAATCAACTCTAAGAAAAGAAGTGCCGATATCATCAGAAATAAGGCAGGGCGACTCCCTGCGCCCTTTGCTTTTCAGCTTTGTAATGAATAAAATTATTGAAGATATTCCTAACAAACCGGGATATCAAATGGGGAAGGTAATCTACGAAGAGTTTTACATCAGTTTCATAAAATTGGACAAAAATAACATCAAATATCCACAAACAAAACAAAAAGGCTTATAGTAGCGAAACGACCGAACAGACGTAACTCGAAGCGTTGCGGGGGTATGGCAGAACAAGTGAATAAGTTCAAATATCTGGGGGTGGAAATATCCGCATACCACGGCATACACCAAGAAGTTCGTTCACAAACAATAAAAGCGCAACAAATATCTTCCCGCTGCTTACGAGATATAATTCTTAAATATAAAGAATAAAGCGAATAATATATAAGCCGTTCACGACCTTTTTGGGACAGAGTTGGCTATGATTTTTTCTTTTCATGTTGGACTAACTGATTCGATGATGTAGCGGATGCAACTTTTTTTTCTGTCAGTGTCAGTTCGATATTTTCTTGCCACCACATTGCCAGATTTATTATTTTAATATTCGTAAGAACATAAATGATTTATCAAATGTGTAAAAATAATTTTAATTTCAGTCAAAGGAAAAGTCAAAATGCCCAAAATAACTTTGTTACAACAAAGAATTTCCATTAAACAATGCTACTGTCAATTTAAAAAGGACAGGCCAAATTTAAAAGAACGCGAGTTGATGTGGAGACTAGAGAATATCCGGCAACAATGTACCTATTCAGAAAATATAACCTTAAACTGAAAACAACCTAACCTAACACAAAAAGTGTCAATTTCCATGAGGGAGTTTAGTTGCAACAGAGGTTTTGCCAACAAAATTACTAGATGGTCATAGCCTCACCTGACCCAAAAAGATCGTGAACGGCTTATACTAGTACTTATATATAAAACAGCAGAAGGCCCTGTGTTGACATATACAGTGGAAACCTACGTACAAGGAAAACTAATATCTATATTTGGAATTACATTACGTAATATAATTAGAAATTCAGAAATTAGGGGAACGATGCAATATCCCAAATGTTGTCAAATGCTCACCAAGATGATGATGAGCATGGGACGACCATGTCGTCAGAATGAACAATACCAGACAAACTTCCGGTAGGAATCAGAGGACCAAACAACCTCTGCCCACAGTCTTCTGAATCCAAAATCCAGTAAATAGAACATTGTCTTATAGTAAAAGAAGAAGACAAAAATCAACACTTAAGATGTAGGTCATGATCGTACACTAATAAACAAAAATAAATTATAAAAATCGAAAAAATAAGAAATTACTTTCCAAAAACTTACATCTTTAATAATTGAGTTTACACCTTATCTTCTACTTCTTTGTAATTTTTAGAAAAAATTACATGTTACTGGAATTACCTACATTTTAATCTTCCAATTTTAAAGATTTTTACAGGACCTAATTTAAGTTCCAATTATTTGTCCCGGGTTAAGAATAACCAAACCAGCACCAAATCGGTGCCTTTCTAATTTTCTATTAAATTAACAACTGTAGAATTTCAAGTATACTGCAACATTGTCTGATTTTTTTTAATTTGCGGGCTTCCATTCCCCATCAGACGCATATCGTTTTTAATGTCTCCAAAAACGTTATATTGACTGCAACTGGAAATAATTTGGCACATTTCTATCTTTTTCAATCACTACAATGTTAATTTTTTTTACCTCGTTACAACTCGGTTGGCACAATGAGGAATGAGAAGTGTCCATGACCGGCCGAAACGAGAAATTGCTGTCAACATATTTTTTTTATGAAATTCTTATACACTTCACATTTACTGACTTTCTAGATCGACAAATGCATGTGAAGGTAATAGCAGGGCGCAGATAGAATTATAGAACACACGAACAATTTTGAGTTCTAGTGTCTTAAAATACAGTTCAAGATCCAATTCCTTTCCATTTTTGCCCTTTTCATTGTTATAAAAAATGCATAGGACTCATCTATTGTGATTTATGATAGTCCAGAATATTTAGGAGTCAATTTTCAGGATTTTTGGTCTACACCAGATTTTCGAATGTTACGAAATTTTGATCTTTCCAAATTTCCTTAAACTGACACCAAATTTGTTGTGACCGTCATCAACCAGCACCTCTCTTCATTTTCTGCATTTTCCTCGCTATTCCACCTGCTCATGTTCTTTCGATTGGCTAACCCGATTCCACATATGGTCATAAATATGATAAATAGTGTGTCAAGTAATTACTATATTAATAAAGTTATTAATGGTAAAAGATTGTTTTCAAATGTTGATGTTGTAGGTAAAACATTTTTCACATGCCATAAGAACTAACTTCATAAATCTACGCGTACTAGCATGCATAAATTAAAATGGTACAATTAAAAAATCGAAAAAATGGATTTAGTGCAGCTAATACTTAGGTAGGTATTTAATTTAACTTGTTTAGTGAAAATCAGATTGTTATAATTAATGTCTAAAAACTATACTGTTTTCGTGGAATAGGTAAGAGCTTTCAATTTTACAGAAATTGTGCTCCGACGAAAAAACAGGTTTGAAGGAAATAAACTAAAATATTTTTCTGTAATACGATCGATCAATAATAGGCGTTTTTTAGACCTCATTTTCGCTCTCGGGCTATAATAGAGATTTATGCATTAAGGGAGATATGAATATGTTTTTTCCCTGAGGTTGACATGGTTACAGACCGAGGGTCTCTGGCCCGAGGTCTGTAAGTTAACCGAAAGTAAAAAAGCTGAATATCTTCACTAGCATATTAGTTAAATTAGTATAAAATTTCAAAATTTCATCAGTGTCATATGTCATATTTAAAATAAGAATATGTAAGTAACATCAGCGATGGCCAGAATGTATGGTTGCTAAGACGTTGTTTGTAGTTGCATGGTTACCATGAGATTGAGGAAGAAATTATCCCTAGGGAGGTATCAATAGCTTTTCTTATTTTGTATCTATGACGAAAATGAACAATATTTCATACATACAAAATATGAAAAGCTACTCATAACTCCCAAGAGATTATTCAAATTATTTCTCCCATAATCTCATGGTAACCATGCAACTACAAATAACGTCTTAGCAACGATAGGTATATTCAGGCAGTCCTTGATATTACTTACATATTCTTATTTTAAATGTACTTAAATAAAATATTATATGCACCACCAGAGATATTCATGTTTTTTTACCTTCGGTTGACTTACAGACCTCGGACCAGAGCAGAGACCCTCGGCATACTGTAACTGTATATTCTGGGACTAAAAATAATGCTGAAATTTCAAAAATCTAATTCTCTACTTAATCATATGATAGTTCATAATAACAACAAATAATTGAAATGCGCGAAAAACTGTTATACCAAAATTACAGAAATGTTTCTGCTTTTATAAAATATTGTTTGAGAACACGAAGCAAACATTTCTCAAAAATTCAGGATTTCTTAGCCTTACTTCTAAAGTACAGTAGATTTCATTACAATTCCAAATATAATCCATTTTTTAAATAATACTGATTTATTGTGGCAATTGCATAACCGTTTCCATTTAAAATTGACACAAAATTTCATCGTATACATATATTATTTATATTAAACATAAACTCCAAATGTGAGATGTATTTAAGAGCAGACTTAAAATCTAACAGATTTTTTTCGTTGTATTAAACGCAAAATTTATTATTTTTATATTAAAATAATCAGTCATTGTAGATTCCTTAATTATTTTTTTAATATTTAGGACAGTATAATTATAGGATTTTTTAAACGAATACCTTTAACTTTAATCTCATTTTAACCTTTATACAATGAAGCAATTAACACATGAAGTATTAAAACGTCTAAAAACAGTAAATGTGTAATAAATGCGAACACATTCAAAACTTTTAAACTATTACATCATTACTAATTAACCACCATTAAGCTTCTCAAAATATCTTACTGCAAATATCCAAAAAACATCTTTAAAGAGGGGAATGCGTATTTATTACAACACTCTTCATTCTTTTCTACAGTTGAGAAAAGGTCTCTTTATGGAATTATAAACAAACAAACTAATTTGATTTGTATTTTAAGGAATTACTGAAAAAATCATCTTAATTTTCATAGTTACGATATTCACTAATTTTGTACAATGTAAGCCTTTCTTTCTAATTTAAAATTACCCTTACGTTGTGATTCGTCCTCTCCACGCGTTTATAAGGCTTTAATCCGATATGCAGAAAACAAAAACTGTCTTTAATAATCATATTCTTCAAAAACTAATACTCGACTGATGTATGAAAAGCTATTTTTGATGGGAAGCTTACAAAATTTGAAAATGTTACTCCAGCTGTACATTTAAGCCATAGCAGGGAGCAGTTAGGATTAGGATTTTACCTGAGGAAGAGGTTCTTTACCTGGCGTGAGAGAATATAAATAATGCCGGAGGTTGTAATAACTGGGACTTCTTTGATGATTCTTTTTGTCGCTTTAGAATGCTCTTTTGCTCTCTCAGGCGACAAATCTGACTGAAAACCCTAGTTTGTAGAATATTTTCATTTAATTTCTATTACAAAATACAATAGTTGTAGGATAATTCTTGTGCTCAAAGTAAAACACCAATGTGCGGGAGTTAAATGAGATTGCATAAAGCGAATAAAAAGTAAACAAATAAAATGCAAATAAACACAACAAATACGAATTTTAAGTTCACGAAAAGACTTTTTTCTACAAACAGCGCACATCAAAGTTTTTTAAATTAAAATTTTCCGCTTTATGTAGGCACTGAGTCTTTCATTGACATCAACGGGGTTTTGACTTACGATGATTTCCAACTGCATCTGAGCAGCGTTTAGGTGATCTTTCAGGTTTTTTGTTATATTATTCTGTATTCGTTCATCTGGCATTCTTTCAACGCTGGCTTTGCGCCTTATTTTAACAAATTTGACTATATCACGTATGTATGTTGCAGTTGGTGCATCTGAACTCGACGACGCACGTGAAGGTATGTGCCAAAATTGTCATCAGAAACTCGATACGCGGGCTTTATCGCATGGGTCAGATCAGGCTGAGACTGCTTGAGGCTTGATCCTTCGCTGTGATGGCTCCTATTGAATCTTAAAGTATCTTTATCTTTTGATCTACTTCTTATCGCTCTGCACCAGCTGTAGTCGATCTTGCATCAATACGTGCTTTGTTTACGCTTTAAAATGATCAGAACGATGAAAAATAAGTACAAAAAATATTTCTTTCGGAATAAAAAAGTTCTTGAGTAACTGATTTGTTACGATAAATAGAACCATAGCTTCTTGGCTCTTTATAGCGATTAGCTACTCATACTACCTTCTATTTTTAGTTGGCTTTTTACGGTATCTCTAGCTACAGTCGTACTTACATTTAGTTTAACTTTTGATAGTAGCACGTTCCATTCTTTTGCACCTACAAAAATTGGAAAAGTTGACGTCATTATCGGCTATTAAATCAGCGTATCAGTGTAACAGATTATATTTATATTGGCTTGCACCATTCTGTATCTTTGCTTCTATCCATAATCAAGTTAAACAACATTGCATTGAAAGATGTTTATGACCGTCACTGGCACGTCCTTTTTTTGGTAGTCAGCCAAAAGCCGTTAGGCCAATTATAGGCGTCGCTGTACATTTTGTGGGGACTTCCAACCCCACCACTGTCATGATGTTATTATGACATCCGGGACCAACTATTTCCGTGACAGCCGTATCACGAGGCGCCGAGAGAAGCAGCCATGGAACTCCCATCCAAGTTCTGACCAGAAAGAGAGTTGCTTAACTCTACTGATCGTACGTGGACGCTGGTTCAAGCTACACCACCCGGGACCCTTTCATGGTTGATATCACATCGCTCAGTCTTATGCGGTCAAATGCTTTGCATAGGTCTACAAAATAAATTAATTAACTATAAAAAAGAAATACAGTCAAATACAGCAAGGTAACAAAATAATAATAATGTGGTAGGTACTCCTATTGATTATTCGTCTATCTATTTCTAATTATTTTTCATACTTTTCTCTGTGTCCCTGTCAAGTCATACTTTATATTGTTGGTGAAGCTTCCACATATTTCTTCCTTTATATGCCTTGTTTCTTTGTTTTTTTTCAAAATCATTCTGTTGCCCTGTTGCCAAGGTGTTTTCAGTGGTATTTCTAGCGATATTTCTTTTTCGGCCTGCTTTTTCGGTTAGAAATCATGAAGTTAAAAATCATCCGAAATATTATAGAAACTGAGCCGGTTAAATTCTACTAATACAGATTTTAAGATGTGCTCTTCAGAGAAGCTGTTATTTTAGAGCACTCGAATATTTCTTTAAAGTTTATTAACAGTTCAACAATTTGACATATTAAAATAATTTCTAATTAAAAAAACAGAACAACGCTATAATATAATCAATAATAATTTAATGATATTTAGAATTTGTTTTTCTAGCCCTGCCGTGCCAATTATTTATGAAACAAAAGCTGTTCAGAGCAATCACACTGCTGCATTCCCTAATCGCTAATATCTGTTACATCCTGAGGAAATACAAAGTCGACGCCTCTGCCAAAAACAACAAACCTGCATTATTATTACCTGGACACAAAAAAGGAGTCTATAGTTATAAACCTTAGACCTTCTAAGCAGCTGACGAGTCTGAACCGTGCTTGTGGCAATTCTGCTCATGAATTTAGTTAAACCTCAAATCTTTACCTACCTGTGGTTAGAACAGCAGAGAAGTTCCACATTCGCTCGAACTTCAACGGAATTCTCACTAACGAAATGCGCTTGCTGTGACATTTAACTAATTGAAAGATTTGCATTAGCCGCCTGGTGAGTCTTGAAAAGACGTGTGCTTGTAAACTTAAAAAATAGGAAAATAACTTTTCCATATTTTCCGCAGTGAAACATCTAACGCACAAGTCTTGTACAAAATAAGTTGAAGCGCAAGTTGTAATAATAGATTTTTGACGGAAAGCAGTAAATAATGTGGAACTTGATATTATATTGGAGCAGTGAATTATATAAATATTATCACCTCGTAGAAAATATTTGTTATACTCACCGAGCTCCTCACGGGTACAATGAAAGCTCCCTGTGTTTTCTCAAGAAACCCAAAAAAAACATAACTTATTGAAATATTGTTTTTTTAATTATAACTTGACCTAATAGAATCTCCAAGTGATTTAACCAATCTCAAATGAAATGGTAGTACAAGTTACATATAAATGTGAATTAAGAATCTATCGCAAAGTGTTTATTATGCAAACGAAGAGAAGTGAGTAACTTCATATCAAAAATACCCACGTATTGTTTCGAGTTTTCCCAAGAGTCAAGTTATCGATTCTGTAGCAAAAACTGCGCCTTAAACTTTCACACTGGCTTCAGAGCTTTTCGTCTCTTAGATGCTTGAGAATTTAAAGTACGCGTTTTAAAAGGCGGGAACTTTTCGTAAAAGCTCGATTTATAACCATAAAATGAGTTGAGGTAAACACTAAAATTTATAGTTTAAGATGAATTATTAGTGTATTTTAACTTTAATTAAAGCTGGAAACAAGTCCACCAGAGCTCGCAATTGGCAAGAAGACTTTAACTGAGATATTAAATATGTGCACATCGACAGCATTGCTCAGCTAACCATGAATTTAAAATTATCATTATGTATCAAAGCAGCAGCTGCTCTTGTTTCAGGCAACCTGTAATTGCTCATTCTTCTACGGAAACTTTTGTTCTTCGTTTAGGAGACTACGGGTTTCTATAATTGCATTCCTACCTTGTAAAGTTGCTATCACCGCATCAGAACTATAATTTGATTTAATAAAAATTGCAGAAATTCCCAGTATTCCCAGAACCAATTTGGATTCGACGATATTTGAAATCGTAGATTAAATAGTAGCCATTTTGGAAACGACCGCCATGCGTTATATTTCCCACAACTTTGCCTTCGTTTCCGAAGCTTAAAAATGTAAATGTATTCGGAATTATGGCGGTGCCATATTTTGCATAATTTGTCAATTTAGCGACCGTATTGCATCGCTCATGTCTAATTTTAGTTTAGAGACGCAAAACTATGAGCTTTTCACAGGACAAAACGTCGAAGTGACTTTTTCACTTTATAAATATGTAATTCAAATGAGAAATGAGCATTTACTAATTATACATACAAATATGTTCGTGAAATCTGTAGAACAACATAAATCTGAAAAAATTATAATTATATTTACAAAAATGAAACTTAAAAAACTCCAAACGTTAAGCTTCAGCTAATGAAATTTTTCGTATGTAGCCGACATGAATTTTGTAAAATTGAAAAAGGAAATATTACTATTTCACGTTTTGCATTTAAACTGTATATAAAGATACAAATGTTATTTTCTGTATTTAATATGAATTGTCAAAAATACGATTACGCAAACATCTACTCCATTTTGAAAACACAATTGAAACTATTCCAGAATTTTAAATCCCATGAAAAGATAATCGACTAAAGCTAACATTCTTAATAACTAAAATAAATGGAGCTTAAGAAGCCTTTGCAGTTGAAATTTATTTTTTTAAATTTGGGAACAATTTCATAAACTTGGATTCATAATAATTTTCAACTTAACTAGTTTTATGGCACATCACTGTATTTCCTGGCGTTGCGCAGAAATTATGGCAGTTTTCAAGATCTATTCTTATTCAGCTAACTACAGTTTTAACTTTCTTAAGAAGTTCAAAACCGTTTGGGAGGGCAAAGCTTTATTGTTCACTCAACCACCGTACCTCTAACGGCACGTTAAGCTATGGCCCAACTCAATTATGTAATATATTAGACCCTTACCCTTCCTAATTTAAGTTACCTGCACCGGAACCCATGGCTGTCGAGCAATAAACTACGTCGCACCGGACTGTTGCTTATTAAAGAATTTACATCTTACCAATAAAGTGCCTATTTTAGTGCTATATAAAATTCGAAGCGTCTTATCAGACAACTGGGTTATTTGAATACTGCGGTCTGCATCTGAACCGAATTGAAAATGTTAATGTTTGTAGAATCAACTGAGTTAACTTCCTCCACTTCAAATTTGGGCCATATATTTTGAATAACGCAATGAACTTTCATTAAATGTCCAACAATATACAACCAAGAACTGTAAACTTATTTCTATGCACATTTTAAGAGCGTTGTGCACATGTTTATATATAATAAAAGTATCACATTTTCCTGATTTGCGGAATATAAGAATTGAACGAAATTTTAAAGAAAAGGCAAAATCGGTTGGAAAAACAAACTGTTATGAAAACAAACGTAGTGTTAAATTGAGCTGATAGAACTACATTTCTTTACCAATTAAACTCTATAGAGTTACCGTCACTCGCACGGTTACAATAAAAAAATTCTCTCTGTATAATAAGGGAAACTAAAAAAAGCCTGATATTTAATCGAGTAACTTGGAAATTAGAAATAAAACAAATATAAAACACAAAACTGTTCGAAACGATATAATACCTGAAAACGCAATTTTCAGGTATGTCTTACTTCGACAGCCATTTTGAGTGGGGCCATATTTAAATCATTGAGCAAACATTTTGCACCGCCAAATTTCCTGCCTAAAAACAGAGCACACCATTATTCAGCCCTACTAACTATCTAGAGACTACATTTTAAAATGGCTATGTTCATTATTAACTGAAAAATCCGAGATTGTAAGGTATATAGAATGTGAACTATTTGCTTTGGGTGAAATATAGCTTCCCGAAGTCACAGGAGATGCGAAAGTATTTTGATAAACACATTCTTGGGGTGTAAAATTACAACCCTTCGAGAGAAAAAGCGAGCCAAATAATATTTGCTCGGAGCTTATTTTTGTGTTTTTCTAGACCTCACAGTTTGAGGAAAATACGTCAAAAGCTTTAGATTTTCCGCGTTAGATGTGGGACATGGCCTTATGACTTTTCCAAGGCTTTTCCGTGAATTTCAAGAGTTTCCAAAGGCAGTCCGTGCTGTTTAATGGATATTTCGTCACGCTACATTCCTACAAATATTAAAATTCGAACAGTGTCAAGCAATTTTCTGGAAGGTAATTGCTCTTGAACTTCAGTAAAAATCTAAGTGTTCCTTGCTATTTTTTTATTTTATACGTTTTTGTTGTGAACAGGGACAGTTAGTTCGCCGAAACGTTTGAATTTTACTATTTTTAATTTTATAGTGTAATGAAATACCAAATAAACGCCACAAAACAAAAAGGATTCAGAAAGAACTGGAGAAAACATTGTTTTATACTTTTGCGTTTAAATACTGTCATTTGATTGTATAATGTATACACTACAATTTAAAAAAAAAAACATGATGTATTCACAATTTTTAAATTAGACTATTTAAGCGTTAATAACCTTAGATGTTAATGCCCTTAAAAATTTAAAACAATATAGAGATGAATGAACATTTAAAGATGAGTTGTAGGTCTGGCACCGAATTTAGAGTTTGACTAGTAACTTTCTATGCCCAATCCGTATACTTTCCTGGTCATTTTTCAATGCCTGTTTATGCTTTTGCAACTATTTATTTATTATTAAATTGATCACACTGGTTCTTGGAAACATCGCTAAATGGGTTCAAAAAGAGACATATCTTAGCTTGAATAACATTTTAAAATACCCAGTAATTTTACATTCATTTGCGAACAATGACTTTTATTAAAACCCTCCGTTAACAAACATGTACAAATAGTACAGCAATTCTATAATTTAGAAATTGGTTTAAATTCCACAAAATATCTTCGTTTTCCACACTTTTGGCTGAATTATATTGTATATAAATAATGCTAATGAATACAACCACTAGAAAAAAGTTTAGATTCGACAAGTCAAGTGTGCATTTTGTCAGCAATACTAAATATCTAGAAATTGTATAATATTAAAATATAATTTCATATATGGGATTGACAACCGTCTTGTTATTATTATATATTGTATTATATACCATAAGACGAAATAGTATCTTTATTTGTTTCCTTATATGACAAAGGACAGGATAGCAAGCGTCATAGTTTACCTAACACAAATATAATCAAATAAACACATTACACAATTCTGTGAGTTACCATAGTTTAGCTCAGATTATACTTCTACCACATGCTGCATGGATTTTTTTAAATGCAAAGCCTAATAAGCAGCAAAATATTTTTTTAACTATTGACTTCAAAATGCTCTGAATGTTAATGGGAAACGTTTTTTTGTATACTAAATTTCAAATAAGAACGCAGTTAAGAGGTGGCGCTCTCAACTCAGACTCAGTTTTTCACTAAGAAAATATAATTTGTTGACTGCTCGTGTTTTACAATAATGTTATCTTATATAATTCAGATAAACGTTGTAGGCTAGCCTCATTTGTCCACTATTTATCGGTTTCCCGTTTATATTTTTAGGAATATACCGAACGTCATATTGACAATTTTGAACAAATATTTGATTTTCAGGTCGTTGTAATGATGACTGTTTCGACCAATCATGGCCATAGTTATGATTATTACTTAGTTCCAAGTACTGCATGCTTATTTAAAATTTAGTATAATAGTGCCTCAACTCCACAGCAATTTGATTTTCGGGTTCAAGAACGAATACATAAAAATGTGCTAATTTATGATATACCTTTTCTATTGTATGAGTTGTTAAAAATTTCAAGATCATCTAAATTCATCCTAAAAAGAAGTATGATCTCTATTTAAAAAAAATTATTATAAGGTCATTGCTAAAATGTTTGACATTGGACTATGCCAAGAAAATTTAGTTGTATCCTTTTTGACGAGATTGACATTTATCCATCTTAACTAATCTAAAATCTACTAAATTTCAAATAAGAATGCAGTTAATAGGTGGCCCTTTCAACTCAAACTCAGTTTTTCACTAAGAAAATATAATTTGATGGCTGATCGTGTTTTACAATAATTTTATCTTATATAATTCAAATAAACGTTGTAGGCTAGCCTTATTTGTCCACTATTTATCGGTTTCTCGTTTATATTTTGAGGAATCATACCGAATGTCAAACTGACAATTTCGAACAAATATTTGATTTTCCGGTGGTTGCAATGATTACTTTGTTTCGACCAATCACGGTCATAGATACAATTATTAGTTCCAAGTAGTGCATGCTTATTTGCAATTTAGTGTAATAGTGTCTCAGCTCCACAGCAATTTGATTTTAGAGTTTAAGAACGAATACATAAACATGTTCAAATTTATGATCGACCTTTCGTGTCGTTTCAAAATTTCACGCTCATCTAAATTCATCCTAAAAAGTATTATTTCTATTTGAATTTTTTTTTAATAAGATCACTGCTAAAGTGTGTGACATCTTTGAAGCCGTTTGACTATGCAAAGAAAATTTTACATTTTAACAGCCGAGAGACTATCTCCTTAAAAAATTCATACGAGAATGCTAGGAGAAGCTTCCTATTCAAAACCAGTAGTTGCGAAATAGTGAATTTAGAGAAATATCAAGAATGCACAAAAGACGTCCTGAACAAGCGCATCTTGTGAAAACTGCAAGCACTGTTAAGCGCGTGGAAAAAATTTTGTTAGAAGATTCAGATAAGAGATATTGCGAGTCTGATTGGAACTGTTCACATTATTAGAGAACTCGGCATTGGTCATACGTCGTTTCAAGTTGGACGCTGATGTTCAGCAAGCTGTTCAAGAATAGTTTTCAAGAAAAGGGTGTACTACTTGGTGAATCACTGGGAGTTGTGTACTTACCGCCAAGGGTTTTTTAAACAGTCAATTAATATAAATTTTATAAGCTTCAAACGTGTTTTATATGAACCATCCTCGTAGTGTATATTCGAAAGTAAAATTAAATTCACCTTTTGATCAGAATGGCTATTCAAATAAGTAAAGTTTTATACTCCAATTTATTTATTTATATTGTCATGAGAAAAGAGACAAAAAATACTCGCAATATAGTGATGGGGATAGTTATTTGGCGAGTATTGCCAAATATTTGTTTTTAATTTTCAACGTAATGTTCGTAATTGGTGACTTTTTGGTGAAGTATCGAAAGGTGTGCTTTAGTTCTAAATTATTGCCACAAAAATGTTTATATAATTACAAATGCTACATTAGTTACTGAAATTATGTGCGCCTTGGGATACACGGTCCCATAAATTCTATTTTAGTTCAAAATACTGCTATTAACTATTTAGAAATGTATACTATCTTACCTAATTGATTGTAGTAAATTTCTTTAATATTTCAAATAATTTTGTGGTAATATCTATTGACTTATAACAATTTGAGCCTTCCAGTGAAAGTCGCTTGAACGAAACCACCATTGCATATTACCTCAAGAAGGCGTATAGCACAAAAATGGAAGCTCAGGTTTATGTTTTAGGTCATTACGCTGGCCGATTTCAAAATAGGCATGTTCCCCTCATATTTCGGGCATTATCTGGATAACAAGCGTACAGCCGGTTATGTTTACAATAGAGCACCTATAAACTCAGCTTTCCTGTTTATTTCAATGTGCTTGTTTGTATCGATAACAGCGCTCTGGACTCGGTTTGAATTCACCGGGAAAATTGCCGGTAATTTGCACGTTTTTTGTTTGGTCACTTCTGTCGGGAATCGAATTTTTTCGAATATTATTCCATTACAAGTGCCGCTGTTTTTATGATGACGAATCCTTGCAATAAAGCGATTATCTCTGCCTCTCATTTCGAGTTAACCATCAGCGGAATTGCGAATATTTATGAGGGTCGTGTAACAGTATTGATATTAAGTATAGTATCACAGTAGAAAATCCGTATAATGAGAAATATTTAAATAATTTTATTTGTGTTAAGAATTTTTTAAGTATAATTGATTTCAATGAGTGTCGATGAACAGGTATTTTTGAAGTTCTTGCAAAAGCTTAACCTAAAATTTTCTTTCTACATCGAAAATTTATCGAACATATTCTAGGATACTTACATACATATAAGTGCTGTTTACATCTTTTTTGCATAAAGGTTGGCCATGGAAGTTTCCCCAATGTAGCTTTCCAAATGTATTTAGGTTAGAAAACATGACAAAACATTTTCAAATGCAGAGTTGCCATATTTAAGCCGAATATAAAATAGGATTTTAATCATTTCCATGTATGTATCCAGTTAATGTAATTGTGTGATTCAAGACGTTTTTAATCAAGTAAATGGAAGGTCTTACAATATATTTTAGATATTAAATATTCCCCAACTTGTACTATCACAATAAGCAGTTCATCTGGTAACAATATTCTATTACATCACGTGACAGTAACTTTATTGAAGGTTATACAGGTTATACAACAAAATAAAAATTACGGTGCAGCTTAATAACAAAAATTCAAGGCCAACCTTCACAGAAAAAAGGTGTGAACTATTATAGATTTCGAAACCATAATTGTGTTGGTTATTTAAATTTCTGTAGCAGTGGCACATTAGAAACTGATAACTAACCCTTTGGTAAGAAGAAAACAACATTAAAAATAAAAGTAAAGTATGGATTTACTTTACTTCATCTATCTAGATTTATGGAAAAAATATTACAGTATCTTTATGACACACCACAAAATTTCACGAGCTTATTGGCAGAATGAAACTGTAATATTAAAGCTCTCAATTGTAGCAATTACTTGTGAAATAGTAAAATCTTTAAATATCGACGGGTAATTAATAAACTTAAAATAAAATAAGTAATGTAAAACGTCAAATACGTATAAAATACATTTCTAATATTACTTACCTTATACTCAAGTTCCCTCAGTTCACTTTCTGCTCTGTTAACTATTTTATGTCATTGAAGCTATGTCGCCACATTCCTTATAATTTAAAATATACCTACATACAACTTATAGCCAGGTAAGCATACATAACAGATGTTATATAATCAATATTAAGTTGATGATCCATTATCACTTAAGTAGCTGTATTATTCTTTTCAGTTGTTTCTGTAAATGCAATAATGTAAAATAGAGCCCAACTTAGTTCTAACGCTGTGGGGACTTTCTTCGCATTCAAATTCGTTGGTGGGTGTTTCTTTACACAAAATCTAAATTTAAACCTTCATTGCAATTATGTGCGATTAGCCCTTTTTTAAAGTTGCACTATATCACCATGTGAAAGTTTTCTCAGGCTAATTCTATCTTTTCTAGCACAACTCTCTTAAAAAAATAATACCACTTTCTATAGCGTGCTTCTGAGATGTACATGCTCGGTACAATCTAAAAGAGTACGCAAACCAAGAGAGCAAGCTGTTTATTCCACAGTCTATAAAATTTCTAAATCCTCCATCGATTCCAGCTTGCCTCTCGTATTTATTTTGCAAATATTTCAAAAAACTACTAAACCATGTGGACGAATAGCAAATTTACAAAAATTACAGGATTAACTGGGTTTTGCCAATTCCTACACAATAATTTCATGATTTTTTACATCTTTTGTCCTTTCAAAACGAAGCATTTGTAACTTCGACACTTTAGTACAAAATACAGAGCACTTTTGAATTTTCACTGAGCTTTGGAATCAACTCTACTAGAACACGAAGAAAAACACGGTACAATCATTTAACCCCTTATTGGCCGCCAACAAACGGGGTGAAAGAAGCGAGCTGCTGGGAGCGCAACTTCAATTTAGAAAATGGTGCCTCAAAGTAATGAATGCCCAGTTTGGCCCAAAGCGATAAAGGGTTAAACTTCGTACCGTAACGGGGTAGGCGTAAAAGAGATAGTTTATTTAAATAAATAATACATGATAATTAACAATCACAGGTTTCAGTCTTGACAGAGTAATCATTATTACCATGAAACACCATTTCTAACGGGCCGCTGCACCAGCGCGCCTGCAAACATCCCCATTACTTCAATTTTCAAGCATTTCAGATAAAAAGCTAAGGGCAAGCGAGAGCAGCTGAAACTACATTCAACAGGCGCTTGGTGAAGTTAGGCAATGGCATCTAATTCAGCAGTAAAAATTAAGCACAGAGAATAATAATAAATGTCTTTGAAGTGGCGAGGGTTTCATCTAGACTGCTAAATCGTAAGAGTTAACAAAAGTTGCACAGAAAAACAATTTATGTATAGGATATATACTTCAATTAAATTATTTAGATATAAATAAGAAATTTATGAAAAGCAAAAATACAAAAAAAAATCATTATCGAGATTCTTAAAAAGGCGTTGCGTGAACAAAACTCTGGATAAACAAGATTTATTACGTCTGCAATTAGGTTAACTAGGTAAACAACTGCAAACATAAAAATCTGGCGGTCGCTGCACATTTCTGTTCCTTCTGCGATGTTCAAACTATTTTTATCTATTCTTCAGTTAAAGCAAAAAAGGCTACATTTAATTTTTTAAGGTGCTCACCCTGCATGTATTTGATCGAAAGTATATTAGGTTTTGAGTCAGGTAGACATTTAACCCCATGCAAAATATCGTCTTCCTCCAACAAATAGTTTTTGAGCTATACCGCCAACAGACAAACAGACCGACAGACGAATATCCGAAATTGAGAAAGTAGGTTTTTCGTCATCTAGTGACCTTGAAACGTGAACATCGGAAGGTGATTTCTTCACGATTACAATACGTCCTTCGCCTTAGGAGAAGACAGTAAAAAATACATAAAGTTAATAAACAACGAAAATCCACGACAGTTGGTTTTTATGACACCGATGGTACGTTGAAAAACTGAATTGTTCTGTAAGCGTTCTTTTCTACAATAGTTACAAAATATGATAAGACACTTTTCATTACACATTATTATACAATATGGATCTGTAAATCACCAATTTTCAGAAAATATTTGAATCGAACTATCTCAAAATCAGAACGCACTGAAGTGGTTTTGAACATTCCTGTAGTCGTTATTTTAATTTTTAAGCACAAGATTTCGAAAACATTTGATTCACAGAACTATATTTAGAGAAATCTCTATACAAATTCCACCTACTCTGAATACAGTCATTTTTGTCATTAGCTGTATGAATGTCGTCTAATGAGTACCTAATTTTTGAAGACACGAGAATACAGCATGCCCAAATCAGAATACAAATGCGTAATAATATACACAGTATACTACCTTGAAAACGTTACAACTGTGAGTAAACTTAAAAATATTAATAAAAGAAAAACAAAATTAACTATAGAGCGATCAAAAACTAAATTGATCGCGAGAGCGCATGAAATATAGGACCACCGTCTACACTGCACTTTATAGAACTACATTTGATCTATACAATTAACTGTATTATTAGTTTACGTGACTTTAACACACTCTAATAAGCTACACAAATACGCAAACATATGTAATTTAAACCAAATCGATAGATTAAATTGATAGGTAACATTAAAATAACAATAGGATAAGTTAAACAAGATGTTCAATGTGAATATTAAACTTAAAAAAATACAGTTTTATATCAACAAAAAGCATGCTACAGGTTAGGCGAGTTTTATTGGTTTAAATGGCTCCCGCGATCAGGTTTATTTTTGATCGCCCTGTAGCATCTCAAGAAGTTTTATTACAATTCTATTTAATTCATTCTCTGGTTGGTACTTTTCCTTTTCCTGTTATGTTTTTGATGTTTTTAATGTTTGCAAATATTATCAGTTTAACTTTTACTAAGGAGTTCAACTACGCTTTTCAAACCTATCATTTTCAAGATATTGTTATTTAAATAAATGTGATTCAAACAAGAATTTTAGTAGGATAACCTGAAATTAATTATTAGATGCCAATTATATGAAACGCCCTTAAATACTTATAAAATAGGAGTGACAAAATTAATACATTTCATACGGCCAAGCAACAAGGCCCATCAAATGTGTCAGAAATTATTTCATAAGTCAAAAATCGTTTTAGAATCATCACACTTGTCCTAGTTTAGTGCTGCAATTGATTGATTATCTCGAATGTGATTTGATCAGGTGCCCTTCAAACGGCTGTTATTATAACTGCATCGCTATGGAATTCGAGGATGCCTTGTGGAACACATTAAACATTTTATAGAGGGACGGTAAGAATAGTAAGATTAAATGGTCACGTGTCAAAGAAGTATCTAGTGGTTAGTGGAGTTCCCCAAGGTTGCATATTGAGACCCGTCCTATTTTGGTCTATATTAATGACATGCCTGAATAATTAACCTTTCACAGTTTCCTTGTAGACTGCAAACTATACAGGGTGTTTCAAAAACAAAAAAAAGTTATAGTACACTCGTTTCCACAAATAAATCGTTTCTAAGATATCTAGCTTTAAACTTTTAATGTAGATAATTAAAAAAACAATTTATATGAATTTTAATCAGTAAAGGTTTATTATTTGGCTGCTGTCGCGAAATTTTTTCATTAAAAACAGAGTGACAATGAACTCTCTACCGGAAGCAGTGGTAAACGCAACTAGTGTCAACCAGTCTATCAACCTGCTCGAATATTGCTTGACTCAAGCTGCTTCTTAGTGTAGTGTTCTTTTCTTTTTTAGTGTAATGAGCATTTGCTTGTTCTGCAATATATATTTTTTTGAATAATGTAAATAATAATAATTTGTAAGCTAATGGATTCTCTCAAGTAGGGATGAAACGTTTATCGGTAAATATACAAAAATATGTTTACGTATAATAAAATTGCTTTAAAAAATTATTATTCTGTGTCCACCTGACCATTACTCGTAGAGAATTCCCCAAGTAGGGGTGTATTAAAGATTTGGGTATAACTGCGGCACTCGCGAACCAGAAGATGAAATTGATACATGTGTACACCGACATTACCCCCGGATGCTGATATTTTGAAACGGTGGCAAGAAAATGAAAAACCTTATCCTCCTTTAGCATAGGTATCTGGCAAAACATTTATGCCATCATCAGTGACGTTCTAACGAGTATTTTCGGTTGTGGGTCGTCTGGTTACAAAATATCGCAATCGATTAAGTGTACACGATGATGATAATATTGTTACTCACAATCGGTTAATAATAGGTAGGTTTCTAACCTTCAAAACAGTAGGAAAGCGAGTCATTGTTTACTTTACTTTCCCAGCTAGCCGGGAAAATTTTTCTGGGCTAGCTAAATGTCAGTTTCAATGAACTTGCCATGTTACCTAGCAACAGCGTCGCAATTTCTTTTGTTTAAGTGACTTATTAAACTGCGATGACAATTCGTATTATTTGAAACTTACCTAATTAAATAAATAATGACAAAAACCGATTGTGAGTAAAATAGTATACATACCATGGTGAAAAGTTTCCACCTCGGTATGTAATAGGTATACTATTAAATAAGGATACCAGTTATAAAATAACATCTTATTTTGATTTGTATGTATTTACTATACAAGTGGGATAAGAGCATCATTAATATATGTGTGTGTAAGCACACAAGTATATTAATGACGCATTATCACACATGTATTGTACAAAACTTTATCTACAACTGTCCAAAGTTGAGAGAGAGTGCTTTAAGAGAAATGTCAGATCATTTTCAAAAATATTTTAGGTACTGAAGCCATTACATAACTGAGTGGTGTAATGAGCTTCATTACCTAATGGAAATAGTCTCAAATGAGTGACATAATGAGTTACTTATGCCATTGGAGTAGATAAACGTTTATTTTTGCAGCATCAAACGTTTAAAAAAATAACCACACGTTTTCATCCCTACTTTCAAGTAATTCTCGGGTTGCAGAGTTTATTATTATTAAGCCTCTTATTTAATTGAAACCTACAAAAAGTTATCTATAATCCGACCCATCCATTTGTCGCCGTAATGCTCAACCAGAAAATTTGTTACTTGACGGCCGTAATGTATTGGGGCTCCATCGTGTCGCAAAATCATATTTTGTGAACAGTCAGCGAGGCATGGTCAAGAAGGGGATAAAGGGTATTATTTACACAAATTAGATAATCTCTTGCAGCAACTTTAGTTGGCAGTTCTACAAGTCCTATAATTCCAGCGAAAATATAAACATCTTATTAATCGTGGATTTTCCTCGGACCATTGATGCATGTTTCTAAAATGTGTAATACCGCTAAATTTCGATTTTGTTGAATTCATTAACAAAATTAGAGCCGATAATTTTTAAACTTACGGGCAGTTTCATTTAGAACGGAATAATAAACCTTTGGATGTGGAACAGTCAGGACTTGATATTCGTGTTGCGCTAAGATGTGGTTCATTTTCTAGCGCTTTCGTTTCATACCATCTGCTATCAATACCTTTTCCGTGCCCTCTCATACGTCTGAAAGTACCAGTTTTCTATAGACGTCGAAAAGTTCTGGTAAAAACGTTAATATTAAGTAGAGACCCTGCATATCTTACATTTTATACAGGATCTCTAATATTAAGTACCTATCAATACGATTAGGGGACCGATTCGTAACATCACATAGTCGGCATACGTAAGTATAATATATCTGCATATTCAGAATTACAACAGTTCCCCAATTTTATATTACATATCACGCAATAACAATGACAAATTTAAAATCTGAATGAGCTAGGTAAATTGAAAAGTTTAGCAATCCAGTTGTCATGAAAAGAAGCAGTTCGCTGGTTTACCTTCGGCATATGGTCCCATTGTTCAAACTCTTAACACTCTGTATCTTCGAAATGGATAAGAATCGGACATCTGTTTATTAAAAAATTTAACTAAAAATAATATCTTCTGTAACATCCCAAAATGTTACACGATAATTTATTGCAAAACATCATGAATACCTGTTTTTGGGAGAATATTTATAGTAAACTTAAAAAATCATTAAAATCGCCTACAATACTACGTTTCTAGTAAATTTAGAAAGTTAAAATGATTTCAATGCAGTTTACCTCTAAAGCAAGTTTGTTCTCGGCCAGGATTCCGGATACTTGAAAACAATCTGCAAAGGGCTTTACACGGAACTCCCCTAGCAAGTGCCGTTAACATCGATTGCGGCACATTTCTCTACTTTTAAGATGTATCTGACGGAAGGTATATTCGGTTTCGAGCTAGGTAGACATC
Source organism: Agriotes lineatus (assembly GCA_940337035.1). Classification (NCBI taxonomy): domain Eukaryota; kingdom Metazoa; phylum Arthropoda; class Insecta; order Coleoptera; family Elateridae; genus Agriotes; species Agriotes lineatus. Next base: position 46,717,446 of record OW679198.1, read on the forward strand.
TAATCCGTATGCAAATACTTGATCTGTAGCGCTGACAGACAGACAAACAGACAGACGGACAGACAGACAGACGGAATTGAGAAAACACATTTTTCGTTATCTATCGACCCTGACCCGTGAAGATCTGAAAAAACATCGGAAGGCAATTTCTTCACTTACACTTCCTTCGAGAGACGAGAGAAGTAATAATTGAACTATAACTAATCTTACAACGGGTGGGTCATGTACAAGTTTCTTTTTAAAAATGCAATACAATGAACAAAAATTTTTTTTCATATATTATGGCTTTATTGGAAAGAGCAAACATTCCCATTATTTATGAAATACGATTTCATTCATGTGGCTGCCTCTTTATCGCTTCTCATAGTACAGTAAAACTGTTGGGTTTAACCCAAACATCCAAAAAAAGAAGTTCTATCCAGCGGCAAACTGTTTAGTACCCTCCTCTTAGTAAGTGGTAAAAAGTTGCACGACCTTGCGCGTCGGGTTTACGCAGGAGGGGGGTGGAAAGGTGGTAAAATGGTAAGTTTCAACAGTTTTTCGTAAATATCTCGTTAACTATGTGGTTTAGCGCAAACTTTACTTTATACCAAATTAATCTACATTTAATTTACAATAAAAATCGTCTCATGCATTTTTGCGCTCCAGTAAAGGATTACGGATATATGGAGGGGGTAAAAATGTTACTTTGTCTGTTAGTTAAAAAAAAGCATGAACGCCTATGAACTTGTAATATTCGCTCCAAGTGTATTATATAAAGGGTTCAAGGAAGTGGGGAGGCCAGATGGATGTGGTGAAAAACCCAGCACAAAAGACGAACAACATTTGCGCAGATCATCCACTACTACACATGTTGAAGTGAAAGTGGAAGATGCAATTAATGTCATTCTTAGACAAGCAGAATTTCTAACTAATAGTTAGAACAACATGTAACTGATTGCTCTCATCACGGTACACTTAAAGCAAGTTGGCTTCAAAGTGATTCAGGCAGAAGGTGATGCTAACACCAAGACCGTTTTACTGCCATTGGCGAATCAAAAAAGGAAAAAGAGGCTATCGTGACTGGCAATGACACCGATTTATTAGTCTTGTTGATTGTTCATGCTTCAGCCAACAAACAGTTGAAGATGGATGTACCGAAGAAAGGGAACCAAGAAGAAAAAGTTTACTGCATTGGAGACATTCAGCGTGGTATCGGGGAAATTATATCTATAAATTGAAGAAACAGAACATCCTTCAGTGGAGCGCAAAAATGCATAAGCCCATTTTTATTGTAAATTAAATTTAGATTAATTCGGTATAAGGTAAAGTTTCCGCTAAACCTCACAGTTAACGAGATATTTTCGAAAAACTGTTGAAACCTACCATTTACCACCTTTCCACCCCCCCCCCCCCCCTCCCGCCTAAACCCGACCGAACTTTTTACCACTTAGTAAGAGGAGAGTACTGAACAGTTTGCAGCAGGGTAGAACTTTTTCTTTTGGATGTTTGGGTTTTGACAATTTTTAAGCTATCTTTACTGTACTATCAGTTTGGGCCTTAGAGCAGCTCGAAATGGACGATGATTTTGGTCGAAAAATCATCTTTTCTGATGAGGCGCATTTTCATCTCGGCGGCTATGTTAGCAAACAAAACTGCAGCATCTGGAGCTCTGAAAACCCGCATATGATCGTCGAGAAGCCAATGCATCCTACGGAGTGACAGTTTGGTGATGATTGTGGAGTGGTTGCATCATTGGCCCATTTTTTTTAAATGCTGCTGGAAACGCTGTTTCGGTCAATGCTCAGCGGTACAGAGGCATGATAACCGACTTTTTGTGGCCAGAAATTGAGGACATGGACTTGGACGACCTTTGGTTTCAACAAGATGGCGAAACATGCCATACCGTCCATGAAACAATCGATCTTTTACGCACCAAGTTCGGTAATCGTGTAATGAGCGGTTTTGGTGATGTCAATTGGCCGGTTCGGAGCTGCGATTTGACGCCGTTGGACTTCTTTTTGTGGGGTTTCGTAAAAGATCGATGTTATGCGGACAATCCAAAAACGATCCAGGCCCTTAAGTTGAATATTGGCCAAGCCATTCGTCAGATAGAATCGGAAACCATCAACGGCTTGAAAAATTGGGCGGACAGGAAGCGTTACTGCACAGCCAGTCGAGGCAGCCACATGAATGAAATCGTATTCCATAAATACTGGGAATGTTTGCTCTTTCCAATAAAGCCATAATATACGTAAAAAATATTTTTGTTCATTTTATTGCATTTTTAAAAAGAAACTTCTACTTCACCACCCGTTATAAGCACACATCAATTAAGAATACCCCTTCAAATTATATTAGGAGTATTAGTAGTGTATAACATGTATTTGACTTTTTGTTGTTGCAATTTTTAGTGAATGTTACGCTATTGACATATTTTTCTAGAGGTAAAATACTATCCCAAACCCATTACTTTCAACGGTCAACTTATATAGAAGAAAACAAAATTTCACAGTTAATGCAGACGGCAAACAGAGTCGTCCTCACACTTGAAGCGGGAATGCACCAGCGCAGCGGCACGAAGTATTTGTGAGCAGACAGTAAACAATTATAGGGACATTCCAGCGCAACCAACAATTAGTTGTACTAAATATAGAGCACTGCGTTTATATGCGTTGGCGATGAGAAACGTTTGGGAGAATTTAATAAACTCCAGCGTGCAGCGGGAACGGACCATCAGTTAAAGTCGGTGAGAAAGCGAAAGTAATTGTAAACGGAATTTCCAAGTCTGCTATTTACCTGTACGGTGCCGGTGTAATAGTTTTTAGTTTTTTATACAAGCAAAAATAAGCACAACACATTACTAAATGCTATCGTGTTTCGATGGCGTGGTAGCACTTACAATCACTTCAAACGATAATGATTAGGAAATAGTTGCTAGTACTCGAACTATAACGTAGAGGAGTGAAGTATGATTCTTTGAAAATGATTACGTATGCGATGGCATCCCCAAAACAGCGGTTACTAGGATATGGTTCTTTTACAAGTAAATGTTTCCAGCTAGTGATGGTTTAAAATCTAGCTCCAGAGTATCTCCTGTATACCAAGTTTATCTGCAGTTTTGGCCTGCTTTTCGGGATTTGGGCCCACTGTGGGGCTTTTGTTTGTTTATGGCATCCCTCCAGCTCGCACAGCCTGCAACACTAGGTATTCAAAATCAGCGTACTCAAATTTATATGTTTACCAAGTTTTAGCTTTATACTTTGTTTTCAGAAATTTTAACTGATGTTGGGCTATTTACCCTGGGCTAATCTAGATCTCAAATAAAACCACACTGTAAATCACCCGTTCAATTTTGTTTTTTAAAGTCAAGGTTAATTGTCATTACAGCTATTATTTTCCGCAAGAGTGTACATAGATAGAAACAAAACAAGTTTTAGAATTTTTTGAAGCAGTTTGGCAAAAAATGGTTGAATAAAGAGATATCTGGCAGTTAAATACAGATGCACAAATTTATATACTCCGTTCATATCTTTGGTGCATGAAGGTTGACCATGGAAGTTTCTACAATTTATTTATCTGTGTAAAATGACTTTGTTGTGTTTAAACGAGGTTTACATTTCAGGCTATCGTTTCCAAATGCATTTAAATTAGAAAACATGAGAAAAGGCCTTCAAGCAGAACAGAAAATAGAGCTTTAGTAATTTTTATGTATGTATCCAGTTCCAGTAATTGTGTAATTGAAGACATTCCTAATTAAGTACATGGAAGGCCTTAGTATTAGTATTTGTTGTGGGAACACTGATGTCAAGCAAGTAGGCCTTCAAAGGCCCTTTTTATCAACCCCGAGAACAAGGTCTAGTCATGCAAAATATCAGGTACCTTAGTCCTACTAAAATTTTTGCCGAGACTAAGGAGGTCTGTTAGAACAATTTCCAGGAGCTACAACTTTTCGTATTTTTAGCCCAAATCTTAGTATTTTCCCGATTCGCGTAAGTTAAGTTCGTAGTTCAATGATGCACTCAGATTTTGATTCTGCAGGAACATTTTTTCGGCTTAGCCCGTATATTAATTGTGTATTAATCGAGATTCAATTCTTCCTACACTTCCTCTTCCTGTTTGGGGTAACGCAATGTATTCCCATATGCCTTTTGCCTTATCGTCGCCTTTTCAGAATTTCTTGTTGTTTTGACAGGCTTAAAACTTCCCCGAGCTCTTGCGAATTTCTTGGTCAGAAATGATACCAGCTTGTTGGAATTTTTCACACAGCTCCTGGTTTTTCGCTTAAGCTAAACAAGGAAGGAATTCAGTTATGCGCTTGCGTGGCCGCAGTTTTGAAGTCGCAGCTTAAGCCACTAATTACCGCCCGTCTCTGAACTAAAAAGCACGTGTGTCAAGTTTGCCCCCCCCCCCCCCGCGATCCGGCTTTATGTGGCCCAGGGGGTGGCGTTGCGAAGAAATGGTATACCGCTTCCGCTGTAAGAATTATCTGCGTGCTTTCGTTAATTTTTGGTGCCTTCTGAAGAACTGTTGAACCTACCGGTGTGCTTTTCCGTCTATCAGTGATTTTCCCCGCCTATTGTGTTTGGAAATGCACGTGTTGTGCCTGGAGGTTGTTGCTAAGTGTCATTGAGTACCGCTGTAAGCCTGGAAATTCCCGTTTATCGTAAAGTGGCAGCTTTAAATACGTCATTGGACGGATTATTGTCGTGGGGATTCCATTAAAAATGCTTATTTGTACATCGAAGTTTCGTACCGTTTCGAGACCTGTCTTGCCGCCACGGACTTCAATTTTACCCTCTTCGGAGATGTTACACTCAGACCGCTTCAGCCCGCAGCTTTGTGTTGCTTTTGTGCAGTTCCTCCATGAATTTTGGGGCAGTTGTTTGAGAAAGCGACCACTTACAATGCCGCACGTCAAATGTAGGCAACTAATCTCCTTCAGGTACCAATTTTATTATATTAATTTTATTGTGCATAGCGTACAGTGAACGTCCCGCCAAGTGGTGAACAATTTTGCGTAATATTGTATTTACTGTCAGAACTGTTAGTTACTGATTTGCGAAATTTAATGAATTGTCATATTTTCTTGTTATTGTTTAACGTTTCGTTTTTGAGCCACATTATGTATTTGTAGTCAAGTTTACCGCTTTTAACTAAGTTATTAATGTGTTACGCAATTTAATTTAACCCTCACTAACCCATATCGGTGTTGTTATCTTTATCCTAAATCTTGTTCATTGTCATCTACATATTTTATTATTGCAATAGAGTCCTTTGTTAAGTATTTATGCTTTTCATTTGTTGTTTATAATATTTTCATGCGTTATGTGTGTATTTTTCTGTTGTAAAATGAGTATCAGCTGCACCAATAAGTTATTTTTGCAAGGTAAGTCAGCGTTGTACGTGGATCATCGACCAAACTCTGCCAAGCTAGAAGTAGAAAGGTGACGCATTTACTTCCACATTCTAGGGTGCGTCCACCTGTGTTAATTTATTGAACATCTTTTACCTCTCGTACCGGATTACAGCCCTAACTCAAAGGTCGTAAAGAACCCGCCCTCACGACTGAGTTTTAGCTGGAGCAAACCTTCTTGTTACCGCCATCGTAACAGAGCTAGCGCCGTGTATTTTAGGTATATTTCGCGATTATGTTGTAAAGTCGTGTTTGTGCGGTAACAGGTCCACCCTAGCAAGGGATCTTTTACATGATACACATCGTAGTGACATGGGACCGACGGCTTTACATCACTTCCGAATGATGGCATTCTGTAGAGGTTTTCATCCGCATTCTATTATTTTTTTTAAATCCTCACCGGGATCGGGGATCGAACTTTCGGCCCCTAGATCATTAGCCAAAATTCTTAACCACTAAGCTATGGAGCCGGGCATGGAAGATCTTACAATGCTTTATCGCATTTAATTTGGAAATGTAGGTACTACATTTCTTCATTCAAAATCGATAAGAAATGTGATACTTTTATCATTACCAACACTTTTCTACCTAGCAACAGCGATTAGTTTTACGTTTGGCAATACTGAAGTGTGTTGTTGGTGACACTGTAAGTCTATGTCAAATTCGAGGTTAGTAGGTTAGGGTTTGCGTCACTTTTGACACAGATTGACGCAAAACCTAATCTGCTAATGTCGAATTTGACCATAGACTTACAGTGTCACCAACAACACACTTCAGTACTGCCAAACGCATAACATCAACTGGAGCTGCTTATTGTGCTTTAGTACATAGAAACGAGTTCTGCTCAGCGTGGTTATGTTTTGACAGTTAGTGTCACTTGTATGTAAAAATTTAATATTTTACATTTCTTATGAAATGCGATGAAATAGTATACTCAACACGTTAGAAAAGTGGTTTTTCTGAACTCAGAAAAACATCACTTTTCTCAACTTGTAGATTAATATACTCTTTTCTGACTAGTGAGAAAAACGACCTATGTTTATTGTTACATTGCTACAGTAACGAACATTTCACCATTTCTCGATTCCTGTAAATTATAATTAATAATGTAAACGTCATCTTGGCTAAATATTGCAGCGTTATTAGATAAGTAGATTCTTCTATGCTCGTGTAAAATTAATCCACTCGCCTCGCTGCGCTCGCTTGTATATTATACTGGTACTTTACTACCTAGCTGGAAAACTCTCACTTTTCTTAACTTGAAGAAGTGTACAACATCATAATATTTTCGTCATCTAGGGACCCTGAAACGTGAAGATCTGAAGGTGATTTTTTCACGACTACAATACTTCCTTCGTCTTGCAGACGAGGAGAGTAAAAATACTTTTAGTTTTTGCAGCTTTATCGGAGTACAATTAATGATACACATACTTCTTCGTATATTAATGTTCCTTGTAAAATTTGCAAACTGCAATATATACACCTGCCTCCTGTTTCTTCACCGAAAGAGACACCCCTGGTTGCTCTAGAAACCACCCTGTATGTATATCGTTGCTGAAATGGTTTTGCAGTGTAAAATCAGCAATTTAAAATAAATAACCTATTTAGCAAAAAAGTAGAAGCAGAAAATTTGAAATTCATGAAGATAAAAGCTAAAAATGCGAATTTAAATTTTCTCCTGAAAAATCACCAGGCTGGGCGATTTTTCAACCATGTTTTCACTTTGCTGAAAATATGAAAATCCACATGCGCTACCACAGCGTATGTAAAATTACGAAGAACCACATTTACTAAGGACCGGATAAACACACAAAGGAATAATAAATAGCTCGTCAAAGTTAACAGAGGAACTTCCTCCAGTAGATTAAAAACGCAAACCGATTACCTAACAGAATATGGTTACGAAACTGGACGAAAAATACATGCAATAATCTGAACAGGTGCTACGATATCGTTGATTAAATGATGTAACTAACATCTTGAGAGCAGCTGCTCTTCAACACGAACTGATAACTCTTTATCAAAGCCTCCATAATAACCACATGCGCGGTATTTCGTCACACACAAAAACGCACCAGCGCCCATTTACATAATTTTAATGTTGATGAACATCGACAGGATTTAACGACGGCACCCATTTAATTTCCGAGTTTCCTATAAATTAGTCACTTTACAATCGTTGCCATAATTTGGTCGCTACGCATTAATAATTTGAAAATTATATTAGCTTGTTTTAGTATTAAGAAGTTAAACGGTTTATATTAAAGAGAAGTCGTAAAATCGAGTATCATTAAAAATTTTTGGCGAACATAATTATTTAGTAGCTTATATAGATGTTGAATTAGATAGAATTCTAAAGCATGGATTACGTTGCAAGTCCTCTTTGCTTAGTTACTATTTAACTTTGTTCTGTCTCAACAAGTAAGTACATAACGTAAAGAAATGAATTTTCAAATGCAATACCTACAATAAACAGAAAACTATATTTCAAACAAAAGAAGATGCCATACAGACTTTTTTAGGGGTTACTAATAGTTCACCAATAACTTATAGCATTTCCCCTATGTTACCTACTTTTTCACCATTTTCTATTTCAATTAAATTAAAGAAAATGACGAGGCAAAAACGCAAGTGTCCAATAAATTATTAATTTTCAATTATTTGCTCATGTCTTAATAAATCAGTTCATATACTCTCTTACGAGGGAAACTAGAAAAGTTATATACCTGACTACAGTATCCCCCTCCCCCATAATCAACGCAATTGTGCCATTTGTTCTGCAGAGAGTATATCCCAGTACTAAAAAATGATTTCTTTTCAGTCTCAAAATAGTTCTCGACCCTCTCCTCCAAATGCTCGTCTGTTGTAAAATGACGTCTTCTGAGGTTTTTCTGAGATTTCTGAACAGGTAGCAGTTGGCCGCGTCATATCCGAACTGCAAGGATGATGTTCTAACTCAATAAGGCCCTATACCTTGAGAAAATTATTTAACCGGCTTTAAGCACGGTAGCATTGTCATGAAGAAGGAGCACATCACTATGTGACAGATTGTAACGATTTTTGACAATAGCTGCACGCACGTAGATTTTTGAGAGTAATACCATACGTCTCTGTGTTAATTGTAGAACATTTAGCTTTCCATATATTCAATCCAGAGGATATCTTGTTATGTTCTAAAAATGGTTGCCAGGGTTTTCTTTGGGGAAAGAGACCCTTTGTGAACCCATTGCATGAACTCCACTTTTGTCTTGGTATCCTAGTGATGCACCCAAATATTATCTCCAGTTACTAACACTATTAGAGCTTGGGCCAGCTTCGAAAAATTTCAAATTGTTAAAAAAAATTGCTGTCTATTCGGGAGGCAACAATCTGAGAACTCATCTTGCAGAAACGTTACTTATGCTCAATGTGTCGTGCAGTATTGTCACAACGCTAGTTTCGAATATATCCAATGCTGTGGCCATTGTGGAGACTTTAATACCACGATCCTCAAGAAGTCAACAACCATGGCTTCCACTTTCTTGTACGTTTCAACATTTGTTGCTTCTGTAGGGCTTCCACTTCTGCGATAATCTTTTATTGATTTTCGTCCCCAACGAAGCTCTTTTGACCAAAATTTAGTTGTGAAATGCGACAGAGAATCGTCTCGATACACTGCAATCATTCGCTCCCGGATTATTTTCGGATTGTTGCCTTCTATTATCAGAAACTTATATGTTCCAATTTCACATAACTCATTTCTGGACAAAAATCACTCCAGACAATAGATAATAACGAACGAAACTCTATCAAATTTGGAACGTAACTAGGAGACTATTTGACATTAAAAGCTGAAACATATCAATTGTTTCTGTCATAGTAAGATATAGTAATTTATTATACAAGACGATAAAGTTAAATTTTATCGACGAGTGAATCGTGGATAGAAATAACTTTATCGTCGCGTATAATACAATATTTTTTTCTATAGCAAGAACTTTAACAATTTCAAAAGAAAATAAGGACAGTCAATCACATTTCAAAATGTCAGTAGCTAGATTGGCTTGTTACGATAATACGAATCTATCATATTTAATTTAAACAAAAGTTAGAAAATTAAATTACTTTATCTTACAGTAGCAGCTTTTACCATACATTATACAACTGTTTTCAGTGACTAAAATTAAGTTTTATTCACTAGTGAGTATAAAAGATTTTTATACTCACTAGTGAGTAAAATTTAATTTTAGTCACTGAAAACAGTTGTATAATGTATTTTATACTCACTAGTGAATAAAACTTCATTTTAGTCACTGAAAACAGTTGTATAATGTATGGTAATAGGTGCTACTGTAACTATCTATTGTCTGTTTTGCGACATATTCTGACAGCTGAAACTGTTTAGGCATACGAATTGCTACTGTAAGATAAAAGGTCGTATATAACACGTGAGCGAAATGCCATTATAAGCTCGTGAGAAATTGTATCGCTCGTGCTGGGGCACTCGCGATTCAAAATTCCCACTCGCAAATAATGATGCATTTCTCTCACTTATAATATAATCTACTATTATCTATTCTTGATGTTAAAGTGCTAGTTTATCTACCCTTGCTGTTAAAGTAACGCTTGACCTTTTGTTTTGAGTTGATAAAAGCACACTTTAACATGTGCTATAGAAAAAGGATATTTTTTCTAGTTTCCCTCATACCTATATGTGGGGAATTACTACTAACGCATAATGGATTGAAAATGGCAATTAACTGCTTATGTGATTATTTTAATTAATGTACATATTATGTATTTCAATTCCTATGTAGTTCATACTCTAGAAATTTATTTTATTTTTATGGAAAAGAATTAATTGTAATATTTAAATACATAAACAAATAAAGTAAGAGATCAAGATATATTTTAAAAGAGTTAAAACGAATCTGATCGAGTCTATGTACGTACATGTAGCTCGACCATTAAATTTTGGTCCAATATATAGTACGATCAAAAATTATTTTCATCTAGTATGGCTATGGAATACTTCCTAATTTATAAATGCTATAAATTTATAAATTTATCTATAAATCGCTTCAAAATCAAATGTCAAGTTTGACATTTTGGTATAAACATGAAATGATTCCATAGCCATACTAGATGAAAATAATTTTTGATCATACTCTACATCACGTTGATTGATTGATTTTTTCACATAATCATACCGATTTCACTTGCTTCACATTCGTCTTACTTAACACAAGATGAAACTAAAATATTAAAGCTCTTCAATTGCGTTCTACAGGAACGAAGTGGTTTATTGAAGAGCCTTTATTATATTCTCTGCGATAAGTGAGATCTACTTCAAAGAATTTAATTATTCCTTTTTTTTGTTCCAATCGATAGCTAGTCTTGTATATCCAGCGTTTAGTGCTTAGTGTAGGGATATGTTTATTTAGTTGTTAAAATCTTTTATTTGTTCCTCACTTGTAAACATCAATTTATCAAGTCACTGTATTCACTTTGAAAATGTTTCTTAACTGGCTAGCCAGTAAATTTTTTACTGGCTAGCCAGTTATATTTTACAAGCGTGCTCATATAAATAATATATGATAGCGTGCAAAGTCAGAGTTGTCTTCCTTAGTATGTGTCATATTGATTAATTTAGTTGCTTGTCAGTTTGACAATTTGAATAAATGGTAAACTTCTAGTTATTTACAAGTGAGGAACAAATAAAATATTCAACAATACACCCCAGGTAACCATTTTTACTGGCTCAAGGATATGACAGGCTCGCCTAACGGCTCGCCAGTCATCCCAATCCTATCGCCAGTAAAACCTGTTTTACCTGGCTTGTAATGTTAAATACTATAAACATATACTGTTGCAAAGAGCAGTTAGAATATAGTAAAATGTTAGGCACGGAAAATAAACATAAGTAATCCACGCCATCTTTGATACACCTAACTGCAACTAAAGGTTTAAGTAAAGAACATTATTAAATCGTTTTGATTAAGAAAATAAACATTTGGTAAAGAATCAACAGCAAATGCAAATAGATAAGATCAAAAATGTGCAATTATTTGGGTTTAAATAGTTAAACAAAATAACTTCATCTGCTTACAATATCATATTATGTTTAGTTGTAAATGTTTTCTATTTGCATAGGGATCACGAAAGTCGTGGTTTTTAAACAAAAAATCGCAAAGCAAGTAACATTTTTTTTAACTATTTTATTAAAATTGTGAATTGTCTGAAGACCTTTTTGACCACATATCGAGTTACAATATGCCACTATGCAAACAATTACGTGTGTGCAACACGTATAAAAACATCTTTTTTCATTACTTATTTACATTACTAATTGTACAAATAACTATTTAAACGATCAAATACTGAAGGAGTAGAGGTATCTATGATCCTATTTCTTTTGCAATTTTATTACAAAACATATTTTAACATTTCTATTACAAAATACTTAAGCTGATTTTCAAAAAAAGCCTTGCATGCATTTTCCAAACGTTAATAAATTTTGATTTCAAGTAAGTACTTGGAGAAATCGATGGATGCACTTCACTTTATAGGATTTTGAATACGAGAATTTATACTATTAACACAATAGCATGTATTCGATATATCAAGTATCCAGTAAAGTGGAAAATAGTATATTAAAGTATGAGTGGATAACAAGGTCTTTAAAACACGCGCGAGTTTTCGAGCACGACGGCGTAGCCGGAGTGCTCGAAATAAAGCAAGTGTTTTAAAGACCAGTTATCCACGAATACGTTACGCTATTTTTTATTATTTCTGCAATACTGGAAATAAATTACGCACTAAAAAATTAAACATAATTTTTGTCGTGATAAATCGAGAGGGCATAATAATATTGCTACTATAGTTACGAGCATTATTTACGTTTTTGTCGCGTCCACGTCCGTTGTTGCATTCAGTCGTTTCCTTGACAACCTTTAAAGCTCCGCGAGCTTTAATCGCCTGTTTTCGCACGGTCAGGCGTGCTTTAAACGGCGATTCTGATGCAGGTATAATAAAAAAGTCTATATAAACATTTGGTTTTTTGAAAATTAGTTCGAGCACGTAAATTTACACTTTCATAAGTGGTCCTCGACACTGAAATGTAAAAGCTTAAAGATGCTGGATAAACGAATACAGTATTTCCTTTGAGGTGCTTTTTAATTTGTTAGTCACATTAGAAAAAGGTATGTCATCGACATTTATTGTAAATGCGACAACCTTTTTCGAACATTTTAAGTAGAATTAGAAATTGCCTTTAGAATAATACAACGTTGATCACAAATGTCTACAGTATTGACACATTTTTTATTAGAAGTACAAGTAAATGACGACCATTAATTAATATAAACATGGTTTCCAATACAAATGCATAAAGTTGGGTCTTGAAGAACATTCGGTATAATAGCTTATTCTGGAATTACCGAGCTAGATTTACATTCAATTTAATTCTGGTTTGTGACACATTTAAACGTTCTTTAAAGCAAACATCACTGAAAGCTATTTATTTCTAACAGCTTCCCAAAATAAAAAATTTAGTACAGCAACGTTAAGGGCCGGTTGCAGAAAGCAATGTTAAGTCTGGTGTTAGCTAACGCGACGTCAAAGTGAACAAAAACGAATCAAATCTCAAATGCTTATGGTAACTAATACATTAGTAAACAAAATTTGATGCGATTTTGTTCACTTTGACGCGACGTTAGCTAACACCAGACTTAACATTGCTTTCTGCAACCGGCCCTAAGAGTTTAAGACTTAAGGAAACTTGTCACATTTATGGGTAAGTTTCTATAGAACGAAAAATAATTCATTTGAAGATGTTCTTCTAATCCGGTACGGGCTGTTTGTATAGTTCTTCTATGAAAATAGTGAAATAAATATTTTGATAGTTAGCTATGAAATTTTAGAAGGCATGTGTATTATTAAATCAGAAAACCAAAATATTATAACCCGACAAGACACTAATGACAAATAGAACCTAACCTTAAATATTTGGTTTATGATTTTGCCTTTGTAGGTAATTAATAATTATAAACATTTTTTATTATTAAAAACTGAATAAATACAAAACATACGAGAAAATACTACAATGGCACTTGGAAGTATGTATTATTTATATAACAGCTTTAAACCAGCGTTCAAACAATTCTGCATTCATATCGCAATGGTAATCTGCAGAACTATTTTTAATATTTTTATAAGTAAAACCCGTATCCTTAAGAACAGACCGTAAAGTATAACTTTTACATAAAAAATCAATACCGCATTCCACTAATTTTGTTTGAATCTTGTTTAGAGTAGGTACTTCTTTATTTTCGTACATCTTGTAAATCTCATCCCTGATGCTGATACTAATAACATTTCTTGGCTGTTGAGCTTTTCGTTTAAACCTTTGTTTCGAAACTATATTAGCAACAGTAGATATAGGAAGTTTAGTTAGTTCTGCAGTTGACGTTAACAGGTTCTTACATTTTTGTGTAAAAGAGAATCATACACATTTGTCACTATTAACTTTGCATCTTCCGAAAGATGAATTCGTTTTGCTGACAAAATTGTTAATAATTATAATTTAGCAAATGTCACTGTCATCTGACGTTATATTTTGGTCTGATTTAATAATACACATGCCTCCTAAAATGTCATAGCTAACTATCAAAATATTTATTTCACTATTTTCACAGGAGAACTATAACCGTAATAGCTATTACTATACTCATGGACTAAAAAAGCGGTACATTAAATTGTTTTGAAAAAATTGCGATATTTTAAATGACGATAACTTTTTAAATTATGAAGTTAGAAAGGTCTACGAAAAATGAAAATAAAGCTTGGACTATATTCTTTAAGAATGTACGTCATTGTGAGAAAAAGAACATGAAAGGTTACAGTATCCTCTTCAAAATTGCTCCCTTAAAGATATCTCTGTAAATACTTTTATTTCTGAGTTATTCGCATTGGAAAAAAAAATGTTTTTTTAAACGAGTAAATTTCCGCCTTTTTTGGAAGAATTATGTACACTATAGTTGCTGGTACTTAATGAAGGTAACATAACCTTATGAAACCACCAAACGAACGGCAATTTCCCTGAGTCCGCTATTTGTCAGTGATTTGACCTTGTTGAAAATTCAAAATACTCCAAGCGATGTTTTTTGCGGAGATGTAAGCATTAAAAAAAACATTTTTTTTCTTCCAACGCGAATAATTCAGAAAAAAAAGTTTTACGGAGATAGGTACCTTTAGGAAGCAATTTTGAAGAGGGTACTCTAACCTTTCATGTTCTTTTTCTCACAATGACCTACATTTTTTTGTTTACGTTATGCACCGTCGTAAACTCGGTCCGTTATTTCTCAATTTCGTATGCTCTCGCTCAGTCATCCGCCATTTTTAAAATCCTCATCGCGTATCATTGAAATAAATCGATTCTTAAAGCATATAGTCAAAGCTTTATTTTCATTTTTTATAGACCTTTTTAACTTCATAATTTAAAAAGTTATCATCTGAAATATCGCGATTTTTTCAAAAAAACAAAAATAATGTACCACTTTTTTGTCTATGACTGTATTTTGTCTAGTTGTAATCGTTAAAAAATCACCTTCTGAGATTTCTTCAGACCTTCGCGTTTCAGGGTCCCTAGATGACGAAAAACCGATTTTTTTCAATTGCGTCTGTCTCTCTGTCTGTCTGCTGATGGCGGTATAACTCAAAACTATTTGTTGGAGGACGACGATATTTTGCATGCGGATTATACAGGGTGATTATTAAGTTGATTCATTCCGTTTACCAGGATATAAAGCTAAAAAAAATAAGCATTTTTTTCATTGACCACTTTTCCGAAGTATCAAAACTAACGGAGTTGCATCGTTAGTTTTGATTAAAATGTCAATAACGGTATTTACGGTGATTTTGTGTTTCACAATTTTCAAATTATATCACCGATTCCATGTTTTCTCTAACAAACAATTTTTCGTATACGTGACATCATCGCCATATAATTATTATGTATTACCTATGTAGCTTGTAAAATAATAATCAAAATGTCATCTTACTGATAACAGTATAAACGAGACGTTAAGTGGCCTCATACACTGATTATATTAATAGTTTATATTACAAAATTGCTATGTATAACAATTGTACATTGTTGATCTGGCAAATATATTTAAAAAAATCTGGTGTGATACACGCACACAACTTCCTTTTACAGTGATTCTATAATTAGCAAAAAATTTGATTTAAAATGTTTTAAGCATTTGTCAAAAATTTTCAAAAATTACAAATTCTGCAAAAACGGTACAAAATAGAGCGTTAGTTGAAGAGACAAATTTTCTCTAGAATTTTAAGCTGAATTCAAAAATGTAATAATATACCGGGTGTTCTATTTAAAATAAGAGTTAATAAAAAAAATAGACAAAAAAACAAAAGAAACCCATTTTAGAAGTATTCAACTGGAAAATCACCTATCTCACATCAATACACATTCAAACTGTAATAAAAATGTAAAGTTTAAAAAAAATCGTTAGAGCCGTTTTTGAAAAAATCGAAAAAAACTGAAAAATCACAAGAGTAAACACCTACTTCCGGTTATGCGATTTTTTTCAAAAGCTTGCTGTCTCATATACATAGTACACAAAACTTATATATGAAGTTTCAACGCCATACCTCTTTCCGTTTTTGAGATATTCTGTTCACAGACAGACAGACACACAGACAGACAGACAGACAGACACACAGACACACAGACCAATGAAAAAAAATATGTTTTTTGGGATCAGGAGACTCTGAAACGTGAAGATCTGTTGAAAACTCAATTTCGAATTTTTGGGGTGAATCCAATACTTCCTTTATTGTAAAAGGAAGTAAAAATTACATTCTAATTTGTCAGATATCAGAGTCGTATGTCAAATTACATTGTTTTTTTGCCAAATCATTTCCACTTTCTATCCAATGCTTTTCGGATATTTATATTACGTAGTTTAATATAATATGTTTAAAATTAAGTTGTTTTTTAGATTAAATTCGCAGATTTATTTTGTCTTTAGTCATGTAATAGTAATTTACGATACAAGTAACGTTATCAAGCTTTTTACATTACGAGAGAATAGTTTGAATGAACGAGCGACGTTAGGAGCGAGTTCTTTAAAATTCTCGAGTAATGTAGAAAGCAGATAACGTTACGTATATCGTAACAAGGTTTATTTTATGCTAAAATACTAATCTTATTAAAAAATAGGAAAAATGGTTATTAATGACACTTACAACAGCGAGTGTTAGTATCACTAGTTAGAGAAAAACTCAATACTGTATTGTTGGCAGCACTGTCAGGTTATGATAAATTTGAGATTTTCAGGTTACGTTTTGTGTCAGTTTGTGTCAAATAACAAACAAAACCTAACCTACTAATATCGAATTTGACATAGACTGACAATACACTTCAGTGCTGTCAACATGTGATTAAATGCTAATAAAGTATCGTTATGTTATTTTTCTTAACAACACTAGTGCTGTTAAATGCATCTTAACGCAACTTGTTGCTAAAGAGTTATTGTCATAATAACATAATAGGATAAAATAAATACATAAATGCAGTAACATATAGCGAAACATGTCACAAACTAATTCAATATTTAATTTCTTTCCAAGCTAGCACTTAAATATTAAGTTTCCCTACGCTGAAAATAACAAAGCCAATTTTCTGGAATTATATGCTCCGATGCATTATGAATTGACGCATACAATTCATTTTATTAGTCGTTTAAATAATTCCTCTATCTATAGAATACAAAGTGACAATGACTTCTAATGAGAGGCGCTACTTCTTCATTTGTATTAAATCTTACGTTAATTTTAACAAATTGAGCTTCGTGTACACGGTCACTAGTTAGATGGTTGATTAATGTACTAATAAATACAGAAACATGCGCTACATTATACGGTCTATCTTGAATTTGAAACAAATATAAAGAAGTTATATTCATTGCTACAACAGCACAACAGTGGCGTCCTCTTAGATGAGCTTTTATTTTCGATGCTCGAGTATTTTTCATTGATCTTCCATACACTCGAGAATTGACACGAATTCTGTACTCCTCGTTGATGATAATTTTTCTCCTTTTCTAGAATAAATCTATTGCGTATATTGAATAGCATATCCAAGCGCTCCTGGATAACTTCCGGTATATTTTCCTATTTGGGAACGAAGGAAACTCTTTTAATTGAGTAATAAAAAGCTCTATCGACCGTATGTACTAATATTTGAAGAATATATTTCAACTGGAGAAGAGTTAAAGTGCAATCTAGATCCACCGACCCACAAATCTGCTCTTTTTGTTGTCGATGTCCTGAACAATGTTTTGAGTTATTCTATATGATTTGTAAATTTTCCGTACCGTGTTTGGAGGACATTAAATTGTTGTCCTGCATTTTCTTCCGTTGAACCATTACTCATACCACGAATTAAGTTAATATGAGCAAGGTAACATTTGACGTAAAAAGAAATTGTTTGACAAATCATTGCCTACTACTTTAGCAGATCGGAAATTCATTTGGCAAATTGTGAAACACAATTCAATAAAGGAGAACACCAAAAGAAGAAAACTGCAACGGTTTTTTTTTAAATCCAAGTTTATTATATGTACTTACATCGAGTAATCAGCTACATTTCAGATCAAGTTGGCTGATGTTACATTATGTTTATATGGAGACATAGCTAACTAGGTCTGAAATTCATTTGATCACTCAATATTCAATTAAATATGATTCACAAAAATATTCTTTTGATGTGGCTATAGTAAACATATTACTGAAAAGCTGAGCAAATAGTGTTGAAAGTTCGCAAAATTTATGTGTCCCAAAGTGGAATTTTGAGGCTAAACTCATAATTATTTTCAATATCCTGAAAAAAAAATTTAAAACAGTTTGTCCTTTCATAAATATGCACATTTTAAGTATTCCGGTGAAACTGTTAGTCTCTGTTTAAAAATGGGATAGCCGAAAGCTATTTACTTGAAAAATTCCGCACGAAATTATTCAATGAGCAGGGCCAATGTTAAGAGTTTCCCTCGATAAAATCTAAGGAAAGAGTCCGGAGCGGGTCCTAGTCGAGCCGAAATCGTTTCCGAGGCAGGTAACACGCAGATCGGAGGCTCAAACGAACGGTTCTGCAGAGAAACTGGAAGTTTGGCGGGTCCCTTGGTTTCTAAATCCGTTACGAACTGTTGGAGCGACGAGCCCCTGGCGGATTAGAAGGGGGCGCGAGGGCTGTTTTGTCTAAACAGCGCCACTTCCGGTGCGGTACGCGAGTTGTTAAAACCTCGTAAACGGCAAATTGCAGGTTGCGGGCAGGTGCTCCCGCATGCCATCTTGTCTTCGAGCCATCTCCTCGTCTATGCCGATCCGATCTAATCGTCGGATTTACGGTTGTTGCCAATTTCGATCGTTTTGGTGGAGGCGCTGCCTCCCTACAATTTGCGCCCGATTCGATCTGCGCTAGGGTACATTTTCGACTTTTTTTGTTTGGATGATTTATGGCGGGGCTATTTAAGTCGCGCTTGTGTTAGAAGTGGTTCGTTCCAGGCTTGAGGAATGGAGGAGAGGGTGCTGCATTTCAAACTAGACTTAGCTGGAGGCCACAGAACTTCAGTGCTCCAAGAACTAGAAACTACGACAAAACCCAACTAACTGTTAACGCAGCATTCTCGATTGCTTCCAGTAACTCCAGTTCCTAACTACCCAACCTCACTTTTTTATTTTATTAAATATATAAACTTCTTGTAATATACTGCACGATGCAATAGAATATACCTAATTTTTGATGTTATAGCACAGGTAATATTGCTAAAAAAACTAAGACAATTTCTATATCTATTAGCCATGCATTTTTATTAATACATACTTAATACGTGATTAATACATACAACCAACCACAAGCCATGAAAATTTGAATTTGGACCAATAGCACACGCTCTATCCAGAATAAACTGCAAGTTGATATTTATTCAGCTGATTTTTGACATTAATACATTAATGTGACAGTGTCAGCAGTCAAGATAATTGACTTTCTGAATTAATCCTCTGAATGATATTCAATCTATTCATTTAGTCAATAGGATTTGCAAGGTTGGCCCTCAAACTTGTTTCTTCGGAAAATGCCCCTCGCGGAAACGCCTCCATTTCGTGTCGATATTTACCATTTTGACATTAAGATAAGCAACATGTTTTCGGGCAACCTTTTAATTTAATCAACTAAATGCCACGTCAACTTTTACTATTAAAATATACAATATAAAACAATTAAGAAAATAGATAAATGTAAATTTGCCGAATAGTTACACCGTATAATTATGCGATAAATTAGTTTTCTAATTGTTTTATATTGCAGCTATCGCGATTAAAATTTGATATGACAATCGAGAGGTTTGAATTATTCACATGGCAGATATAGCTATTAACATAGTTATCTAGGATTGTTATGATTCGTAACATCTGTACTTTGTTCAGTAGTTCATCGGTTGCAGTAATGTTATAGATATTAACGATACAAGTTTGATTATGAGCATCTTAACGATGCGAGTTTGATTGCCAAAACGTGGCGGTGAGCCGAGTTTTGCGGCAATCAAACGAGTCTCGTTAAGTGCCATAAGCAAACGTGTATTGTTCAATATTTTATCTTCATCAATGAATTCTGGTTTAATGTCTTTTTTTATAAAAAAGAGTGCGGTAAAATTCATTACTGCACTGAGTGCGGTAATATCTATCCATTACCGCACTGAGTGCGGTAATGAAGCACTTGACGATACTAAAATTAATTTAGTTAAGAGTCTATAACACTGATGAAGATAAAATACTATTACGTAACAAGTTCGGGAAGGTAATTTTCCCGAATGAGCACTTTGTTTGCAGCACGACCGAAGGGAGTGCTGCATGTAGTGCGAATTCGGAAAAATTCTTCCCGAAAAAGTTAGGTACAATGTTTTTTGTAACGAATAACTGAAAATATTTATAAAAATAAAAAACTTATTGTTTAGTGTTTTACTACCTACTTTACTGAATTGACAGTGGAAATCACTAAACTTTTATACGTATCCTGCGCACCTGTTAGCTTTTGTCGACGTTTAAAGCGCCTCTGATGTTTGGAAGCGCAATTAAACCAACGAACGGCAATTACGAAAATTTACAAAGAACACACAATTGCCCTAGCTTTTGTTGGAAAGTAAAAAGCACTCTAGTGCGGGAAAATAAACTTTCGGCGCATCGGGAATGACCGGGAAATATGAATTTTAAAGTCATGAGTACAAAATAGTATATTACATAACAAGCTGCAACAGTGGCGTATATCTTACGAGTATATTTGAAAAACGAGTCGAAGTGTAGCGCAGCCGAGTGACTTAAAATACGAGCGTACGATACACTTTCGACCAAGTTATGTACGCTATTTTTCCCACCACCACAAAAAATACACATTTTTGCAACATAATGAACGACAGCTTCATTGTGACAACTAACAAGTCAGTATATTGTCCGCAATTTTTAGGTCAAAATGACATACTTTCAGTAGTTTTTAGGTTAAAATGACATATTGTCAGCAATTTTTAGGTTAAAATGACATATTTAGCCCACTGTATAACTGTGAATTGTGCATTTTTTCATAACAACACGTTCGTAATGATAACGACCGGCTGACATGCAGCGTAGGAAAAAGAATATTACCGTACAGATACAGTTGTTTCAGTAGGGTAATGGTTGCCATGTACGGTAAAGGTATATTACCGTATAGATACAGTTATGATTTAGCTACCAACTTACTTTTGTATATGTAAACAAAGGCTTATTATACTGAAACCGGTAAAGGTCATTTGATCAATAGTAATATCATTACCTAAAATTTTTATCAGTAAAATTGACGAGAACAAACTGTTAGGACAACATTTTTTTATGTTATTTGTTCGGCTCAATTTTGCGTTAAGGCAGGAATGTAGGATCGAATAATTTTAGAGGACAAATTCCAGAAATGAAAAACAAAAAGTTTCCGTACCAACACCGAGACAGAGATGCGACATTTTTCTCGATGTGCAGGAAGAACATAATAATATTTTTCTACAACCGCAAAAAAAGGCGACATTTACGCATCGCTATCGATACGCGAAAGTTTGTCTTTTCCTAACCTGGCAAAAATAGGTCATTCAGTTTACCTTACCATTGGCGAAAAAAGCATTGTACGCATTAGGAAGCAAAAAATGTTCGCGCACTAGTTGATACTCTTGTTTGGCGGTAGTAGTAAAAATATTGTTTGTTCAATCTTACTGTGGAAACATGTTATTTCTTACTTGGATACAGAACGAGAAAGCGTTTGTGTTTCTCACTCACATTGTTTGCTATGACACCGTAGGCGAAAGCAGTGAGGTAAAAACTTTTTGCCCATTCATTTTCCCCACTCCCAAAATATGTCAAATTCGAGATTTGCAGGTTCAGATTTGCGTCAGTCTGAGTACTGCCAAACGTATAACATGAACAAATTTTATTTCGAACCAAAACTTGTTTTTTTAATATAAATCACGCAAATTATAAAATTTTAACTTTATTCAAAAATTCAGTGGGCAGGATTGAACAAAACGCAATACAGCACTCGTGAGAAAGTAAATCACTCACTTGTTTGTCTTTCTACACTCGGCTTAAACGTGTGAGTGAAAATCTTTGTTTCTCCACTCGTCCAGCAATATACTATTGTATTTCGTGACATTCGTGTGCGAAATTCGGATTACTTTTTTGCCTCGACCTAACGGTTTCGGCTAAAAGTCATTCTCATGTGCAGCATAAAACACTCATTTCGTGCACTTATTACAAAAATAACTACTTTACCGCGGTAAAACTGAATGATTGGTTGCTAATATACTAATTCAGACACTGCTATTGGACGAAAACTGACATTTGACAACTTAAGAAAATGTGTCAATTAAAATAATAAAAAGCATAGCTATTGGATTCACAAATTATTTGTTTTCTGTAGTAATAGTACATTATGGCGTAATGATTCAAGATTGTTTGTAAACCACACGGATATACTTTCGTTATTTAGACAAAATAGAGACGATAAATCCTTAACTAATTCTGTCTGACCTACACATTTTTTTCAGCATTCGTTGCCAAAGTAGTAGATGCCGCACATTTTGTGAACTGCTGAATATAGGGTACATGTGGGATATTTGAAAAATATATTGCAAAAACGTAACTGCTTGCTTAATTAGTAAATTTCGTCCGACTTTTATAGTGTATTACGATACAAAATCGATAAGTGCATCTCAGCAGGTCGAGAAAAAGTTACAAAAACGAGACTTACCGATATTCTCCATATTTTTCTAATTTCTATGAAAACCAGTCAGGTGGATCTCTCAACAACACTAGTAAGAGGAAACACCACGATCGTACGAAATAGTTATTTTGGCCCCCTGATATGTTAAACAACACATTCATACACAAATGACGTCCATAGTAACTACGATGTTACAGATAGTATTTTTATGCATCCCGATGCGGTAAAATCACTATACATTTTTTAGTTTTCAGAGACCCTTAAAAATAGTTGCTTTGTAATAGTTATTTATATATCAAGGGCATAATCAATAGATTATAGCACAAGGAAATATTTAAAGAGCAACGCAAAGCGGAGAGATTTTCATTTCCCGAGAGCGTAGTACATACAACGTATTATTTAATTTTGGTTTTCAAAATAGACAAAATTCAAGAATTCAGTAATTTGGCTACAGCTTACCACGTCATCGTTATGCGGGCGCTGTGAATTTTTGGTGTGCTTTGGTTTATAGGCAAATTTTTGGTGTTGGTATATTACATTGTTGGTGTTTGTTATACTACTTAGCAACTTTAACAATAATAAACAAGATTATGTTCCGAAAGTGAAATAAAAATTATTACGAATACCTGACTTCGGTTTATGCAAAGTAGTTTCTCACTAGTTATTTTTTTACATGTTATTATTCAAATTGATTCCCGGAAAATGAATACATTCTTGTAGTCGAATTATTAGGTTTAGCCACTTTATTTAATCTTCAGTATGTCTGATTTCTATTTAGTTCCAGAAAGACACAAGGATTTTATGCAACCATTTTGACTTTTAAATAGTTCCAAAAAGAAAGTAATCTAAGAACGTAAGTAGGAGCCAATTTTGAAGTTTATGAAAATTCCCAAAGTCAAGTTTCAACGCTGCGCCGCAGTGTAATAAAATTGTTGACAGGAAAAGGAAACCCCGGCAAAACTGCTCATGAAAGATTGATCACTACTCATGGAAAAAGTATTTCATCCGTTAATACATCATAATCTTACTTAATTCGAAGTGAAGGATCTTAAAAATAGCGTATTTTGTTTCTGTTTTCAAGAACGGTTATATTTACGTAGAATTTAAAGCAGATTGATTTGGAAGATCATTAAATTTCCCACAAAGTAAATACTCATCAGTTACCTCGCAGAGGGAACTGTTACGAAGGAATAAATGATTAATTTCTATTTATAGCAATTAGAAAATTTAAAAATACCAACTTAATGGTCCCCTGCTCAAAACTGCGATTATGTAGGCTCGAGTTATCGATATGCACTTACTAATAGAAAAAAATAGAATAGGTTGCACATGCTGAGAGATTTTAAAGTATAAAATATAAAAATTAAAGCTCTTTGTTGGCCTGTTTGCAATATGTCAAAACCATTGAACCTACTCTACAAAACCTTTCTCAAATTTATGCCATTTACTTAGTTTTTTATACAAGAAAAAACATTATTACTCTATTGATATGTAACCTTGATATCGATCAATGCGAAACAGTTCGTAACCATCATGCAAATAAAGGTAAAACCTGGCGTTTCCACGATTAAAAGAAAGCGAAAATCGTTTCCGTAACAAGAGTCGAGTACTCAGAATTCCCTTTCGTACAAGGATATTGGAAAACGAAGGCTGCAAAGTAATATTCATGTTATTCAGCTTTTCAATGGAATCTTTATTTGCGATGTAGCCGGCTACAAAGACCGAAGATGTTAGGTCGCAAACGTGACATTTTCCGATTGAATTTTTTGAATTTCACACGCGCAGTTTGAAGACGCAATCCGTACATTCGTATTTTTTCTTTATTTATCCAATACATGTTTCTAAATTTCAACGTTGAGACATTAATCATGTAATCCACAAATTTAAGCTACAAAAAATTGGTTCCTGCATTGATATAATATAGAAACCTCTGGAGAGGTTTCAAAACGGTTAGGTAAAAAAGGCTACATTAAAATTATTTGACGTTTCAAGAACTTTAAGCACGACTTCTTAAATTGGAAAATCCCGTTTTCAATTTTCCTAACCCTCGTGCCGCCTCCAACGACTCCGGAAATCCCTTAATAAAGAAGTTCATAAATACAACTAGCAGTTGATTCTTCTTTATAATTACTGTGTCACTTCGTCTCCAGAATTTGAAGATCTCTACGAAAACTGTTGCTGGAGTTTTGTTACAAATTATTTTGTTTCTGTTAAGTGATACCTCTTGTATAAGGTGTATTATTTAAAAACTTGGCCTTACTATTTGAAATAATTATAATTTGTTAGAAATATATTTCTGTTACGAAATATGGAAAGTTTAGATGTTTTAATTGAACCTAAGCTTTTTATGAAGAAATTGTAATTGTTGAAAACATGTAAATAAAATTCAATTTGAGTTAAACACCCAACAACATTAACAATGCAAACCTTAAAGGTGCCTATTAATATTGGTGGAAATACTGTTTTAATGTTTTCAGGCACTTTTCATTGCACATTCTATCGTTCTTGGTTGCTTTCTTACACAATACCTTGTGTAGTTGTTTTTCCCAGCTTTAATTAAGTGAAAGCAACTTCAAAGCGCCCCTTTTAACAAAAAAAAAACAGGTTGCTTTTTAGTAACAAAGGAAAATAACTTCTTTGAATTGTGTCATACTACATACACTTTGTCGTAATTACGAGATCTTACACTTTCCTTTCATTGGTATCAAGTTATTGTTAAATCTTACATTTTCAAAGCAACCTGGAGGTAAATACTATTTACGTACAAAATTTTGAGCATATCCAAGATTATTCAAAAGTTATTCGAAAACGCCGATTATTATTACGAATAACAATTTTACAACGAATAGGCGCTTCATTTTAACTCGTTAAAACTCGTTATTACTATAATAAAGCTTAAAGGTATTAAATAAATATTGGATAGTTGGGCTACTAAACAAAGCACTCATTTTTTCTATAGTTAAAACAAGCGTGTTAATAAAGAAGAAACAAAAAATTATGTACAGTTTAAAGATGAAGGGACACGTATTATTTACTTTGTCTTTAAAAAATCTATAATATGTGAACGTTTGTAATTGTCCTTTGAGTGATTTTGAAGAGCTTCAAAGAAAGATGAACGTTTCGTTTTCAATACTTGCTATCGTTTTATAAGTACATTTATTTTCTTAAGGGCAGTAACGGCAAATATACATATTACGAGATAAATCAGTAATCTAGCATAACTAACCGCTGAAAGACAAACATGGAGGTTATTTATACCTTGCGCAGATTTCACCTCGGTTCAATTAATTGAGTCAATAAATGCGGGTAGTATTTGCGTTAGCCTAGGAATTTGGCAAAATGTTTATACTTTAAGGTATACATAAACTCTCAAACCTGCCTTAATGGTAATAGACAGAAAATATGTATTTCCGCCTGTGAACATTTCATTTAAATAATCTTGAGATAAAATTCTACAACTCAAAAGCAGATCTTTTTCACAATTTACAATTTGTTATTTCTCAATCTATGGACATCAGAAGATTGTAATGGTACCAGTAACAAGTGTTTATAGAAAAACCAGTTGCAAGTGTCAAGTTACTTGACATATATGTTTAATATGCCTAATTATTATAATTTTAATCTACATACGAGTTGACACAATTGTATTATATTTTCAAATCTAGTTTTTCAGAAAAATATCGAACATTTGGCCTTTTGCATATGGCTGGCGTTTTTTCTCGTGCATTTTTTAAAAATTATACAAAACAAAATTCGTGTTCTTTAATTTCAGAATTCATAAAAATCATTCCAACGCAAGTTTCAAACTATCCCAAGCCATCATCAAGTTCATTTAATTACATCGACACGGTTTTAGACAAAAACAAGCCATGATATCAATGTGTTATGTTGGTATCAAATTTAGTTCAAATTTGTCCAGCCTGTTATCATGTTAGATGTTGAATACTAGGTTATGTATACATTGTATACAGATACGGTTTAAAATGTTAAGTGGTTGTTAAGCAACCAACTGTCTCTGCACCTAGAAGTAAAATAACCTAATTTAGTTTCATAGCAACATTAATTCACAAACCAACGCCAAATAACAAAATATAAAAAATCCTTAGCTACCAAAATGCCGAAGCAAATTTCTCCTAAAACTATACTATAAATTAAAAAAAAATTCGAGCACACTAATGCATTTCACGAGCCACACAATGAAATCATTGTTCGACTGACCTATACAGTGACCGCCAAAAAGTCGGCATCATATAGGAAACATTTTTATTTTTGATTTTTCAAAAAAACTTTTTAGAACAATAATAATGTGTGCTTGTCTACAAACCTATTTAGCCCCTATCATGTATACCGAGTAATTTTTAATTATTTAGAAAATGGCGATTTTCGAAATTGTCAAAAATACTATTTTTAAGAAATTAAGTAAGATTACAATGAGCTTTTTTTAGCTTGTGTTAATTTTATCTAACTGAACAATCTCAAGGCCAGATTACACCTATTTTTTTAACTTTAGCTTAAAGTTTAATTTTTCAATTTTTTAAATATTTTTCAAAATTTCAAATAATGGTGAGGCACTAACCCATGAAGGAGCTTGGCCTGCAAGGCGGAAGGTTAGAGCTTCCGTATCCTCGCTCTCACACCCGGCTGTCGCGTGTCAAATTCATGACACGTGGTGATGTGGTGAGCACCACGCATTAGACAACCGCATTATTACCCCTTGCTCTTTCGAACGCAGGTTCCCAACTATTTAAAGCGACTGGGTAGGCCGCCCGCCAGGCATCGATCTGGGATTTGAACTCCAGACTTCCGCGCCGCAGTCCGATGCTCTAACCATCAGAGCCACGCTGGCGCTTCAAAATTTCAAAAACCAAAACATAATTTTAAAATTCAAATTTTTAGGTGAAGACTTTAAAGATTTATAATTGGAAAAAATAATATAAAACGTTAATTACTCCTTTCGATTTTTTATTATTTACCGAAAAGTTATATGTATTATAATTTTTACGTTTTTGATGCAAGGCGCTCTTTCGAAGAAACATTTTTCAATAATAATTAATATACAGTGTGTCCAAGATAAGGAGGGCCAGTATGGGGATCTCGGTAATGGTAAGAGATACAAATTTCGTTAAATGGAAAGAAAGTTGCGCAATTAAATGACTAAAAAAATGACGTTTAGAAATTCTTGATATGATTTTTCGTTTTTGAATTATCTCAGGTTAGGTTTTGCGTCAGTTTTGACACAAACTGACGCAAAAGATAACATACTAACCTCGAATTTGACATAAACTTAGTCTTGCCAATTTCAAGTAAAATTTTACACATAACTCAATCAGTTATTGCTGATGGGAACAAAAATGGCGGCGATGGCGGCATTTTCACGGATCAAAGAAGGACGGTACTCTCCTATATACACTGGCTCTGGTTACAGCTTACAGTGCCTTGATAGAGACAGTGGCGACAATAGGCACAATTTGCCACAAAATGGCGGCCAATGGCCTACTAACTTTAATAAATTGAACGTTTTTGAATGGTCATGGTTACGCAACGTATAAATAATATCTTGGTGACACTGTAAGTCTATGTTATGAGGTTAGGTTTTGCGTCAGTTTTGACACAAACTGACGCAAAATCTAACCTGCTAACCACGAATTTGACACAAACTGAAGTAAAACCTGACCTGCTAACCTCGATTTGGTATAAACAAACAAAAGCATAAACAAATTTTGCCTCTTAATGGCGGCCGATTCGAGCGACCAATAAAAAAGGATACACTCTTTTGTCGCCACTGTCTCATATAAAGGCACTGTATTACAGCTTAGAGTTCCTATATGTACTAAGAGTTGAGCCATTGGATCCACAAATCAAGGACCATGTGATATAGTAAATATATATTTCAGTTGTTTCGTTTGAAAGAAGTATGCATAAAGTTTAAAATTGGAAAAAATCAAGTACTCCATGGTTTGTGGATCCAAAACAAGTCACCCTACATGTCCTAACTCTTTCATATATAGGGACTCTATTACAGCTTAGCTGTGGGTGCCATCTATTGCAGTTAATTATAAATTGTATACTCTTAGTTTAGACTGCTTGTAAATGAAATAATAGTATATTATGCGACAAGTGGTTGAAATAAAATTTCAACGTTGAGAGTGGTTTTTTTCAACGAGCGAAGCGAGTTGAAAAAAGTAACTCGAGACGTTGAAATTTTATCAGCCACGAGTTACATATACTATTTTTTCTACGAATTTTTACTCATTTTAACAAATTAATGCACTTTAGAAAAAATTAAACATAAAGTGACATTTCTCTTGTCATCAATTGAATGTCAAACAGTTTGAAATCCCGGTAGTCCGAGCATTTCAATCTCTAGTGGTTGAAATGCAACTTCAACCACCGGAATCAATGTCAAAATGACTGATTTCAATGTCATGAGTAGAAAAAAACTTTTTATGTATTTATATATGAATTCTTTCTAAAGTCTGCTGCTTCTCCGTTCTGAGTCTCCATTGTTTCTGTTATATGCCCTCTTCTAACTAGGGCGCCATTTTTACCCCTTTAGTCCGCTCTACAAGTCGTAATTTCAGTCACATTTTAATTTGTAATAGTTCAAATTGTAGCTATTTTCAAGCCGTACACGTTTTATTTTAATTAATTTTTCGCTAAAAAAAAACTCGACCTCTTCACGCTTTCCTTTCACGTTTTATATCTCGACTAATATCGCTCGAATGTAGAAAAATAATCGAACGTAAATTGTAGAGAAAAAAAAAATGCCAAATAAAAGGTCTATTTTATTTTTATGTACCGGTAAGGGAAACGGAGTTATCGCAAAAAAATCAAACGCATCTTTTTCTAAATCTAAATAAAATCTCGGTTCCCTTTCAAGCAAAGGTGGAGGAGCTGTACTGTACAGTGAATTGGTGAAATATATACTAGGTGCGTTTTTAAAAATGTTACAAGGCAATATCTCGAAAACGGTTTCAAATATTTTCATTACATTTTGGTGTGGTAATGGGGAGATGGGGGGACATATTTAAACGTATGTTTTATAATTACTCCCTTCTCTATTTTTAGAGGTAGGGTGTAAGTTTGGAATTTTAAATAGGATGAAGCACTTTTGTTTAAAAAATTCGAATCTACGTAAAAAACTACGTGTGCGTACAAAACATTTTTGGATTTGCTGTGTTGGTTACGGAATTATGATTAACTAAATTTTGATTGAATTTAAAAAATAAATAAATTTTACGATTAAATCAAGTTCACTTATTTCAGACTTATTATTCGTTTCCATGGAAATGAGTTATTTTTACTTAAGTCAGTTGAGAATTTTGACGTTTTAACGATTATTACTTTTTTTATTTTATAACCTAATAAATCATAATTCGGCAATCGAAAAAGCAAATAAAAAAAATGTTAATACACATGTAGTTTTTTACGTATATTCTAATTTTATAAATAAAAGTACATCATCCTATTTAAAATTCCAAAGTTACCCCCCCCCCCCCTCAAAATAGAGAGAGGGGATAAATCTCAAAAATATGTTTTTATATGCCCCCCCCCCATCTCCCTAATACCTCAACAAGATTTCCTCAAAATATTTTGTACCATTTTTGAGATATCGCCTTGTAATACTTTAAAAACTCACCCAGTATAAGGGAAAAAAAGATGTCGTTGACGATTCTCCTGTTGTAATTTCCTTAGCAGAGTTGCCCGATTCCAGCGAGAGTCGGATTTGGAATTAGCAAAGTGTCTCATTCAGCTTTAATAAACAGACCTAACAGAAGATCAAACAGCAAAAGCACAACACAATGTTGAAAAATGTGTAAATTCTCAGTTTTTCGATGATTTTACCTTAATTTATTAAGTTCTTCCTAGTATAATATTGATGTTTTGTAAACATTTGCTATAATAGTTATTTTTGTACTAAGTGTGCGAAATGGATGTTTTTCTGCTGCGCATGAGAATGGCACGTCGAGGTAAAAAAGTAATTCTAATGTACCAAAGAACACCCATTACGGCCTACGAAATGCAAACAATCATTCTTCTACTACCACCAAACCAGAATATCAGTATTATTGCGCACAGCCTAGTGCGCAAAATGCGTTTTTTCACGTTGCCAGCCTTGATTTTAGTTACATATTATTGTTTTTAATTGTACTTATGACATTTTGAAATGTTATACTATTTTTACTAATAGATATGTTAGTAAATAAAATATATTGCACTGGCTACCCTATTTAAATTGTGCCTTTTAAAACTTTCAAATATTGATATGATAGCGCTTGAAACTCTTACAGGGTTGGGTTCGGTTATCTAGTTACTTTTACCTGAAAAAGTGATTTTCAAATATTTTAAACTATTCATTAAAATCAAACATCACTTCTAATGTCAACCAAATGTCAACCACAATTTTCAAACTCAATGACAAATGCCCAATCCTTAGAATGGTACATTATAACATTAAGTAACACAGTAAGTTATTGTTTCTTAATTAATTTCATCTTTTAAAATGTCTTTATTTGCTTTCTAGTTGGTATACTCTAAGAAATCACCCACATTGTATATTTTACTTCCACAATGTTCAAGACTGCAACCTATCCTTTAGCTACAATCAATCGACCCCTCTAAGCAGCTCCCTGCAATGCAACTCTCACGAACAGACCACCAGTCCCAAGTTTCGTCCAACACTACGAAACCCAAAATCCTTGACAGCAACCAGCCGACAGAACAATCCCAGATATCCTCATGTCTCTGCCACTACCTTCCGGAATGTACCCTCTCGCTTCACCAAAGCCATTCTGGACTCTCCACTCAACAACAAATAGATTGATGTAACCCCTTTCTATTTATGTTACTTGTCAAATCTATTCTTCTCAATAAAGCTGTTCCAATATAACTCTTCAATTATTCACTTGAAAATAACAATTCTTGTATCCATTAAGTTTTACCACATGCCAATTATCTTCTGTAGTTAATTCTTTACTTCTCTTACTTACTTCTTAATATTTCACTTTTTTATATACCACGTAGATTTAGATATTACCCTTTTTAAATAAGCCAAGACATTTTCACAGTAAAAGAGGGTTAAATTCAATATTTTTAATTAGACCAAAACGATTTTCTTGCATATTTTTCAAGTTGTTATTTCTAATAATCGGAAACAAACTTCCTAACTACTACATTTTCATTCTTTATGCCTTCTAGTCTATGTTGGTATTTGATATCCACCTACTTTAATTCTACCCTTATTAGAATTTTGCATTTGTAATTGCTTCTTCAACCGTATTTTTAAATATTCTCTTTATTTTCAAACCATTTGTAACCTTTCAATAGCTATCATTCAATTACTAATTTGCTGTAACTCAGATTTATTCAGGAAACTCTTTAAACATTATCGACTATTATAATGGATTGATTGGATTGTAATAACATCCCATTTTCTTTTACAAATTTTAATTTTATCTACAAACATAGTATAGTGGTATCTTAACAATATGCATCACTGGATATATTCATGTTTTTTACCTTTGGTTGACTTACAGACCTCGGCCTTCGGTCTGTAATCATGTCAATCTCAAGGAAAATAACATATTCATATCTCCCTTAATGCATAAGTATCTAATCTTATTTTTTGCCACGTTAAAAAATGGTCAATTTCGCGTATCGATAACGATGCTCGAATATCCCCTTATTTTGACGGTTGCCAAAAAAGGCCTGTTTGTTATTCTGAAATATAAATCTGTAACACTAGGTACGATTTAGTTTGCTATCAGATATGTAACTGACGTTTACGTAGTTCTAATTACAGTACTATAACAATAACACGACACGAATTTCAACAAAATAATGTTGATACTTCCACAAATCTCTGACATAACCTACAATTATTTAATGCTTTGCTTACTGCATGTGCAACTAAATTTATAACTAGATTCCAGTAATGGCAACCCAAGCACAAGAAATTATTCTATATTTTAAAATCTAGTGCCTCGGCTAGTTTCAAAATGACCATAGCTCTGTGGGTGTCGGAAAATATAACCCAGGAAAATTACTCCACGGAAAAAATACTCCAATTTTACAAAATTAAAATTTAATAATACTATAGCAATGATACTAAGGGGGTAAGAAAACTTCCACAAATATGTAAAATAATTGCAATAAAGAATGAGATGCCCCAGATTTTCGACAGAAATCAACGACATACATTTCGGGAATTTAATATTTGGCAATACATAATGCTTGGTGGGAAATTATTTTTTAACACATTTTTTTGCAAAAGGTCGGCTCATTTTCCGCCGCCGATACAGTGTTATTCAACATTGGAAGAGGAACCATGATAGTTATTTTAGAGAGCTATTATTGCTAAGGTGAAAATGCTAAGTTAGAAATATTCTGCAAGGTAAGGGAAATGCTAATCACCGCAGATAACAACAATAATCGAAAGATTCCAGATAATTATTAAGTCATTAGCAGTCATATTAATTACCTGCAGTAACTGTAACAATAATCCTACTACCCTAATATAAGTTAAGGAACTTATTAAGTCGTTTCATATTAATTACGCTTGCTAATTTTTGTTTTGGTAATCCTAATGAGAGCTTGATTTGCTGAAAATCTGCATATAAACCAAAATTTTGAAATGTACATTATACTTTGTTGTAAACCATGGAGGTGATAACATCCAACAAAAGTGGAGAGAAGTTATTGTTTGATGGGTACATGTACGTGGTGGATAAAAAACGTGCAAACCATATTCGTTGGCGGTGTTGCAAATATGGTTCATTTAAGGTAATTATCATCTTTTGTTTATTATATTGTACTTATCGATTTTTGTTTTATATAACATGACTACTTATATTGGCCACTTAAAGTGTTTACAGTGTAAGGCGATTTCAACATTTGAAAAGACACACCCTGATTTGACAACGGTACACTATCATGCAAACAATGGAGAAGAAGTTAATGTGGCGAAATGCGTAGAACATTATGAAGAAAAGAGCTAGACACTTGAGCGAAGTGCGATTCAGGCAGCGAAGGCAGTATTTATAGAACAACTGATCATATCTGGTTGTTTTTATCACTTGTGCCAGAGCACCCACAAAAAGATACAGAACCTAGGCCTTCAGCAATATAGAGATATAGAGACGAAGAAGGCTTAGCCTTCTTACCACTCGATGACGTCCGTAGGGGTATGGATCACCTCAAAGAAAATGTTCCCGCTGAAACTGCCCAGCTTCTAAGCTATTTTGACAGAACATACGTTTCTGGCACTTACAAAAAAGTTGCAAATCAAAATGGAATCATACGTCCTCATAACATTCCTGTAATATTTCCACCAGAAGCTTGGCATGTTCATCAAACGACTTTAGAAGACGGGGAGCGTACCAATAACCAAACTGAAAGTTGGAACAACAACCGTTTCTCAAATTTGGTGGGTCAGATGCATCCCACCATTTGGTTATTATTTTATTAATCAATAAAATGAGGAATCTAGGACAAAAAAACCCTGGACAAAAAACCCCGGACATAAGACCCCCTGACACAAAAAACCCGGACTAAAAACCCCCTGGATAAAAAACCT
This sequence comes from Agriotes lineatus, assembly GCA_940337035.1. Classification (NCBI taxonomy): domain Eukaryota; kingdom Metazoa; phylum Arthropoda; class Insecta; order Coleoptera; family Elateridae; genus Agriotes; species Agriotes lineatus. The sequence goes on from OW679198.1 coordinate 46,751,715, forward strand.
CCGGTCTAAAAACCCCCCGGATAAAAAAAACCCCGGACTAAAAACCCTTATCGTAAAGAAAACACTTTCTAATCATGTGGGGTCCGTGGGTGATTATTATTTTTATTAATAATAATGAGTTATTAATTATAATTATAATTAGCACTGATGCAAGAATGCAGATCAAAATAACACATGTAAAAAGTAGGGCATTTATTTCATACAAAATACATTAGCAGGTATATTTGTATTATAGCTTTTGTTATCAGTGGTAATCATAGTTGTCCAATAAGAAGGCAGGTGATTACTATTTTCTAAAAATTGCAAATGGATTCTTGCATGAGTACGGAATGATAATTAATAATTGGAAATTGGCGACAGACTAAACTAAATTGGCTTTCTCTGAAGAATAAAAGACCGACATATCAAATTTTGCAAACCCGCCTGAAACAAGTATTTCAAGAGCCAAGATTATACAGGATGTATTAAAACGTGCGGAGAATATTTACAGCACGCAATTGTATGTCAAAAATTGAACCAAAAATTATAATTATCATTTGGTCTTGGACGAATAGTTTTTGAAATATTAGCGTCGAAAAGTTGTTAAATTAGGCAACGTTGTGCATTTCGACAGCAACGGATTATGCATTCACAAGGCGAACATGCTTTAGAAAACTTTTTAATTGCCGTAAATAATAACATTAGGTTGTGAATTTTCTGTATGTGTATTATATTAAATAAATGCCCCACTTTACATGTCTCATTTTGTATGCATTCTTGTATCAGCAATGAATGATAATTGTTTCAATAATAATAATCGTCCACGGACCCCACATAATGTGCGAGTGTTTTCTTTATGGTGGGGGATTTAATCCGGGGGTTTTTTATCCGGGGGGTTTTTTGTCCGGGGTTTTTTGTCCTGTAACGAAAATGAGATAGAAACTTGCATGTGATAGAAAGAAGATGCAGCAACAACTAATAGGAAGGCTCCCTACAAAGAAGGAAAGAAGCATATATGAAACACGGTTAAATGTTCTTTGCGAAGATTATGTTGTTATAAGAGATCTGTAGAAATTTTCGAACCATAATGTATTTACCTAGACGAGTAAATAATAATCTTATACTATAAAATAAACTGCTGTTAAATATATCCTGCCGTTTTGTTAATGCAAATTACAATTATTGTGATTATAATTAGTTTGGGGTATTTCTCCGAGGTTTTTTTTCCGTGGGGTATTTTTTCCTGCGGAATTCTTACCGGGATATTTTTTCCTGGGGTATTTTTCGTAGATTCTAGCTCTGTATATAGTATATATCAAGTTAAAGAAAAAGTACGAATTTCTCTTTAGAATACTGACTAGAATAACTAGCAATGAATTTTACAAACATATCTTAGTCGAACCTCCTACATCGAATCTTGTATTTTGAACAAGATCCTCATGCTCTAACTCGAAAAATGGACACCCTGTATTTCAGTAATGCAAATAATGAAAATTAAATTGAAATATTGTAAAATCTTGAAAGACGCCAGTACTTTTAACGTAAAAGAAACTCCGAAGGAGGAGCTTTACGACTCCCACAAAAGCAGCGTGCAATTAACTATGCAAAACGCCTGGAATTAATTAATAAAATCGTCAAAGGAGTGTCGTAGAAACACTCTTATGTCGCCAATAAATAATAACCAGCATCTAAATTGCAAAAAATCAACGTGGGTGCTGAGATCCGCAGCGAGGCATTTCCTCAGCCGGCGTTGTTTTCGACTGTGACTGGGCCTAACTGCATACCGGCCTTGAAATTTGGCGGGAATCGTCGATAGCTATTCACCCTGCCCGGACCTCAGCTCACAAATAGTTGTCGAAGTGCGGCCACGTCAGCGAGCGGCGTCTTGGTTGGACTCCCAGCGGCGTGAGTCTAATGGTCGAGGGTACCTGTGGGCGTCCGGAACTGGTCTCATTCCTTACCTTTCCTAACCCAACCCGCGTTCGCTACCTGACCATTGTTCCCGATACTGTTATTCATTGCGTTCCGAGGTTACCCAAACTTCGGGCCGAAAACATCCAGTTTGCTGCACGATGCATCGTCCGGCAAATTGTCCCTTTTTAAATCCCAAATCTCCTTGTTTATGCGGGTTAAACGATTCCATCAATTCTACCGGCTTGTGCTATTTAGGCAAGAAAATATAGGGTGTATAACCCTAGTCGACCGTGCGGCTTCTAGTCTAGAGGTGATTTCCATATCATGTTATTGAAAGTTATACGGATTCCTTCTACGGCAGATTTTATCACTAAATAAACAATAAAAAATTGCAATGAAGAACGAGGATACATGTGTAACTTACCTACTGTGTTAAAAATAAATAATCCTAAGTAGGCCTAAAGAGTATGCATATAGAAGATTTGCACAGAAAATTTTGTGTTACTTATTTCAAAATTAGTATGCTAAATATTTACGAGACTACGACCAGTATCAGACTTAACACGTACAACTCATGGTATCAGAAGCTGAAAGCTGAAATGTGACACCAACATACATACAACCTCTCTCTGATATGCGGATGATATTCTATTGATACCGTATACCAAAAAAATTACAAGAAACAAACATAAATGATACCGGTAAATATTTTACTCACAATAAGAAGATTAAGCCAAACATACCTTAGTACAAAATCGTACCCCTGATGTCTTACATCCCTTTAAATGCCAGACGAAAAAACATATTTTAATTATTTAATCAAGAATGCTTTGACACAGTGTACTCATATTTTGCTGACGTTATTTTATTCCTATTGTTGAGTAATACACCCTCTTGATCGTTCTGAAATTGATGCTCAGGGGGCGCTATTGCAGCTAATCGCTGCTGTATTTTTGACCGTTATATTGAGTCCTCACCCTGTATCATTAACATTTTTACAAATTAAACCAATTTCATCTGCAAATGTTTTATCTCTTTAATTTTTTTATTTGCGTTTTCAAGACAGACGAGCATCTGACTTGTCCTGAAAGATAAAAAATACTCGAAAAATGTCATCATGAATGCAATGTTGTTTATTTAAGCACAGTTGTTCTAATTTGGGATGTGTTAAAGTCGGATTCATAAAAAAATCACTTAATAATAGAAATATTTGCGTACTTCTATTACAGAACTAATTTCTAATGTATGAATTTTTTTCCCAAAAGCAGTTACTTTCTCACACATCCTCAAAATATTTCCTTTTCCTATTCAATGTTTACATTTTCAATTATGTTTGCAAGGTAATAAACTATTGCAATTTCAAATTACAAAAACATTTGCGCATTTGTAATCTTTTTATTATTCTGACAAAACTATAATTATAAGATCTAGAATATTTTAATAGTATTTAACATTACTAGCTTGGTAAGAGGGATTTACTGGCGAATAGAAGGATATGGCTGGCGAGCCGCAGGCGAATTATCTCGCACACTCCACATTTTTTTTCGCACCCCATTTTGGAGACCACTAAAATAGACCATCATACATATGTGGTACCCTCAGATTTGAACCCGATATTTTCAGCATTTCAGCTAAATGCAATGGCAATGGCTAATTATCTTCACTGCAAGCAATTGAACAACTGTTTTCGGTAACTTAGGTTCGGGAAATTTAAAGCTCTCCGCTTCGCGTCGAGCTTTAAACATTCCCTCGTGCTATAATCTATTGATTACGCCCTTAATACATAAATAACTATTGTTACTTTCAACCATCGCAATCATGGAAAAATGATATTATGTAGGATCATCAGCAATAGGGGTATTTTTAGGCGAAAAGCTAGTCTTTTTCGCCCTCGGGCGATAAATAGCTCTAGTGCCCCTAAATGATGTCAGCGGGCGTAAAAGAATATTATCGCCCACTGACGTCATTTTAATGAGCGAAAAGGAATTTTATTGGTTTCGGGATATTAGCCTTTGCTTATATATACAAAAGTAGGCTGGTAACTAAGTCATAACTGTAACACATTGCAACCGATAAACTATTGAACAAACCACGGATGTTATGAATCATAATAGCCTTACATTTCTTAAGATCCTCGCCTATACGTACTTATAACATTCCTAGTTATGTTAATAGCTATTACCGCCCGCTGACGTAATTTTAGTTATCATTTACAAACAAGTATTAATAAAAACCATACCTAGTTACAAACTACAAAGGTAATATTCGGCTAAAATAATTGTAAGAATTGCCCTGTTTTCATTTTACAACTTTTTATGTAATCCGATCTGCCTTTCGAAAATTTCGATCGTACATAAAGTTTTGCATGCATCTTTGGCGTTACCAGCGTCTCACGCCTCTGGTCAAAAACGCCTGTTTACGCCCTTGATACATAAATAACTATAAAATGTATCACGATTCTTCCACAATCTTGATTTTTCACAGTTCTACTAAATTATTGTTTTGCTAATATTATTACATTTATTGCAATTTAGCTATGCGTTTGGAAATAAAATTGCACATGTTATTCGAAGAAAAAAATGCTTTATGTGTTTCGACTGTTTGACTGCACATAACATAATATACAATTATCGCCCGAGGGCGAAAAAGACTTGCTTTACGCCTGAAAATAAGGTGTAAAAACGCATATTATTGATAAATGTTACATAATAGTTATTTACGATGTATATAAGTTCAATATTTTAACCACGATGCTACACGTAACTAATGAAAACCTGTTATTAAGCAGTCGTTTTACAAACTTAAAACTGCCAACTAAAAGTCAATTTTACACACTGCCGTAGGTAATAGTTATTTACAATGTAGGTGCAAAAACTATTCTACTAGGCATGAGCGGGTCAGAATTAAAACGCGAGCGTAGTGAGTTTTAAGACCTGCCAGCGACTAAAGATGCTTTACGCATGTATATCGTACAATATTTTATCTACGACAGAATTTAGAAAGCCCGGTAAATATTAAATATTACTTTATATGTAAATTGGCATTACTACATTTAAATAACAGTTTTGCCTTGATAAAAAAAGCTTCACCCTAGCAACCGGTCGTAATTTCGCGTGGTTAACAATTTTAACCACGTTGGTACTGACTATGTGACTAATGACATCATGTTAATAAGCAGTCGTTTTACAAACTTTGCCAACTTAAAGTAAATTTTACAAACTCGTACATAACAAATATTATTATCGCGTACATGCTAGCAACCCTAGAGTTAAATAAGGAGACCAAGTCTGCGCCCATCTATTGAGTGTTCGTCTTGGCGGTCTGTTTCAATTGGTCGTTCACTTTTATAAATCCCTGCTCTTATTCTATACTGACATATTTTATAAGAGTGAGCTTAGGGGAAATTTCAAATTAAAATATTGCTTTTGTCACTAACGTTCAACTTTGAAAGGAATTAATTTGAGGTCTTCACTAAAAAATAAAATCTGTGCTAATTTAATGATACATTTGCTTTTTTAATATTTCACTTAAGAACCTTTTTTGATGTGCCAGTCTTGCATTAAAATGAACGGCGACAATTTTAAAGGAATTTTGAAGAATCTATAGGTACCTAAAAAAGGCATTTAGTTTTCGTTAAACTAGAAAACAAATGAAGATTTTTATAATATTTGAAACAGGCATCCTTATTCACAGGCGGTAGTTGAAGACATTTTCAGCTTCAGCCCCCTCTTGAAAAGAGATGGAATCCAGTTGGTATCACACGGATAAAATATCCTTTTTTTCAAAGATATTTTTGGTGACCCACTATAAGCATACTGTATCAATACGTTTATATTCTTGACCATTGTATGATATTTTCTAATTAATTATATTTGAATTATATTTCACAAAATGCATAATCACAATTAAGTTTCAATCCATCTCTTCACCGATTTCGTTTACAATACAATTCCTATATCGTTTGTCGGTTTTTCCAATCGACTATATATTTTGCTTTCATTTCCATGAGTTGGTTTTCCAGTTTTCTTGCCCATTAATAATACGGAAATTTCTCATGGTGAAATAAATTGCTCCATCTTGAAGAGCTCCCTTTTTACTTCCTTTTACAATAAAGGAAGTACTGGATTCACCCAAAAATTCGAAATTGAGTTTTCAACAGGTCTTCACGTTTTAGAGTCCCCTGAACCCAAAAAACATTTTTTTTTTCATTGGCACTAACGATTTTTTCAAACTTCACATTTTTATTACATTTTTAATGTGTATTGATGTGAGATAGGTGATTTTCCAGTTGAATACTTCCAAAATGGGTTTCTTTTGTTTTTTTTTTATTTTTTTTGTTAACTCCTATACTTTAAATAGAACACCATGTATATATTACATTTTTACTTTCCCATACCCATAGGTATAGGGAAGTCTTGGAATCATGAAAATTTTGGAAATCGAGATTTTCACAGAAATATCCGTTTTGGGCCTCTAGGAACCCAAAAAAGTGGTTTTTAAAAAATGTCTGTCTGTGTGTGGGTGTGTGTGGGGGTGGGTGACGCTCCTACAGCCGAAAGTATTGCTCCGATTTTGATGCGCTTTGAATGCGGGGGTGTATCGAAAATTCATCGACAAAATAAGCTTTTCAAAAAAATCCGAAACCGGAAGCGGAAGTTACGCATGTTTTTTTGGTATCACTGTTTTCGTGATTAAAATTTTGAAAATTTTATCGCGGATAACGATAGAGGGTCATAAGACAAATCTGTTAGTTTTTTGCCGAACTCGCTAGGTTTAAAATGAAGGGCGCTATGATTTTTTGAAAATTTTGTGTTTAACGCCCTATTACTCAAAAACGGATGAATCGATTCAATTGATTTTTTTTCTGCATAGTATATGAAGGCTAACATGAGGTGATATAAAAAGTGTTTTGAAAAATATTAAGGGGCCTAAATTACAAATTTTCAAAATTTTGGAAATTTTCTAAAAATCATTTCTCAAAACTGGCCACAGGAATTTGTTTAAACTTCATACACTGATAGACCCCGAAAAGGGCTATCGATCTGTTTTTAAAGTATCTCATGAATTATCTGTGGCGCCCTCTACGAAGCTTTGAAGTTTGAAAATTTAAACCCCTTTAATTAATAAACAAAACAAGATAGGTAGCTGGGGTTTTCACTGAATTGCTCAGTGCATAATGGAGCATATGAATATGCAAAAAAAATATTACACTCGTGGATATATGTAAGCGCACCGGCCCCCTCCTCCCTCTATTTTTGAAAAAAAAAATTTTTTATTCTAACGGTTGTTATATTTTTGCGTCAAAGAATCTTTTTCCGCGAAAATAAAAAAATCGATTTTGTATGCCCTAGAAAATATAATTTCAAATTTCTTCCTCGGTGCTACAGCCGTTTTGAGGAAAATAATACATAAACTAGCACAGTGGCGGTTTGTCCACTTGGCGCCATCTACAGAAGCTCGGTGGTCACGTTTTGAACTACACATTCTTTTATATTTACCCGCAATTTACGTGAAAGTGTAAACGCTTATCACGGTGAAGACGTGAGTCATCGAGTTGAAATTTTGATATGTTGTAAAGACTGTTGAATAAAGACGATATGAACAGTTTCCAGTATGGGAAAGTCCAGGGAGGTAGTCACGTCCACTTTTTTTTAAAATTCAGCTTAAAATTCTAGAGAAATTTGTCTCTTCAACTAATGCTTAAACATTTAAAATAATTTGTTTTGCTAATTATAAGATAACTGCAAAAGGCAGTTGTGTGCGTGTATCTACCTGATTTTTTTCTTTCTATTAAGGAATACATGTTGTCAGCTTCATTTTTGGTATGGCCACTCTCTAAACACTTGTGAATAACTGATTAGGTGTGTAAGTATTCAACAGCGTATTAATGCATAGTAGTGACAAATTTAGTTTTGTATTACCCCACACAATTATTAGAATAAAATATCACCTTTCTTTTTCGGTAATCCCTTTGCAATATCAAAAACAGTAAAGTTGATTACCTTTATTTTTCTATTAAAACTATATTTAGTCGTCGTCTACTACGTACAGACATCTTCAATTTAATATCAAGGAAGTCACAAGACTATCTGTCGTTGTTGTCGCATGTGGCATGTTCATCAAACGACTTTAGAAGACGGGGAGCGTACCAACAACCAAACTGAAGGTTGGAACAACAACCGTTTCTCGAATATGGTGGGTCAGATGCACCCCACCATTTGGTTATTATTTTATTAATCAATAAAATGAAGAATCTAGGACAAAAAACCCCTGGACAAAAAACCCCGGACATAAGACCCCCGGACAAAAAAAAACCGGACTAAAAACCCCCCGGATAAAAAACCCCCGGACTAAAACCCCCCGGACTAAAAACTCCTATCATAAAGAAAACATCCTCAAATCATGTGGGGTCCGTGGGAGATTATTATTTTTATGAATAATAATGAGTTATTAATTATAATTATAATTACCACTGATGCAAGAATGCCGATCAAAATGACACATGTACAAAATAGGGCATTTATCTAATACAAAATACATTAGCAGGTATCTTTGTATTATAGTGGTAATCATAGTTGTTTAATAAGTAGGCAGGTGATTACTATTTTCTAAAAATTGCAAATGGATTCTTGCATGAGTACGGAATGATAATTAATAATTGGAAATTGGCGACAGACTAAACTAAATTGGCTTTCTCTGAAGAATAAAAGAACGACATATCAAATTTTGCACACCCGCCTGAAACAAGTATTCCAAGAGGCAAGGTTACACAGGGTGTATTAAAACGTGCGGAGCACGCAATTGTATGTCAAAAATTGAACCAAAAATTATAATTATCATTTGGTCTTGGACGAATAGTTTTTTGAAATATTAGCGTTGAAAAGTTGTTAAATTAGGCAACGTTGTGCATTTCGACAGCAACGGACTATGCATTCACAAGGCGAACGTGCTTTAGAAAACTTTTTAATTGCCGTAAATAATAACATTAGGTTGTGAATTTTCTTTATGTGTATTATATTAAATAAATGCCCCACTTTACATGCCTCATTTTTAATGCATTCTTGTATCAGTAATGAATGATAATTATAATTAATAACTTATTTTCAATAATAATAATGATTATTTCCTTCATATCCATAATAATGCGTAATCACCATGGTTTCTGTCAGCTTAATAATGACTAAAATTCAAACGTAAAAATTTAACCGCGGTTAAATTGATGTCAAAATTTAATCGCTTGTGCATAATTTTAACATGATTATTAAAGGTGCTTCACCAACTGAATTTTATCCATTTATTCAGGAAATAATCACTCCAAACATCCCGCGTGCATGTAAACTAGCCTGAATAAATTTTGACGATTTTCTGTCAGCATGTTTTGCTCAGAAGAAATATATCTCGTAAATTTTCCGCTTCAAAATCCCTCGTGCTGCGCACTCGGGATTCTTGTTGAGCGGCAAATTTACTTGACAAATTTCTTAGCAAAACATTCTGACAGAAAACGTCAAAATTTAATCGGCTATTTTAATGCACTTGGGATATTACTGTTGATAATCGCCCACAAACCCCACATAATGTGTTTTTTGCACTACTAGTCTCAGAACGCATCGTTGTTGGCCTATTTTTAGGTCGTGAAGTTGATTTTCTCCACCAAGGGAGAGACAGTAAAATAAACAATTTTCACCGTGGTAACTAATAAATTGCTAAGTTACCAAATATGACTATTTTAATTTTGACGTTTTAAAGAGCTGTATTGTCAGGTTGACAGTTAAAATATTTCGAAATTTGTTGGAATTTAGGCATTAAGCAGTTTGGTAGTGCAAAAAATAGTATATACACCACGGTAGCGAATCGTCTTATAACCTTCGCTACCTTGATGTATAATATACTATTCTTTATGGTGGGGGTTTTTAGTCCGGGGTTTTCTATCCGGGGGGTTCTAGTCCGGGGTTTTTTTATCCGGGGTTTTTAGTCTGGGGGTTTCGATCGGGGGTCTTATGTCGGGGTTTTTTGGCCAGGTGTTTTTTCTCTTGAAACGGATACCATGAAATGCTGAGATATAAGTACATTTGCAAAAGATTCCTCGTTAATTCTCTATCTAAGCTCAACAATAACAATTTTAACTCTTGAATATTGTCTTGGTCTTGTAACTGGTCTTAAAAATCAGTCCTTGTACTGATACTATGTTAATAAGGAACATCATTATTTTATGTGGTTATGCATACCTACAGGCCATATGGTGTTAAAAAATCAAGCACTTTGTTAAAACCATATGGATTGGTAACACTACATTGTTGATGGTAGCGTTTTCATTTTTTTATTTGTTAAGAATAGTTATTATTATCGAATTAGAGTGTCTACCATTGTAGAACCGTTCCAAACGGCAATGGTTAATTTAAGCCTTTAAAACGTTTGACAAAACATATCACAGGTATTTTATTATCGGAAAATATCTTTCTATTTATAAGTACCTCTTATTACAATCACATAAACACAGTTTCTACTTTTTATTTTTGTATAGTATTTATGTATTATGTTTTTTTTATTATAAAAACTGTCACTATTTTACTTTTATATACGATTACAAAGTGCATTTCTAGAATATATCGAAAGTAATAAATAAATAGATCAAAAGATAGCTCGCCAGATAAATTTCTATTATTTTAAAGAACCTAAGCACCGATGGTAAGCTGCAAAAGTAATAAATAAATAGATCAAAAGATAGCTCTCCAGACAAATTTCTATTATTTTAAACAGCCTCAGCACCCATAGTAAGCTGCTAGACACATTTCAAGGTCTTCTATCCATCTGCTAAAATTCTTGACAGCAACAGGGAAAGGTAAATTACAGTCCGCTATTGTACAGCTATCTTGATGTTTTGAAATAATGCCACTTAAAGAAGGATTTACAATGTTAGAGATTTAGTGTCATTTGCTTGTTGCTTAGTTCGGGCAATAAAGACGCCTTTTCACGAAAATAATCTAACTGTGCTGTAATGGCTGAAAAGGCACTAATCCTTAAAAGGGTTCTTTCACTGTCAGCGGGGACTCTAAAAGTCGACGGCGGAGTTGAATTTATTGTTTCGCCACTATTATCCCGTTAGAATTTCCTAATTAAAAGTACAACTTTAATAGAAAAATCGCTGGTCCAGCTTTTCGATATTTTGTTACCGAAGTGGTTAGTTTCTAGTTTCACTACTTTATTATTAATAACACCAAGATGGCAATTGAAATCTTCCCGTAAGCGTGAAACAACGGTGTTGTATGTGTTGATATAATAAACTTAACAGTTCATGATTTTTATGGGGATTTTGCCAGTATGTAAAATAAAAATATAGAGCATTTCGTGGGAAAATCAGTGAATTGCTTGACACTGGAGGTTGGTCACTTCTCAGTCCCAGTGAAAAACTACGTTTTTCCTATTCATTTTTAGTTTTAATTGTTAATTCGTTGATAACGAAGGCAAATTGTCTCTCGAAACGTTCGATATTTAATATTTTTAATTTTACAAGGTGGCGACATGCCCATAAAAGTAACATTAATTATATCACTTCACAAAATGGTTTTAAAGATAACATAGCAATATGTTTTAAAACGATTACATACACCGTGTGAACATGTAAAAGCAAAAGTAAATCACATAAGAATAATATAATAGTTTTTAGCTGGAGACGGATTATCGGTTCAAAGTATGGCAAGTTGCTAATGAACCGTTATTTACCACTTTTTATTGCAGTACCTAACTGCACAATTAGCCCAATTTGCATAGTATAGTAAATTATAATCTAGATCTCCTCAATAAAACCAGGCTCGCCAGCCACATAAAACCACAAATCCTTCTCCAGGTTGCTTACTAGTGATGGGCATAATCGGATGATTTCAATAATCGGAATGTTCCATTTCGGAATGTTTATAAAATCGGAATATCATCCGATTATTTTACATTCCGTAAATGCAAGCAAGAGCAAACGAGCGAAACAACAAGCGGAAGGAAGATGAAGTGCGTGCAAATTTGCGACGAGAGCACTCGCCGTCACACCGTAAGCCTTTATCTGCGTTGGCATCATCTATTGTTTGGGTTTGTAGGACCGCCAGTAAAACAATTTATGAGTTTGAGTCGCACAGTGGCATATAAGAGGAAATAAAATATTTTTTCAAATTACTACAGTAGTTACCTTAATAGACTTTCGGAAAATGGTAGTGATATTTTAAAGTTTAATGGCACATCAAGTACATAATAGATAGTATAAAACAATACATGAATTTGAAGTCTGTAAGTTTTACTATCTAATAATTAATCTATGAAATACCACTACCATTAGTGCCATTCACCAGCATATAGCAGTCAAGTGAGTCAACACAACATTCCGTATTCCGTTTAGTTCAAATTGGCATTTCGTTTCTCATTTTGTGTTCCGAATAGTAAAATAATCGAATTCCGAAAGTTCCGAATTTTGTGCACCGAACAGTAAAATAATCGAATTCCGAAAAGTTCCG
>OW679198.1:46764203-46901622 GCA_940337035.1 Agriotes lineatus
TCTTTGGGAGACATATTCAGTTGCAATAACGGCACTTTCATATTTCCTATGTATGAGTAATCCTTCTTTGTACATCATCATCTAGCGAGATTGTCTATTGAAAGATTTGCTCACATAGTGAAAAACAATAGTAGGCACATACAATTCTCCTGTTTCAGTATTTTTATATCTAGGATTGTTCTGATATGATATTTGTTCAGTACTAAATTTATTTTCCGGCACTCTGAATCGAGTATGTCTATTCATTTTATAACATGACCTACGAGCAGATATCCCATCTTAATTTTTATATACTTATATTTAACTGTCAATATACTTTCCATTCACGTTTCATATACAAGTTCAATTTTGCATAGAAACTGTTCATCATTGCGTAATAATAACAGTTATTTCTTGTATAAGTGTAGAATGTAGCACACACCACATGAGTGGATTTATCCCACACATTTCTGTAAAATAACTGCAATGCTTTTCTGATTTTTTTTTATACTCACAGGACACATGATATACTATTAATAAAATGTAAAAATTACAAACAGGCTTTGGAAACAAACTTATAACAATTATTTTTCCGTGACTTTTCTATTTTACTCTAGACTAATAATGGACTTTCTTTATTTGAAATTACCATACCAATATGCTTATGGTGGGTGGATATTGGCTAATAGCTATTTATAAAACAAGTCAGGAAATGCCACATTCTGTGTAAAACGTCAGGACGAGATCCCACAGTCACAAAAGTTCCTAATTTGTTTTATACAATTTTGATAAAAATGACCCTTTAAACTTTAAAAGGGTGTAATAGTATTTGTCATATAAAATAAACGTCATGTTACTGAAAATCAAGTAGCGCTTTCACTTTTTCATATCCTTTTAATGTAAAAATGAATTTTTGATCACTAGTTGTGAAATGTTTTCATTCCATAACTAGTTGCGAAAAGTGTGACGTTTCGAAACACTGAATTTTGAAAAGTGACATTTTATATGTCAAAATTAGAAAAATACTATTGGTCTATTTAAAGCAACATGAGTTTCTAGCAAAATTTATCAATACCTAGTAATTACAACTGGCATGGTTGTTACACATTTACTTTCCCTAAATAGTGAGCTATATCAGCCTCTCATGAGGCGAATGCGGCAATATAAAGTAGTTCAAGGTTTAGAGGAATTTAAAAAAGAATTGGTACCTTCAATCTCTTCAATCATTATGGTTTGCATAGAGCTATAATGGAAAATTACAAGTTAAAATCCAGCAGCTGAAAGTATACGAATTTCGCTTTGCTTTGTAGAGTTGTTGAAACGGCGACAATATAATTTCCAGCATACATCCACCAATTTCATATGACTCGAGGTGGATTGAAATCGAGGCAGCATGCAAAACGTCACGTGATTTGTGGAGTTGAGCGTCAGCCGCGAATCCGAACCTCGACACATTATTTGCCGTCGACGGAACAGTATTTCATAAGTTCGTTTTCAAACCAACATCATAACTTAATCTTAAATTTATATAACAGGAGATTTAATCGCTCCTCGCCGCCGACAGTCGTTTAAGGGGTTGAAATATCCAAATTGCAGACAATCACGATTTCACAGTTCCCGGAATCGAAAAGTTCGACTTGCAGCACCCCCTCTAGCGTGCGAGCCGAGCCGAATTTTTTTGCTCAGGAATTTCGCGCTTTGCGTGCCAAAACTGAGAGTTGCGATATTGCCAAAAATATGGGTGGTTGTTGTTGCTGCACCGTCACTTGCTGGCAAACGGCATTAACTGTTGAAATATGAAAATGGCTTGCAAAGTTTCCATTGCTTTATTTAACATGTCAGGTTGCTTGCTAACGATTTAATATCATAGTGTTTTCAGGTTTAATGGATGAAATTTTAATAGAAGTGTAATCCATAATTGGTATCTAAGTATGTATATATTTATAGCAGTAGTAGCCTAATAGTAATATAGTATTCCCTTTTGGCAATTTTATTGTTGTTTTCGACGTTGTCGTTGGATTTCCTCTTCTTCGTCTACATTAAAGGATTCTATTCTAACGTTGTTCTGTTTCCGAATTAATGTCACTTTGCCTTGTCCTTTACCATTCAATATAGTTTTTAAACACCATACTTTAAAAAACACCTATATTACGAAAGTTGGTAGCATTTGCTCAATCACTACTACATAAACAGGTCAAAACACTTCCACTCTCCTCGTTCACATTTATCTATTTAACTTGTCCTTTCTATTATTGATCTTTTTTTTAAATACAGAATTAGTTGCCAGCTCAGCAATACATATGGCAGTGGTAGTTATTAATAATTCACAATACATAGCACTATAGGTAGGCTTCTGCAGCTCCTCCGTCACTATCTGTCTTATCTTCAATCCAGCTCTCTCAAATTCTTCGTTTACTCTAATAGTGCTAGAAAGCAACTGTCTCCCCAATATCGAAGTCTCCAGTGATTTCCCAACTATATACTGTATTCCTCTACTACCATCCCTCGTAGTATTTATTAGGGCATCATCTGGTACTATGTGATATAGTAAACTTAATAAAATGCATACTTGATACACGGTGGAGTGATTTGAAAAATTCGGAACAGGCATATAATGCCTATACCTTGAAAGGAAGATGATGATGATGATGACTTGATACACTCGAGTTTTAGATTCAAATTCTGAAGTACACAGCTCTACCCACAATAGCCATCATATCTTTTTTTAATAGAATTATATTTATAAAAGTGACTGAAGCTACGTGCATGCACTGCATCGTCACCGAACGAACTTGCTTCAGCCGCGATTGGGATTGCTTAATTACATCGTCCCCTTCACAATACACCTATAAGATTGGCCTCATAGTCGAGTAATTGCCTCTGATAAGAGTAGGTTTGAATTTTATTAGCTGCAACATTTGTTTCATTGCGAATTCATGTACTTAACTGTTATTAATTTTAATACAGGGACTGATCCACATCCTCAATAAGAACGGACTCTGTCTTTGTCTGATGGTTGATGTTGAGGGGATACTGGTACGGAATCCGAGAAGTAGGTGTACCACTTAGCCTAGAACAAAAGTTTAAAGTGGTAGAAGAAGACAGGGCAAAAGTGGTAGAAGTAAGGTGAAGGTTCGTCTTATGAGGGCGGGTCAAGCTAGTAACTTATTTTAATGGGAGAACCTGCCGTTACCTACTTTAAATCTCTATTTAAGAAGTCAAATACCTTCCCGCAGTCTATATACTTATAGGATCATTTATAAGTATGGTCATTAAATCAAATGGGTATACAGTTTGTAAACGGAAAGTCGTACAACGGGAAAAGAATATGATAAAAATTACGAAAGATCAACTATATCTGTGGTCATGAAACATATCAACGTAATTGTTAAGCATTTCATAGCATTTTGCCTATATACGACATTTCCTTTTACACGCTGGATACTAACCTCAGTAGAGGTACATTGCAATAGGTCTGGTGCAGAATTTTGAGAAGCACTGCCCAGTCAAATAGGGAAAATTAGATGGAAATAATTGACAACGTTTTGAAACTTGGCAAAGATGTTCGGCCAAGTGTACTGTTAAATATAGTAAAAGTCCTGAACTTAATCTGTTGTGATCCAGCCGCCATGTTGAAAAAATGGTTCATGTTCTTTTTTTGTGCATTTCGCCACTCTGCCAAATTAAAAATATTAAATATCGAACGTTTCGAGGGACAATCGTTATCAATGAATAACAATTAAAACTAAAATGAACAAGGAAACGTAGCTTTTCACTGGAGTGAAAAATGACCAACCTCCAATGAATTGCTTGACACTGACGTTTGATTACTTATACCTACTTGATCTGATCTTTACGAATCGACAGCCAACTCTTGTCTAAAAATATTGGAAAAGACGACACACATTTTTCTTCGTCAAGTAAAATATACGCCGTATATAATAAAAAATATTAATATGGCCACCATTTTTCCAAGATGGCGGCTCGAGCGTAATAGATTTCGTTCAGGAATTTTAGTATGTTTACCATGATTACCAAATCTCAAAACTCCATCAATTATTTCTGTCAATCGGCGAAATTTGTTCCTATTTGACTGGACTATAAATCAGTACAATAACCTAAGGCACCAAATATGATTGAAATATCTAAACAAGTGTATTTCTCTTGAATTTTATCTAAATTCGGTCTTATCGCAACTGCATGTGCGAACTTAAGTTCATAGAACTTTATTCCAGTGACCACCAACCAATTTGTTATTAATTTTTAAAGCATCGTTATCATGCAAAGTCGTTCTGTTTGATGGCCGTAACTACCCTTTAATTTAATGACCATATTTATGAATCACCTTGTATTATAAATATAGTGGTAATTGGAATTCCGTTTACTGTTTAATTATTATTATTATCTTCTTGCTCTATAGAAATAGTATGTTTCTTTTATTCATTCCAATCAACTTCTTCTTGCAATACCGATCTTGTTTTCAAACATCGACGATCGTCGTAGTGACTATGTTGTGGCTGTTCTAAATAGTAGTTCGACGTTGAAGTTCATTCATTGTAGCTGATTGCAAAGCCACGACATCTTCATACATCCAATCCATCTTGTGCCCCCGATTTTTCCTTGCATTTTAGTCGAAGTATATAATATATGGGACATCGCATACCTAATATTCGCATAGTATTGAAGTGTTATTCTCTTAATTTCATTGACAAGTGTGCAAGCTTTGCCAATCAATTGCAGCACTTCTTGATTACTTGTACGCGTTGTCCAGGAAACTGTCAGCATTCTCCGGTAGCACCACCACATTTTAAATGTTTCATGGTGACTGTGAGTGTCCATGTCGCACAACCGTTCAACAAAATAGATCACACGTAGTAGTGAAGCACTCTCATTAGTTTTAAAATCTAAATGCGTTGCGGGATATTTCGATTGGGGCCAGCATTTCCTCCTAAGACCAATGAAAATTGAATAATTTATGTTACAATAAATTAAAAAATTTCCAAATTGAAACGAATTCAAAGTTAACAAACAGTGATTGCCATAATATGCTTAGCTCCACACATTGTATAGCGTTTTTACTGCAACAGTTACAATTTTCCCAACAAACATCATCGAACTGTCGCCATTAGTTAGATATAGTTCAATTTATAGCTCCAAAGACTGAACGAATAATACACTACAAAACGTGAGCTCTTAGCCGCTGGTTATCATTCAAAATTCGTTGTCAGAACGTTTCCTCCGTCTTAATTTCTGTTTTGTAAAAAATGTTTTCGGGTATCCCCAAACAAAGAAATCCGGTGGTGCTAAACATAGCAATACACGGAAAAGAACTGACACGTATTCAAAAAATAAATTAGTAGTGGGTCTACATTGTATAGCTAGTGAGTTAATTATATAGTACTATTTTTCACAGGAGGAGCAGATGTAGTCAAAAAATAACAACTTTATGTTAAGCTAAAACGCGAAATAATATATTAGAAAATAATAAAGTATACATTATACGTTTGACACGTGTGCAAAATTGTAGACCAATAGCCACGAATATAGCAATCTATGGCATTAATAGATATAATAGTGTTATAACAGGATGTCAACACATAGACTTGCTAATAATATGTTAGTAACATGTTCACATTCATTCCATTGGCTGACGAAAACGAAGTTTTCGTAAATACAAAAGAGATGGTCCTATGGCCTCACGCTTGGTTCCTAGTTGGCACCTATAAAGTAAACAGTTCTGCTGTTTGTAATGCTCAAATGCGAGCTTTTAAATTAGGGGTTACTCGGAACTTAAAAATTGCATGCCTAAAGAAAAAAGATGTACACGAAAGCCGAAATCGAACTCAGGTCTCGACATTCAATTCTTGCCAGAATAATGATGCAAACCCGAAATTGCTCTTCGCAATAGACGAGATTAGAAGCTGTCCATTCTTTGGAAGCTACACCGTTTTAACAGTTGTTTACAACGTTGCGGCGAGTAAAATATTTGACCGGAGCCGGGTCTATACTTACAGTCACACAAGGGGTTCGCGTCACGACACCCGGAAGCGAATTCGGCATGCAGTTTTGGTGGATATTTTAAACGAACGCAGTGCCCTGTATTTAGAGTGTCCTGTACCGGAACACTGTCCGCTGCTAATTACTGCTTATTGAATC
The DNA here is from genome assembly GCA_940337035.1 of Agriotes lineatus. Classification (NCBI taxonomy): domain Eukaryota; kingdom Metazoa; phylum Arthropoda; class Insecta; order Coleoptera; family Elateridae; genus Agriotes; species Agriotes lineatus. The sequence goes on from OW679198.1 coordinate 46,770,339, forward strand.
CGTTCTTTTATTATTATTACTTGCATATTCGAATTTGTTCTGTTGGACCATATGGAACGGGCGCCAGCCCTGCACCCACTATTGCTTAATTTATTTCGAAAAATTACTTCTGGGGTTCCGTGGATTTCGAAACGCGATACGCCCCCAGCGGGCGGATGTGTAACGAAACACGCTTAATTATTCGTTTGCTTTCTTACAAATCTATTAATTTTTGACGGACAAAACAGGTACCATTACAAACAAATTATTTGGTATCACAACTAATCATACGTTAGAGAAGCTTAATAGCGGTTGCAAAAATTTTGACTTGGAGGTATATTTGTAACTCTAAGCTTCATTATGGCGTAATCTTGGTACTGTCACAAACATTTTAGGGTGGCCGTGAATATTTTAAATGACATTCTTACTACCATTTAATAAACGTTGGCCTTCATGCGCCCTTAAAACAAGTAACTGTTACCATATTCTGACGTGTGGCGAATAGTACATCTTCCAGTACTTCTAGTAGATACGAGGGATATACAGTATTTTTGTTACTAGCATATATGGCTTTCGAATATGTAGCTCTTAGCAACCTCATTTGTTTTGCTATTTTATTGACATGACAACTGCCGAATTTGATTAGCTGAGCGTTAATAGTTTAGAAGTTGGAAGTAATGGTTGCGCGAAGATTTTGAGAAATAGGAAAAGTGAGCTTTAACCACTCACTAAATACCTACAAAAGAAAGGTTTAACACCAAATCAAATTAATGCAGATATTGTTGGCGTGCTAGAGGGAGCTGAGAACATGCAAAAAGTGCTGGTCAGCTGCATTCTGCATGTACTAAAAAAACATTGATCGTGTGAAGGGCATAGGTAAAAAAGATCGTAGGTTCACAATACTGGTCAATTATGCAACATTAGTCGCAAAACTTCGTTATTGTATTAAATAAAAAGGGGGAGAAAAATTATCCCAAGGAATTCTCATTAATGACGATAACGCCCCGGTTTATAAGAGATTAATTTCTATGAACGCAGTTCGTGATATTTGGTTTTCAGTTCAAGGAAATTTAATGTTGAAAAATAAAGTGATGTTATATGCTAGGGACAATAAATACTGCACAACCCTCGTACCTTGGAAAAACTGTAAATCATCTTCGCCATTTAATTGACAAGGAAGCAAGTAAATCAGTTAAACTTTAAAGGCAACCTGATTTTTTAAGTTGGTGTGGATTATCGTTTGGCCAAACATAAGTAGGTATTTATTAAGGAAATGTATGTTTGTATTACTGTTACTATTTTCTAAAAACCATCTACAACTCAATTCTATGAAGACGGCAGATAAACTTTTACAATAGTTGCACCTGATGCTCACTCTTTCTTGTTCCTCAGAGGCATTAGACACCCCATTTTGGGGTTCAGTTCAGTTACAAATGCTGCTTGATGTGGTATTCGATGACATCATTTCCTGCCATATCACATAGCTTTTGCGACACTTCCTCAACATCCTTCATACACAGAATGTACCTATATTGGCATATTCTTTTCAATATATGTGTCATAACACTGTATAAATTGCCATTTTAGTAGTAAATGGCATCAGATGATACCAAGTAGCTAGATTCCAAACATAGAATTCAATGGAATACTTTCGAGGCGCTCCAAAAAGTTATCTTCCTTAAACACTAATTTATGGAAAAACTGCGACTATGATTTTATTTTTAACAGCCCACTACCGCAAATCATGCTATTAACTTGTCCTATAGGGTAATGCGGAAACTTACAAACCAGTGGTACTTGCGTAACTTTGTTGACGCGAAAACCACTAACACACTTAAAATTCTTTTCGAATCATTAGAATAATTTCACCGACCTAAAATAAAACAAAACTCATACTTTCTTCTTTCCCCAAACTTGCCTTTGGGTATCTCTTCATATCGCTATAATATATAAACGTATCCTGTGCCTTCGTCTCTGTGTCTCTGCGTCACCTTTTCAACGGCACCGATCGGTCGCACTTCGGCCGCCATCGGTCCTATCGTTGGTGTGTCATTTATAATGCAGCGAGAAGCAAGCACGATATGTGGGCGTTCGTAGGCCAGCGGTTAAAGCGCCTGACTTGCAATCGGATTTCGCAGGTTCGAATCCCACCGATTGCTTTTTTTCTATGCGAAATAACGTAATTCGCATTACTAAATATTTCTTTTTACTGTTTCAGTATTACTATTAGCAACCTTAAGATATTTTTATCTATTTAGTGCATAATTTTGGACACTTTATATTAAAGACGTTAAAACATTTTCTTCTGTAACTTTTTTGTTTTTAAAAACGCAAAAAAGCTAGTATTGCATTAATTCATAGGAGAGATTACAAGGCTTTAGTATAATGTTTAAATCTGAACATTGGTGTGGAGTTATATTCCAGGCAATGTTGCAAAATAATCACATTTAAAGCTTATCGTTTAAAATTCCTATTACAATTAGCGGAATAATGTGAATTATACATATGTATATATTTATTAATTCTTTTTATCTACCCCTACTGTATAATGGCCATGAATTATGATTCATAATTCACGGTTTGCAGCCAATCATAAAATTCTATTCTCATAATTCAATAGTTTGTAATTTGCAACCAATCAGAAAATTCTATTTTCATTATTCAATAGGTTGTAGCCAATCACAAAATTCATTCTTATTATTAAATGACTTTTGAAGTTAACAGCTGTCACAAATGTCATAATTCGGAAATATGAACACAAAACTCCTATTGGATAGGAGTAGATAAAATATCGTATTACATTCGCGATTATGGCCATTATTCACACTGATGACTTGCGCCACGCGCCTTCGGCTTGTATCGCAAAGTCATCTTCATGAATAATGCCTGTCATAATCGCTCATATAATAATATAATATTATTAACCCTCCTTACAGTCGCTTTACAGCATCAAATTTGTTGATATCCACAATTTTTTTATTATAAAATACCCTAGGTACATATGTTTCAGCAATATAACAATCGTGATTGCTCATCTTCAGGAGAAAACCTAAAACAGCAATGTGAACATTTCAATTTTTGAATAAAATCATTAATTTTCGTGGAGCCTTCTGGATTAGTAATATCTTAAAATGTTCGTCATACCGACGAAATAATTTAATATTGTGTCAGATAAAGGAGCTCTAATGAAATGTGTGAAAACCACTTGCATCACGACTTTATTTAAAAATAAATGTGTACATGTTTTTTTCTTTAAATTTTTGCCTGAAGATGACAATCATAATTATTGTATTGGTGAAAAATATGTAGCGTATTTTATATTAAAAATTTGTGGACATCGATCAATTCTTTTTCAGTTGTTACTAAAAAAAACTGCCAAATTGAATTTCATAGCTTTCTTTTGTACTGTCGTATCTTTTATTACTTAGGTATATATTTTTTCATGTTTACCAACTCTCTTTTTACCTTACACTCGCGTTTCCTTGATTAAACGTATAAGCTCAAATTATTAAGAAAAGAAACCTCGCACTACGCGCCCGTGTTTTTTATCAAGTTGTTCTCCTTTACTTGCTAAGCAACCAACGCTTACAATAAAAATCTTTCCGACAAGAGTTGAGCGCTCGTGATCTTACTGTTGATAAGTATTTTTCTTATTGCTTTTTGTTTTTAACAGTTAGTCAAGTGGTATAGCAGGTGCCTAAAAAACGGACTTTGTTCACAATATACACCACGTCAACATAGCTTTTTCGGAATCGGGGTGCGTTCAATCTTTAAAATTGAACACACTGGTGCAGACAGAACCTGAGTCCAGGTTTGAAAATATTAAGTTACCTAAAATTCCGAAACGACTTGAAATATTTGCAGTTTCCAATCATAAAATGCAACATTTAAATTGCCAGTGTAATTAAAATTCACGCAAGTCAAGCCCAAACTATCTATCTTCTCAATATTGAACAAACGTTAAAAATTAAGATTAAAGACAATAGTTTTTCGAGGAGGTTGCTCTGTGATGATGCTAATTTATTTAGATTTATTTAATGCTAACTAGGCTAAGCAAGCATACTTTTATAGCGTAATAAATTACCTTCAACTATAAGCCAGAATACCAGTGTAAAATGTGAAGTAAAAATGAGAGACTTTCCGTATTAATTTGGTCGTTGCAGTTCCAAAAATAAGAACCCCTTTAAGACGTAAAAAAAGTTCCAAATATAAACACTCCTAAGAATGAAATTTACATTTGTATAAATTAGAACCGTATTCCTACTTAAATTAACCGTTTCAGCCGAAAATATAATTTAGATCTTGAGTTTAAGATGGAAAACACAGTTTAAGGGAAAACGCAGAGCTTTGGTTTCCCCCATGATTTTCGTTTGCAAGTGATTTATATCCGACAGAATCTATTTTTCTTGAAAACCATTGTAACAATAAGTTTTTCTGAGGAATGGATAGAAAGAAAAGTGTTCAATATGGAAATTTTATGTTCGTCAACTCAGTCCGCGGATAGGGAGGTTTAGGATGTGAGCGCTTTCTAATCTGGGGATTTCAGATGACGAAAATAGGTTCCGGGAAACCAACGATTTTCATCTGTTCTTAATAGCGATATTCAGTTTAAAAATGTAGCTATTAATGCTAACCGTAAAATAATTATGTTTTCACAATCATACATAATTTTCAAGTTTGTAATCTCGAAAATATAACCAGGCATACGATTTCACTGTGATTTATCTTAAAAATTTTATTATAACTTCTAATAAAAAAATGTAATAAAGCTTCGCACATATAAAGCTTCCTACGCCAACAGACACAATAAACACGTTCTCCGGAAAAACCTCAACAAAAAGTTCAAAGCAATTTTAATATTCTCCCAAACGCATTGTCGCGTCTATAATATTCAATGATACCTAGAATACATACAGGTGGGTCGGAGATAAAAATCTGCGCATTTTCTTTTTCAATGATCCCGTGCCAATTTTCAGCCCCCTTGAAGTTTATATTTAGCAGCTGTATGTAAGGACACTTGTTGAAATTACACGAACGTGTACAAAATATGTGCACATCGCAAAATAGAATTCGTGATATTTCAAGGTGCTTTATACCCACGTAAATATTTTTTAATTTAAAAAATACAACATGGAATAGTATAAAAACATAAATTAAATAGTATACAATAATAACTACCAAAACTAAAATAATTCGAATTAGTTATGGAGAAATTCGATCAAATTTACTCGCTGAGCTTGTATAGCTGCTCAGTAAAAAAATCTGAACATTTTATTGAATCGAACACATCATATGAATTCAGATCATATTTGAGAATGAAATAGTAGGAGTATATGGGGAGAAATGTTCGAATCTGTATATAATAATAGATATTTATGCATTAAGGGAGATACAAATATGTTTTTCCTTGAGGTTGACCAGAGGCCCTCGGTCTGTAAATCAACCGCAGGTAAATAACATAATTATCTTCCGTGATGCATCACTATTTTATTTACTAGCATATTAGCCTACTAAGAATAGTATGGCATTTCAAAATGTCATAAGTACATTTAAAATAAGAATATATAACATCAAGGATTGCCTCAATGTATGGTCGCTAAGACGTATTTGCATGGTTACCCGAGGGAAAAATAATTTGAAAAATCCCTTGGGAGTTATGAGTAGCTTTTCATATTTTGTGTCTATGACGAAAATGAATATCATGTTGCTAGTAAATGAAATTAATTTAAACACTAATATTGCTGCATACACGCATGTTTAAAAATTACCTCAAATATAAGTATTAAGCTGAAAGGTGAATGGAGAATATTCGATCTTGTTTTGTTTTAGTATATTTTTACACAGTATGATCGAAAACTTTTATCCTCGAGAGGGCTTTGGAATTATTTTCTCAAAAAACTTTGTTGGCAGTCATGTTAGTAAAAGTCACATTGGCATTTTATATCTGTCAGTTGAAGGTTATACTTATCAGGAATGTAATTTTAGCAAATACAAACATTTTTGTTGAATACATAAAAATGTTAGTAACAAACAGCTGTTCAAAATGATTTCCTGAGGAACATTGGGGTTTTTAAATTTGATAATCTGATTACAACTTTTATACCAACTGTTATGTTGCAATATCAATTTTCTTATGCTTTACCAAGACATTCACATGCGCTAAGCATTATTTTATATTTATTTCCAATCCGCAATAGAAATTTCTTTTCTACAATAGTGCAATAACGTACAGTTTCGTCCATCGCTCTCTGTTAAAAAAATGCCAGTTTATTGCACTCAGTGTAATAAACATTTTATTGCACTCCGCCAGCAATTTATTAAACATTTTTATATTTTTTATAATTGTACAAAACATGTTTCATATAGGTAACAAGTGCAAAAGTGTTATAACACATAACGAGTTTTCAATTTTCGCGTCGCGTGCAATAATCGCCCACATTTTGCACTATTTGCGTTGATCATTTATTTATGGGTTTCGTTAATGCATACAAAATCGTTCATTAATTGCTCTTATTAATGCATGATTTTTTTATTTTCTAAAATCGTTTATTAATGACTCCTATTAATGGATGATTTTATATTAATAAATTATTTTAGTATAGGAAATCAAAGCTACCATAAATGTCAAAACTTTTAAGTGTAAAATGTTTGTCATGCAATAAAAGATACCATCAACGAAAAAATATTGTAACTACTCGTGTGTCAATCGGCGGTTGATAATCTCTACAATATAGGTATATCTCGATTATTAATCGCTCCCATTAACACACTTGTTTGTTAAATAACCATAGACATGTTGTAACGTGCGTTAAAACAACGTTATCAAATGGCCTTGTGTCAAACAGTAATTTTTGAAAGGCATGTCGCTGCTTATTTATGAATTGCTTATACACAAAACCTCACTTTTTATACAAACACTATGTTGTCCAGTAGTAAAAACCATTTTAGGTCAATAAGTTACAATTCAGTTCTGAAAAGAACTATTTTACACAGAATAATGTACACATGAACAAAATAAATAACGCTTCTAAAATATAATAGTATATTTCAAACCAAGGTAAGAAGGTGAAGTCTTGCATACCGAGCGCAAAGTTTATAAACCGAGCCTTCGGCTCGGTTTGTAATTGTGCAAGGTATGCAAGAGCACTTTCTTAACGAAGTTTGAATACTATTTTTTTCCCAGCCGGCCTCAGTGGAGCGAAATTTGACACTATAAAAATAATGCAACAGACTGTTAAAGTTGTTAAAAAGGTGACAATATCTTGCAAAATATGCAGCATGTTTTCCGATTTTATGCTGTTCCCAAAATGTTTCTAAACAGTTTTATTCATAAGTAACTCTGAAAACTTAAAAATTCTATGAATGGGATAATGGAAATATTTAAAAATAAAAATAGCATTTACTAAATAGTAGGCTGCTTGATTCGAATAAGAACTGTTAAATCGGCGTCGCTTTTCTAAATTTTCTGAAATTTTAAGTAAGTTGGTGAGTAAATTTAAATTTTTGACAAATATAACATTTAATCTGAACTGCAGATTTACCCAAAATGTCTGACATGGGAAGCAATGAACACTTATCATGCACCCCACCTGAAATCCGTGCTGCAGCCCTTGCTACTCTCAGCAATTTATTACCTGAAGTCACAAGATAGATATAATAAGGCCTATTCTAACTTTAGGAATGGTGTAATGCCAAAAAAGTGACAAAAATCAGTAAAAATGCAGTTTTAGTATATTTTGAAGAAAAATCGAAACGCTACAAATAAATCATCAACACTGTGGTCCATCTATTCTATGATTAAATCGACATTAAATCTAGGAGATAATGTAGACATTTCCAAGTATCCCAAATTATAGTCATTACTGAAACGACAAAATGTAGGTTATAAGCCAAAAAAATCTTCAGTTCTCAATATTAACCAAGTCAATACATTTCTTGAAGATGCAAGAGATGAGGAATTTATTCCCATAGAAGTAACATGTGTGTCAATTTCTGAAAATAAAATTTCCAATTAAAGGTTGCTTTAATTATGGGCGCAGCAAGCGCTTGCAGAGAGAATTCATGATTTAGAGATAGAAGAGGACATTATTAGAGTAAATATACCTTATACAAAAACTGGAACTTGGAAGACAGTTTGTAATAATTAAACCAAATTGGATACGTATCACCAAAAAGTACCTTGGTATGAGACCTGCAGACCAGTCACGGTTTTTCCTCAGTGTTCATAATGGGCAAGTATCGAAGCAGCCGATTGGGCATAATAGATTTGGAAGTATGCCTAAAAAAATTGCTTCATTTTTAAAACTTGAAAACTCACACCTTTTTACTGGACATTGTTTTCAAAGAACCTCGGCTACTGCACTAGCTTCAGAGGGTGGCAGAGTTTTAGACTTGAAACGCCATGGAGGTTGGAAATCGTCAAACATCGCCGAAGGATATGTGGAGGATTCCCTCGAAAGTAAAAAAAAAAATTCCAAAATGGTACAGTTGGCAGGGCCATCTACCTCTGACATTTCGGCAATTCCACAAAGTACTGCAGCTACAAATATTTCAAATAAAGTTAATTCAGATTAGAACATACCCGTTAATAATTTAAAAAAACGGGAATTACTATTCAAAGTTGTACAAATTATTCCTTTACTTTCAATTTCAATGCAGAGTCATAAATTTAGAATTATTATTAAATTACATTACATAAATACAATTTTTCACTGTTCATTATTCGTTTAATTTCGAAAGAAATACATAATAAATAAATAAAATACATAATTATGTGAATAGTAAACAGTAGTACTTATATTTAAACCTCACTTTATACTCTCAGATAAAATATTTGACAGAAGCGTTTGTTTGTTTCATTGACTTAATTTTAGTTTAAAAATTTACTTAGAAACGATTGCATTCTATCTTTGTCTTGCTACTCATTTTGTTTATGTCTTCCTTGTCGCAGTCATTAATTTCCTATGTTCCAAACGAATTTCGGACAATCTGTATAATGCAACTAGTGGGTTCTTGATTATCAAATAATCATTTCTGTTGACACGAGATATATTGTTTGGCAATCACGAGCGTGATTGAATAAAACAATATATCGAGTGGTTAGAGAAATGATTTGATAATATATTACGCAACAAGTTTAGAAAAGTGATGTTTTACTGAACAAGTATGACTGGTTTGAGTACGAGCGTTAGCGAGTACTTAAACGGCCATACGACGTTAACTTTCATTCGTTGTTAAACTAAACAAAGAAGCATCAAAATATGTTTACTAATGAATAAAATGTCATAAGCACCAACGTTTTGATGAGCTTTTGTTTATTTTAACAGCGAATTAAAGTTAATGTCAGATTAGTGCCCTTTATAAGACCGGCCGTAAACGTTAAAACATAACCAAGCTGAGCAGAATTCGTTTCTATGTACTAAAGTACAATAAGCAGCTCTAGTTGATGTTATGCGTTTGGCAGTACTGAAGTGTATTGTTGGTGTCACTGTAAGTCTATGTCAAATTCGAGGTTAGCAGGTTAGGTTTTGCGTCAATCTGTGTCAAAACTGACGCAAAATCTAACCTGCTAATTTCGAATTTGACATAGATTTAGAGTGCCACCAACAATACACTTCAGTACTGCCAAACGTAAGACAAATCGCCGTTGGTATGCAGAAAAGTGTTGCTAATGCAGAAAAGTAGGTACCACATTTCTAATTTTGAATGTAGAAATGTAGTACATTACCAAATGGAATGCGGTAAAATATTTTATTCGCAACCATATATGTAATGTTAAGTCGTACATTTCAGCCCGCTACTTCCCACACTCACTTCCCGCTCAAGTGCGGGAAGTGAGTGCGGGGATTACATTCCCGACCGCTGAGTAGGTAGGGACACTGGGAATCTCGTTGATCCATTCATGCGCGTCACAACCTGTCGTATCATAATATAATAATTTTTTCCAATTATTGTTTAGAATAAAGTGGTTGCGAATAAAATAGTATACAAACCTCGACAGGAAGTTTCCTTAGTCTCGAGATAATAGCTGATTTCGACGCTTCGCGTCTCAATCAGCTAACTAATCTCTCGACAGTAATGAAACACTTCCCATCTCGGGCTGTAATATACTATTAACTGACTCAAATGAATAACTATAAAATTAAGTAAGCTCTATTTATTTTTATCAGTAATATTAATATAGGCTACAGTATTAGTCCGTCAACATCATGCTTATCAACGAATTTAAACATTTTGAATTATTTGTGATTACTGATTTTTATTGACATTTAAACAATTTCAGAAAAAATAGTACACCTAATACGCTAGAAAAGTGTCCTTACTGGACTGGACGGCTTAAAATACTCGGCCTGGCAGCCTCGTATTTTAAAGAGCTGCCACGCCGTGTAAAGCATCACTTTTCTGACCTTTTATGTAATATACTATTAATAATGCCCACAATCCACATTTGTGATTAACAAAATCAATGCAAGATAGCAAGAAAACTAAGACTTTTCAAGGCGCGACTGCCTCTAGGTATATGAAAACATATAAAGGTACCTTTTTGTACAAAATTTTCTGATTTTTATCATGTTGCGTGGAAATTTTGTGTAATAAATGTGTTATAAGAAACAACAAAGTCCAACTTTCAAAATGTGTAGGTTCAGCATCTTTTTCTGTAGAGCATACAAACAATTTCGTTGCTCACATATCAATTCATTACCTTTTTGTATACTTTATACGTACAACAAAAAATCTACGTAATGCAATTTACGTACATTTGAGCTTGTATTGTTCAAAGCAGATAGCTTGTTACATTTATTTCAATTGTAAAGAAACAAACTTGGAAAACTGTATGCGTCACAAACATATCAATTAGAATTTCTCATTAAGCTTCGCCACGACAGTTTCAAAATTTACAAAACCTATCAGAAGTGTCCTGTCTGCGCTTGACACTTTCCAAAGGAAGGATAGGATACTACAAGCATGTGCATTGTGTCTAAACCTCGCTCACGGGTTGTCAGGCGTCCACCTATCCTTAATATGCAGATTGGCGGACTCCCGGGGGTGGCTTCCGTAAAGCGAGCCGGTGTCATTAAACCTGGGGCTTACGGCGGGCGAACGGAAATTTTAGCGAAGTCCCTCCTCCGGACTGTTTTTGGCGCAGAAAACAAAAAGCGCGAAAATAGCTTGCACAAAGAAAGCAAACAATGCCAGTGAACCTGGCGGCAATGCGCGAATTTGATAAAAATACGCGGCGCACTGCACACCTTTCTTCATTATTTATAACAAGACTTCGATTATTTTCGTCTAGGGGCACTGGCCCGCAAGTTCACCGAAACCGAAAGTGGTGCACGCGAGCCGCTGCATTAATAAATTAACCTCCACCCAGAAGACATAAATCGGCCGGGGCGAATTCCCGAATCGGCGGCGTTTAATACCAGGTGTTTTCAAATGAAATCCGAATTAGGTCTCCAACAACGTCAAATTGATTCCTCTAATTTCCGTATTTAGAAGGCTATGGCTAATTAAACAAATATCTGGAAACAATACATAATATATTTTTTTCAGTTGAAAGCAATGGCGCCACTTCGAAATTTGACCGAATTTTTGGGTAAAATGTAGTGGAACTGAATCATTCTGAAATTCATTCAAAGATGTCAAAAGTATACAGAAGTAACTTTCTGGGATAAGGACATTATAAAACAGTAAGAATACACAAATCAATTTTATAGAAAGTATCAAGGTATATTGGACAAAAACGTGAGTGATGGAGATGCTGATGTATAGTAAGTACGAACAGATAAGAATCCCAAACGAAGAGATAAGAACTTGATCAAGTAGGTATCGAAAAAAGTACAGGTTAACATGATATTGTCATGCATATAAAGAGAAGTGATGACGCACTAGATGGATAAAGAAAATAATTGAATGGAGTCATATCGGACAAAGAAAAAGAAAAAGGCCCACAAGATCCTGGCCAAATGTGCAAGATGAGGCCATAGAAAGAAGGAGATTGGAAAAACTAAAGCAGTGACAGCTTTGGTTGAGAGGACGACAACATAGCTGTTAGCTGTAGAGGAGCAATTTCTTGTTTCTGTAACTCAGATCTACGGATTAAAACATATGCCAACAACTCTGAAATGAAGAGCCAGTAAAATTTGGATATTACCAAAATAGGTTATATGCTTAAAGCTTGTCAGCGGTAGGTTATTTGAAACACACAAATAAAAAAAAGAAATTTATAAACTACATCACTACATAGCGTTCGACGATTTCCGGAAGGTGATTGTCTCCGGCAAATGCGTAATAGCTATTTATATATTTATGTGGTTTTAAATCTCCCTCTGTATGCTTAAAACAGTTTACAACGATTGCTTTTGACCTGCAAAACATCTATATGTATCTGCAAATCCACATCCAACAAAGAATTAAAAATGAAAGTTGGGTTGTCTGGGAAAATTATTATGTGAAGTTACAATGTACCTATAAATCTAGAATCATCTTTGATATTGCAAGAAATGTTATCTTTACTACCAATCATATGAAATATTATTATTATTTGAAGGAAAGTTATTTAATTTTATATGAATATATATAAGCCCACAGGATGAGGCACTACATACGGTGTATAGGTTTGTATATATTTGTGCTATAGCAAAAATAGTTATTTATGAACCAAGGGTAGTGTGTTATTTTCGGTCAAGAATGCAGTTTGAAGATTTGCAAGCATTAGAAACCAAAAAATACATAATAGGGATTTTTCTTTATCTATTCTAATGGAAAATTACTAATCCTAATATAAAAATGTTTAAAATACTTATTTTGGATTGACATTTCATTACTTGGTATTTTCTTGGCAACAAGGCAACAAAAGAAAATCAAACAAACAAACATTCAATCTACAACAAATTAATGTTAAAACTGTTTACATTTTTGCATTTTTTAGGTGAATTAAAAATGGAAAATATTCAACAGTAATTACATAGTGGTGATAATTTTTTGATAATTTTAACTAGATTCACGAGTTCGTCCACTCGTGAGATTTCTTAATAGCGACAAAGATGAGTGCTAGTCTAGTTAAAATTATAAAAAAATATATTACCACGATTGTAATTCGTCGTGATTATTTTTTAAACAGTCCAAGTTGTAGAAAGGATTTGATGGAGCTTCCAATGAGTGTCCTGTTATTTTTAACAACTGCTGCTCACCTACTCCACTTTTAGCTAGTTGTGTTACAGCAAAAGAACGATTTGAATGGTTTGTGAAAAAATACTTAGTCGCTGTAATCAACTACTAGCAAATAGTCAGTGTAATTTTGATGCTACTAGCAATTAGTCAGTGTAATTTTGATGCTATTGGTCGATTTGCTAATGCTGCCTTTTTAAACTTACTATCTCTGAAAATTCCCAAAAAAGAGAAAACTTCTAAGTTTTCTAAGTTCATGTTACTGTTGTTACTGGGCGGCTTGCTTATTTTTTGGGGAGATGGAAAGTATTAAAATCTCCCCGCAATTTATGGAGTGAGCATTCCACCATAATAAATAACATATTTGGCACTGATAAGTATATCAAACTATCCGAGATTAAGAGCATTCTTAAAGAGGATAAACTATGGATATCCAAAAAGTCCAGTAATATACTATTTAAAGATAAATTCCTCATCGAAACACATGACGATATATATTTGCTCGTAAAAGTAGGTAAGTTTAAAAAATTATCGCGTATAATCTCATAAGAGCATTAATTCTTTCCGGAAATTTTTTTGAGTTCGTTCCAACAACGGCGTATTAATTTGCCGGAGCGGGACGCGAGGGCACATTAGGACGTTGTTGGAATGCACGAAAAATAATTTCGGGATATGAATTAATGCTCGAATGCAGATTCTTGATTTTGCTATACTGCATTGTTAGCATTTTTTATACTGCTTAGCAACGTTATAGGCCCTTAGACCATAAAAGACATGTTACGCCCGGTATCGAAAGCTAATAAACAAGATTATGGTTTCAAAATACTTACAGTTAATTTATACATTGCTTTTTAGCAGATTTTACATTTTTGCTCTTGGTACGTAATAAAAAATGTTGCATATTGTTGTATATGGCAACCTGCACTTGACGGTAAAGTGCCACTGTCAATAAAACAATGACGTAATGACTAAGTTACAAATCATATATAGGGAAAACGTTTTTTTTTCAAAACTACAGTTTTGTACAGTCAATTGTATTTTCACGTTACACGGGCACTTTTTTCATTAATTCTGATTTTATGCCTGAATTAAAAAAGTATTGCTCTCATTGTTATTTTTGTCTAATTTTTTGTAATAAGTATGTAGTATTACATAATTTCTTAGATAAGTATTAATAAAATAAATAATATACTCACAATTTTCTGATAGAACTTTCTAAAGATTTTAACTGGTTTTTGGTTCTAATTTCTAAGCAGTCAACGTTTACTCGACTCATTGCTACACAAATATTAATTAGCAAAAAATTTACGTTGTTTTTGTATTTACTGAAAAAACCCATCTACGACTATCATTTTTTAAAATTTATAAAGAGAATTAAAAAGGGAGTCAAAGTTGACGAAAAAAGGTGCCCATGTCATCCAATTGACTGCATAGAACTGTGCATCAGTGGGCTCCACAAAGTTTTGTAATGCACTTTGCATCAATAATACATGCATATATTGTTGCTTATTGTACCAACTATTAAAAAGCAGATATTGTAGATTGATGCACATAATTATAAAGAACTAGAGCAAAAGTAAATGAATATTAGAACGGATATCATACGTCGAACTATACATGAAGTGCTACAGAGGAGAAGTTTTAATTTATTTTATTTAACTAGCGTTAGTATAATTTTTTCATTTTTAAAATTGAATTGTAAAGAGAAGGAAACGTATTTAGCGTGTTTAATTCAAAAGCGTACAGAATAGGCAAAAATATCAAAATTTTTCTAATAATACTCAAACAGTTAAAGCAAACGCATAGTAATGTGAATCGCTTTAATCTGCAAAAAATACCAGGGTCGGTAGGATTTGAACCCCTGCTCTCAAAGGGGACCTGCCTTGTAAGTAGACGCCTTGCCCTACGCGCTGGACCAACAATGTGACGTGAACGCACATGCTTCTCGTTGCATTATGGTGAGAACGGTGACGACAGGACCGATTGTAGACGAACAGCGCCAGATTCAGTGTCGATCAAAATGTAACAGGCACAACACGTCTTTATATACAGGGTGTAGAAGTGCTTTACGCACCATAAGGATTTCAATGGTAATTTTTTCATATGAAAATATTTGCTTCCCTAATTATTTAAGAGCAAACTTGTATGGAAGTTTTTTGTAGAGAAAAAAATTCTGTATCCATTTGTGCCAGCATTTATCATTTTACATTTCGGAAAACCGAAAATTTAGAGAAATAAAATTGCCATTTTTAGACAAATCAAAGGTGCCTTAAAATTATTGAAGCATCTCAAAGCATCAACAAATTAGTTTGTTGTTTATTTGTTTGCATCTATCAAATGTAGCTGCAACCATGGCACTTATTGCACCTGCTCTGCTTCCAGCATACCACCACTTCAAAATTTGCACGGATTTTTGAAAAAATAATAATTCTAGTTTATTTCATTATTAGGTTTTCTGACGTAAAATGAGAAAAATGATGGCATAAATGGATGCAGAATTGTTTGCTCTACAAAAGACCTATTTACAAGTTTGCTGTAAAATAATTAGGGAAGTAAATATTGTCATATGAAAAAATTACCATTGAAATCCCTATGGTGCGTAAAGCATTTCTACACCCTGTATAAGAATATGTCAGGCTTGTAGGCTCGATAACAAGAAACAAACGTTGGAATATTAATGTTTGTAATTCTGTAGTGTGGCACAAGCTTCCAAAATGGTAAATTATACTAAAACGAAACGTTTAATAAAGATCTTGGAACTTTCTACAATGCCTAAGGTGAAAATACTAATTGAAAGTATGTATTTTGTTCTACTGTTTTCACTGCGATTGATACAAAGATAGATATACATTATTTCGCTTGAAAAATGCTCTTTATTTATTTTATTTCAATCAAAACCGTGATTTATAAACTAAATTTTAAATACGATAGTGACCTTCCTTGAATCTTTCTACTATTTTCGTATAAGTATTGTAGTTTTAATTTGGTTCGGTATTAATCGCAGTGTTTCATCTCACATGAAGTCATGTAAACTGTAATTGTCGGGTAGATTACATTTCTTGATAGCAAAACGCCACCTTAAGGTTTAGATCGATGGAATGAGTGGTTTCACACAAAGCCGAAACAGATCTCTGACGGAACTGTCGTTTTGATTGGCAGATGGGGAAAGTGTATTGGGGGCATGGTAACTATAGCAAAAAGCTAAAGCGTTGTTTAATTAAATATCTATAGATATACAAGTGCAATCCGGATTTAATTTGAAAGAGCCCCGTAATCGCGCCGGAGTTGTGCATTTGCACGAAATGCAGGCTGCAGCGCGCGGCACGTGACGATGCTCCGGGAGGCCGTTGACTTTTCCGGTGGAGGCCCAATCGATAGCCCGGAATCGAAGCCGCCGGACGCACTGGAAAACCAATCTACGCAAAGGTACAAACGGTAAATAATCTAATTTGTCGGCGCGGCCTGTGCAAATAAATGGAGCTTATTTTAATAAACAGCGGAATGCTTTTAGAGCGGGCCGAGTCAGTTATGCGTGCGGAGTGACACCGCGAAATGAAGTGATTGTCAAAAGCTGAAAAGCGGAGACAAAAAGCTCTACAGGTGACGGAGCACACGCTCCGATTACGCACCCGGGATGTCAATTATTGCATGAGCGGCCGAACGAGTGGAGGAGGAGGCGGAGGAGGCACCGGGGGCCTCGCTGGGAGGCAGGCGGACGCCGAGAAGATGGGACGGCGCGTCACGTCTACGTCAACTCTAGGCGGTACCTCAGGGTGACTCACGATTTGCATGATGGTTGAAAAAATATTTCATTTTGTCCAGAGTTATATTTACGAGGGTCGACGATTGGCTCGCCGCGTACATACTCCTCGCACATGCAGCGACTACGTGCAACGCTCGCTCGAAATAAAACGCACTAATCTGCAAATTCCAGGAATAAAAGCGTTACTTGCAAAATTTCAACCGATTACATACGCCCAATGAGTCATCTTAATATTATATTCCGATTTTGATCGCGTCTACGCCATCTGCAGTTTCACTAAAAATCTAATTTTGTGTTATTAGGAAGATAAGAACGCGATGACAACTCAAAATATTTGAGACTATTCAATTCACCTGTCATCTGCCAAAAAGTGACCAATGAAAATCCAGAATTCTGACGTTTCTTGACCAATCAAAAAAATATCAGTGGATATATCTTCCTAGAAGGTATTCAAGTGACTATTTTTAACAAATGCGATTTTTATTAGAAAAAGTCAATATTAGTGTTCTGTTACTATAGAAATTGCGTAGTTTGTTGCTAGATTTACTGAAAACTAATTTGAAAAAGTAGTTTGGTTCATTAAATAGTCCCTCGAATACCATTCTTAGTCAAAGTTAAGTAGATTATTTTTGCGGTGGTATCACTACTCATGTCCATTGCGCTTGGGATTAGGACTCGTGCTAGCGCACTCGTCCTAATCGTACCAAAGCGCAATGGACATTCGTGACACCACCGCAAAAATAGTCGACATAACTTTGACTACTCATGGTATTATAAGTGAATATAATTAATTGAATTTTGCGCCAATCATCATCTCTCAAATTTAGGATATTGGCTAATTGAGCCATCTACCATACTAACAATATAGCGACTCGCGATTATCGATTTAGTAGAAGCTAACTTGGTTTTGTTTCACGTGTCAAATGGATTAATTTAGGAATGTCAGTTGATTTTTCTAGGTTAGGTCGTGCGTTTTAAACATAAATAATAAAAAGTGTGTTTGGGACAAACATTAATCATTAGCATTGGAACTCACGTACATAATAAAATAGTACATATTACTCTCTCTGGTATATATTCTAAATCATTATATTCTCGAAGCACGAATAAACTATAATTTTTTAAGAATATAAGTTTTTTGTAATCCTAATGCAAGAAAATACAACTCCTCCTACGACATCGTTGAATTTTCAGTTTTGGGATTATAACTCATAATATATTTATCAAAAAATCATCGATAATAAGCCTACCACTTATTATAAGTTATTACCCCTGAAAATCGTACGACACTCATTAATGACCAATAGAAAAATTAGTTCACGAGCCATAACCAAGACAACTAAAAAATTTTTTTGTAGGTAGACATTACTTCTTTTTAGGGTTTGTGTCGTTAAGATTTTCTTACCGAATCTGCATTCGAGCATTAATTCATATCCGGAAATTATTTTTCGTGCATTTCAACAACGTCCTAATTTGTCCTCGCGTCCCGCTCGGGCAAATTATACGACATTGTTAGAATGCACTCAAAAAAATTTCCGGAAAGAATTAATGCTCTTGTGAGATTATGTGTGAAAATCGTACGACACTCATTAATGACCAATAGAAAAATTAGTTCACGAGCCGTAACCAAGACAATAAAAAAAATTCTTGGAAATTTTTTGTAGGTAGACCAACCTAACTGTGAGGGTTTGTGGCGTTACGATTTTCTTACCGAATCTGCATTCGAGCATTAATTCATATCCGGAAATTATTTTCGTGCATTCCAACAACGTCCTAATTTGCCCTCACGTTCCGCTCGGGCAAATTAATACGACGTTGTTGGACCGCACTCAAAAAAATTTCCGGAAAGAATTAATGCTCTTATGAGATTATATGTGAAAATCGTACGACACTCATTAATGACCAATAGAAAAATTAGTTCACGAGCCGTAACCAAGACAATAAAAAAAATTCTTGGAAATTTTTTGTAGGTAGACCAACTCAACTGTGAGGGTTTGTGGCGTTACGATTTTCTTACCGAATCTGCATTCGAGCATTAATTCATATCCGGAAATTATTTTCGTGCATTCCAACAACGTTCTAATTTGCCCTCACGTCCCGCTCGGGCAAATTAATACGACGTTGTTGGACCGCACAAAAAAAAATTTCCGGAAAGAATTAATGCTCTTATGAGATTATATGTGAAAATCGTACGACACTCATTAATGACCAATAGAAAAATTAGTTCACGAGCCGTAACCAAGACAATAAAAAAATTTCTTGGAAATTTTTTGTAGGTAGACCAACCTAACTGTGAGGGTTTGTGGCGTTACGATTTTCTTACCGAATCTGCATTCGAGCATTAATTCATATCCGGAAATTATTTTCGTGCATTCCAACAACGTCCTAATTTGCCCTCACGTCCCGCTCGGGCAAATTAATACGACGTTGTTGGACCGCACTCAAAAAAATTTCCGGAAAGAATTAATGCTCTTATGAGATTATATGTGAAAATCGTACGACACTCATTAATGACCAATAGAAAAATTAGTTCACGAGCCGTAACCAAGACAATAAAAAAATTTCTTGGAAATTTTTTGTAGGTAGACCAACCTAACTGTGAGGGTCTGTGGCGTTACGATTTTCTTACCGAATCTGCATTCGAGCATTAATTCATATCCGGAAATTATTTTCGTGCATCCCAACAACGTCCTAATTTGCCCTCGCGTCCCGCTCGGGCAAATTAATACGACGTTGGACCGCACTCAAAAAAATTTCCGGAAAGAATTAATGCTCTTATGAGATTATATGTGAAAATCGTACGACACTCATTAATGACCAATAGAAAAATTAGTTCACGAGCCGTAACCAAGACAATAAAAAAATTTCTCGGAAATTTTTTGTAGGTAGACCAACCTAACTGTGAGGGTTTGTGGCGTTACGATTTTCTTACCGAATCTGCATTCGAGCATTAATTCATATCCGGAAATTATTTTCGTGCATTCCAACAACGTCCTAATTTGCCCTCACGTCCCGCTCGGGCAAATTAATACGACGTTGTTGGACCGCACTCAAAAAAATTTCCGGAAAGAATTAATGCTCTTATGAGATTATATGTGAAAATCGTACGACACTCATTAATGACAAATAGAAAAATTAGTTCACGAGCCGTAACCAAGACAATAAAAACATTTCTTGGAAATTTTTTGTAGGTAGACCAACCTAACTGTGAGGGTTTGTGGCGTTACGATTTTCTTACCGAATCTGCATTCGAGCATTAATTCATATCCGGAAATTATTTTCGTGCATTCCAACAACGTCCTAATTTGCCCTCACGTCCCGCTCGGGCAAATTAATACGACGTTGTTGGACCGCACTCAAAAAAATTTCCGGAAAGAATTAATGCTCTTATGAGATTATATGTGAAAATCGTACGACACTCATTAATGACCAATAGAAAAATTAGTTCACGAGCCGTAACCAAGACAATAAAAAAATTTCTTGGAAATTTTTTGTAGGTAGACCAACCTAACTGTGAGGGTTTGTGGCGTTACGATTTTCTTACCGAATCTGCATTCGAGCATTAATTCATATCCGGAAATTATTTTCGTGCATTCCAACAACGTCCTAATTTGCCCTCACGTCCCGCTCGGGCAAATTAATACGACGTTGTTGGACCGCACTCAAAAAAATTTCCGGAAAGAATTAATGCTCTTATGAGATTATATGTGAAAATCGTACGACACTCATTAATGACCAATAGAAAAATTAGTTCACGAGCCGTAACCAAGACAATAAAAAAATTTCTTGGAAATTTTTTGTAGGTAGACCAACCTAACTGTGAGGGTTTGTGGCGTTACGATTTTCTTACCGAATCTGCATTCGAGCATTAATTCATATCCGGAAATTATTTTCGTGCATTCCAACAACGTCCTAATTTGCCCTCACGTCCCGCTCGGGCAAATTAATACGACGTTGTTGGACCGCACTCAAAAAAATTTCCGGAAAGAATTAATGCTCTTATGAGATTATATGTGAAAATCGTACGACACTCATTAATGACCAATAGAAAAATTAGTTCACGAGCCGTAACCAAGACAATAAAAAAATTTCTTGGAAATTTTTTGTAGGTAGACCAACCTAACTGTGAGGGTTTGTGGCGTTACGATTTTCTTACCGAATCTGCATTCGAGCATTAATTCATATCCGGAAATTATTTTCGTGCATTCCAACAACGTCCTAATTTGCCCTCACGTCCCGCTCGGGCAAATTAATACGACGTTGTTGGACCGCACTCAAAAAAATTTCCGGAAAGAATTAATGCTCTTATGAGATTATATGTGAAAATCGTACGACACTCATTAATGACCAATAGAAAAATTAGTTCACGAGCCGTAACCAAGACAATAAAAAAATTTCTTGGAAATTTTTTGTAGGTAGACCAACCTAACTGTGAGGGTTTGTGGCGTTACGATTTTCTTACCGAATCTGCATTCGAGCATTAATTCATATCCGGAAATTATTTTCGTGCATTCCAACAACGTCCTAATTTGCCCTCACGTCCCGCTCGGGCAAATTAATACGACGTTGTTGGACCGCACTCAAAAAAATTTCCGGAAAGAATTAATGCTCTTATGAGATTATATGTGAAAATCGTACGACACTCATTAATGACCAATAGAAAAATTAGTTCACGAGCCGTAACCAAGACAATAAAAAAATTTCTTGGAAATTTTTTGTAGGTAGACCAACCTAACTGTGAGGGTTTGTGGCGTTACGATTTTCTTACCGAATCTGCATTCGAGCATTAATTCATATCCGGAAATTATTTTCGTGCATTCCAACAACGTCCTAATTTGCCCTCACGTCCCGCTCGGGCAAATTAATACGACGTTGTTGGACCGCACTCAAAAAAATTTCCGGAAAGAATTAATGCTCTTATGAGATTATATGTGAAAATCGTACGACACTCATTAATGACCAATAGAAAAATTAGTTCACGAGCCGTAACCAAGACAATAAAAAAATTTCTTGGAAATTTTTTGTAGGTAGACCAACCTAACTGTGAGGGTTTGTGGCGTTACGATTTTCTTACCGAATCTGCATTCGAGCATTAATTCATATCCGGAAATTATTTTCGTGCATTCCAACAACGTCCTAATTTGCCCTCACGTCCCGCTCGGGCAAATTAATACGACGTTGTTGGACCGCACTCAAAAAAATTTCCGGAAAGAATTAATGCTCTTATGAGATTATATGTGAAAATCGTACGACACTCATTAATGACCAATAGAAAAATTAGTTCACGAGCCGTAACCAAGACAATAAAAAAATTTCTTGGAAATTTTTTGTAGGTAGACCAACCTAACTGTGAGGGTTTGTGGCGTTACGATTTTCTTACCGAATCTGCATTCGAGCATTAATTCATATCCGGAAATTATTTTCGTGCATTCCAACAACGTCCTAATTTGCCCTCACGTCCCGCTCGGGCAAATTAATACGACGTTGTTGGACCGCACTCAAAAAAATTTCCGGAAAGAATTAATGCTCTTATGAGATTATATGTGAAAATCGTACGACACTCATTAATGACCAATAGAAAAATTAGTTCACGAGCCGTAACCAAGACAATAAAAAAATTTCTTGGAAATTTTTTGTAGGTAGACCAACCTAACTGTGAGGGTTTGTGGCGTTACGATTTTCTTACCGAATCTGCATTCGAGCATTAATTCATATCCGGAAATTATTTTCGTGCATTCCAACAACGTCCTAATTTGCCCTCACGTCCCGCTCGGGCAAATTAATACGACGTTGTTGGACCGCACTCAAAAAAATTTCCGGAAAGAATTGATGCTCTTATGAGATTATATGTGAAAATTTTTCTTAGAACAATTTCTTAATTAATTTCGTAAAATTTTACAATTGTTGCGATATACATTATCAGCTTCAGTTTTTCTTATGGGCCCCATGTTATGACCTCACGGCATTCGATAACGCTTGTATTTTTTATTTTATCGATATGCAAAATATTTAGGTTCATATTGGTTTATAGTCCACGTACTATATTAGGCGAAAAACTGCTAGTGAAAAACCAGTACCTATGAACAGAACATTCAAGAAATGCAATATGTCAGTGAAAGGTATCTAATGGAAAACCGAAACAAATACCATCAAAGTAAAACTAAATAATCAATTTACAAAAGACATTCCTACAAAACACCCCCTGCCTTCCTTTCGCAGAAAGTACCGATAATGAGCTAGGCTATACCTATGCACGCACGAGTTGGAGATACAGTGGTTGAAGCTGTAAAATAGCGATTCAACGAACACTAACTAAATGCTACTGGCGAAACTCTGGTGGAATTTGGTATACTAAATGAATTTTGAATAAATAACACCAAGAGACAATACAAGGTATAACATGGTCCGATTTGGTGGACGACAATTCACAATAGATTACATAATAGACAGTTGCACCCATTGCAGATCTTAGATGTTCGTACAGCTGATTGCAAATAAAACTGGGACAGCTAATATGTAATATTGTAATATGAAGTACAATAACATATTAAATAATCATAATTATGTTCCTTTTCTTATACATACTTCTATCTTTAATAATATTTTATGTATTCACCTACGGAAATATGAGTTAGAGAAAATTTCACACGTAAAAACGCAAAAAGTAGTCTCAAGACTTGTCCCACTTTTATTTGCAATCAGCTGTACATTACATCCATCAAACATCGGCTATATATTCAACTTTCAAATAAATTACCACTTGTTTATCCAAAAAAATTCATAAAAATTGAATAATTTATCAACGAAACCACTAAAATTCTTTACCGAGACTATCCCCAAAAGATATAATAAAAGAGCCTTGTTTCAGAAGATGACATAGAAGGCTGCTGGATTAATCCGCCGAACACTAAGGGTTGGTATTTTGTGCCCACCTTTTTTTTAATAAATAATTAGAATTGGTACAAAATACTCAACCTTGGTACTTCATGAAAGTACTGTAGTAACGACACACTAAAAAATATCAGATAAAGTAAAATGCAAAACGACCACTGTAAGCTTTTTGTCTGTGGATGCGATTAGAAGAAAGCAAGAAAGTGAGTTTATATGAGAAATGTACGTACCTAACATTTTTTTTTAATTGTCAGTGAAGAAAACTTCGAAATCGTCATTAAAATACGAGAAATAGGCATTGTGTTACGATTTTTTGTAGGTGGCGGGGCGACAGAAAAACGTCAAGTGACGTCAACATAACCTACAATAGTTGGTTAAAATGTTGTAATTTCGCGATTTATCGATTTTAAAAAAACCCTCGAAACTGAAGTCCCTTTTTATGCCCCATGTGGCATATTTGGCTTGGTCCTACGAGACTTGTATTACTGCAATAATATAAATATTATTCACTAATAAACGTAGGTATAAGATATAAATGTATATACACAAATGAATGTTTCTCTATTGCAATAATGTTTAATTTGCAAATTATTTGTTTATTTTTTAGAAGTTTCTGTATTGGGCACAAAGTATCCACTCCTAATAGTCGGCGTTTCTAAAAATACCTTGGTATTACGAGGGTTAAGATAACTAAAAACCTGATTGAGGCTGCAAACGCAGCAGTTAGTTGATGAAAAATATAAAAATTCTAAAGTAAATTAACAACCATGGTTAACTACCGAAATAAACAAACTAGCCAAAGAAAAATATATGAGCAACAAGACCGACGATGAACGTTCTAGCTATATACAAATTATAAATCACGTTCATTCTGAAATCCCTCGGAGGAGCCTGTAACCCCTAAAGAACGCGTTCCCAGGTGGCGGATAGGGGAATGCCCGGTAGATATGCCGCAGGAATATAAAATACCTCTCGTGGACCAACACGCAACAGCGTCTGTACTCAGAATGGCCGACTGCAAACAGCGCCGGCACTTCATGTTAAGAACAGCTGGTTATAGATACCGTTACCTTACGGTCAGACGTTGGTTCGTCAAAGGATACGAAAAGAAAACCTGGACAACAAATTACTTCTCCCTCCAGATTGAGGGTTATGTCGTAAAAAGAAACAATTATTAACAAATATAAACTCAAGGTACCATAACAGACAAACAAACAAACCTCGGGACGGGACGGAAATAATGGAAAACGAAATAAGCTACGGAAACTGACAATGAATATGGCAACGTGGAGCGTACAGGAAGTAAGAACAAAACTAGGGGATATAATAAGACAAATCAGAAAACTGAATATAGGCATTACAGTACGTATTAACAAAAAAAGTTGGACACAGAAGAAGTTGAATAATATATATTGCTTTATGCGGGATTACTAAAAAAAAGACTAGGTATTTTCGGAATATAATGCACGAAACGATGATGAGCCACTTCAAGTGAAGGAAGAATTTTAGAAAAATCACAAGCCGCCCTAGCCGATGTATGAGAGAACAGATAAATAAGTTTGATGGGGGACTCTAATGCTCGAGTGGGATCTAAACTAGTAGATAAAATAGTGGGAAGATTTGAAGACAATCGCCGTAATGGCAACGAAGAAAGGCTGATCGACCTGTGTGCACAAAACAATTTAAAAATAACAAATAAACATAAAAATCGGTATATTACATGGACACAGGCAACTAGACAGTCTTCTATTTATTTATTTATTTTAGCGGGTTTATACCGCGGCCAGTAGGTACAGTACAAAACTGAAATACGCCACAGTTACAATAGGACAAATAATGTCGGCTGTCATAGTATTTAGAGGAGCAGAGTGCAGATCTGATCACCACCTATTAAAAGCGAAAATCCACTTGCCATACATAAAATGCAGATGAGAACAAAAACAACAAAGAAAATATGAAAAATAGAGAAATTAGAATAAGTAAAGAAAATTGTAATGAAGAAAGGATCAAGTACTTCTACCAACAAAGGTTAGATCAAAAATTAGGAGAAGGAATATACAATAATTTCAAACACATCTACAAACACATCAAGGAAGCACTGCATGAAGCTGCAAACGAAGCTCTCCGCAAAATCGATATAACAAAGCAAGTCAATACAACCATTTGGTGGAATGGAGATATTGATATAGAATTTCAAGGAAAGAACGCATATTTGTTAGTTACAGAGGAAAAGAAAAAAGCGTAAGACAGAAAATTTGGCAAAGTATAAATGTATATGTACATCCTGCAGGCCTGGAAGTTTAGCGACAGCATACGATTAGACAAAACGTAAAAGGTAGTGTAGGAACCAATCAATTACAAGAAGGTATTAGCTGAAGATCGGGAAAGATTGAAAAAAGATAGGATAAATATAATAATCCACGAAGAACTCATCAAAGTGAAATCCGAAAATGTGGAAGAAGCTATTAAAAACATTTTAAAAAATTTGGTGTGATACACTCACACAACTTCCGTTTACAGTGATCTTATAATTAGTCAAAAATTTCATTTTTAATTTTTAACCATTTGTTAAAAATTTTCAAAAATTACAAATTCTACAAAAACGGTACAAAATCGAGTGTTAGTTGAAGAGACAAATTTTCTCTAGAATTTTAAGGTGAATTCAAAAATGTAATAATATACCGGGTGTTTTATTTAAAATAGGAGTTAATAAAAAAAATAGAAAAAAAAACAAAAGAAACCCACTTTAGAAGTAGTCAAGTGACGTCAACATAACCTACAATAGTTGGTTAAAATGTTGTAATTTCGCGATTTATCGATTTTAAAAAAACCCTCGAAACTGAAGTCCCTTTTTATGCCCCATGTGGCATATTTGCCTTGGTCCTACGAGACTTGTATTACTGCAATAATATAAATATTATTCACTAATAAACGTAGGTATAAGATTTAAATGTATATACACAAAATGAATGTTTCTCTATTGCAATAATGTTTAATTTGCAAATTATTTGTTTATTTTTTAGAAGTTTCTGTAAGGGGCACAAAGTACCCACTCCTGATAGTCGGCGTTTCTAAAAATACCTTGGTATTACGAGGGTTAAGATAACTAAAAACCTGATTGAGGCTGCAAACGCAGCAGTTAGTTGATGAAAAATAAATAAAAATTCTAAAGTAAATAAACAACCATGGTTAACGACCGAAATAAACAAACTAGCCAAAGAAAAATACATGAGCCACAAGACCGACGATGAACGTTCTAGCTATACTTATACAAATTATAAATCACGTACATTCTGAAATCCCTCGGAGGAGCCTGTAACCCCTAGAGAACGCGTTCCCAGGTGGCGGATAGGGGAATGCCCGGTAGATATGCCGGAGGGAAATAAAATACCTCTCGTGGACCAACAGGCAGCAGCGTCGGCACTTCATGTTAAGAACAGCTGGTTATAGATACCGTTACCTTACGGTCAGACGTTGATTCGTATAAAGGATAGGAAAAGAAATCCCGGAAAACAAATTACCTCTCCCTCCAAATTGAGGGTTATGTCGTAAAAAGAAACAATTATTAACAAATATAAACTCAAGGTACCATAACAAACAAACAAACAAACCTCAGGACGGGACGGAAATAATGGAAAACGAAATAAGCTACGGAAACTGACAATGAATATAGCAACGTGGAACGTACAGGAAGTAAGAACAAAACTAGGGGATGTAATAAGACAAATCAGAAAACTGAATATAGGCATTACAGTACGTATTAACAAAAAAAAGTTGGACACAGAAGAAGTTGAATAATATATATTGCTTTATGCGGGATTACTAAAAAAAAGACTAGGTATTTTCGGAATATAATGCACGAAACGATGATGAGCCACTTCAAGTGAAGGACGAATTTTAGAAAAATCACAAGCCGCCTTAGCCGATGTATGAGAGAACAGATAAATACGTTTGATGGGGGACTCTAATACTCGAGTGGGATCTAAACTAGTAGATAAAATAGTGGGAAGATTTGGAGACAATCGCCGTAATGGCAACGAAGAAAGGCTGATCGACCTGTGTGCACAAAACAATTTAAAAATAACAAATAAACATAAAAATCGGTATATTACATGGACACAGGCAACTAGACAGTCTTCTATTTATTTATTTATTTTAGCGGGTTTATACTGCGGCCAGTACAGTACAAAACTGAAATACGCCACAGTTACAATAGGACAAATAATGTCGGCTGAAGTACTGGTCCTCATATTATTTAGAGGAGCAGAGTGCAGATCTGATCACCACCTATTAAAAGCGAAAATCCACTTGCCATACATAAAATGGAGATGAGAACAAAAACAACAAAGAAAATATCAAAAATAGAGAAATTAGTAAAGAAAATTGTAATGAAGAAAGGATCAAGTACTTCTACCAACAAAGATTAGATCAAAAATTAGGAGAAGGAGTATACAATAATTTCAAACACATCTACAAACACATCAAGGAAGCACTGCATGAAGCTGCAAACGAAGCTCTCCGAAAAATCGAAATAACAAAGCAAGTCAATATACCCATTTGGTGGAGTGAAGATATTGATATAAAAGTTCAAGGAAAGAACGCGTATTTGTTAGTTACAGAAGAAAAGAAAAAAGCGTACGACAAAAAATTTGGCGAAGTACAAATGTACATCCTTAGGCAGAACGAGATGCAGGCAGGCCTGAAAGTTTAGCGACAGCATACGATTAGACAAAACACAAAAGGTAGTGTTGGAACCAATCAATTACAAGAAAGTGTTAGCTGAAGATCGGGAAAGATTTAAAAAAGAAAGAATCACTTATAATAATGCAGAAGACTAAAAGCCGTGTTTACACAATTAAAAGTACCACGGTTGCATTCGTTTATTTCTATTTTCGGGTATTTGTAAACAAACTTCCCTTAACTTTTAATAGCGATATTATCACAGAAAACAATTATTTATTATGCATATTACCTATGTTTTTTCAAAACTGTTGACACAGCTTCAAAGGCAAGTGAATTTTGGTTAATAATAATGAGAGTTACTGAATGCAACCAACGGCCGAAGCAAGGAAATATTGAAGCCGTACTTTTTGAGCGTATTAAATGTGTCTTTGACTCTGACACATAACCTATACATTATTTTGACTACGAAACTTTTGCAAATTGTTGTGCATCGCTTTGATTGCGCTGCAAATATACCACATAGTTGGCGTTGTACCCTGCATACGGGCTGATTTTCAGGTATGCCGATCAACGAAGGATTATACGAGGAATAAAAATTTGTTTCCTTTATTATAGCGACATTTTGAAGATTACCTAAGAAATACAGAAAACCGTGAGCTCCCCAAGTTACTATTAAGATTAATTTAGTTTGAAATGTGTATAGCTCAATACTGCCGTCATAAGCAAGAAGGCGGTATCTACAAAAAAATTGAAATTGAGTTATTGGTATCGTTGGAATTGGTACAAAATTCCAATCATTTTAGGTAAGTAACAAATCGATATCTGCACTGTAACTATGATTTTCAGATGAAAAAAGGCGGTATTTACAGAAATTTTGTTACTTATAAAGCACAAGAAGGCGTCATATGCAAAATGCAAAAGTGAAAAGCAGTATCTGCGTGTAGAAGCCGCCTTCTTTTTTTGTTTTGTTAGATACCGCCTTTACTGTCTGTTTTCGTGGACGCAAATGTTCAGATACGGCCAACTGCCGTTTCATTAAATTAATAGTATCAAGTCTTCCATTATACAACATTTAAAATATTTTTTAGAGGAAGTTCAATCCCTTCATTTAAATAGGATTTTACAGGTAATAAGTTTTATAAATAATTTAGTTACATTAAACAAGTTATCTAATAATAATATTCTTGTAGATTTCCATGGGCGGCCCTAATGTTGATTGGAAGTTTTTTTCTTTATTAAAAGAACATCGGATGAAGTCAACAATAAAAAAGATACTTGATATTGATTCTTGTGGGCTTCATATAGTACATGGAGCATTGCAAACTGGGCACAAATCTGCTGGCTGGAAAATGAATGAATTCCTTAGAGGAATTTATTATCTATTTAATGATTCTCCCAAGCGAAGGGCAAATTTTCAAAACGTGGCCGAATCCCACCATTTTCCCAAGAAATTTTGTGTAACACGATGGGTTGAGAATCATTCTGCAGCAACTAGAGCTATTGAAATTCTAGATCACATAAAAACTTACATAGAACACTCTAAAACTAAACTGCCAGTAAATATTTCAGTAACAAATGTTAAGTCAGGTTGTAAAGATTCATTTATAAAACCAAAATTAGCTTTCTTTGCTTTGATTGCTTCTATATTAGACCCATTTTTAAAGAAGTATCAAACTTCTAATCTAATGTTATCTTTTTTAAAAGACGATATGGAAGCATTAATCCAAAATTTATTGTGTCGAATTGTAAAAGTTGATACATCAGATTTAAATATACAGCAAATCCTACAAATTAATTTGGAAAATGCTTCTAATCTGAAAAACGTGAAGGATGTTGATGTGGGATTTGAAACAAGAAGGTATTTAAAGAACAAAAAATTAAATTAAAAAGACAAATTATTATTTTTAAAAGATTGCCAGCATTTTGTGAAGGCAACTGTAAAAAAAAATAACAGAAAGATGTATAAAGTATCTGTTGGTACATGCAGTTACTTCGCTTAATCCAAAAACAATTACATAATACTAATTCTGTATCATGGTTAATGGAAAAATTTGATAAATTACTAGAAATATGACATGATCATGAGTTTATTACAGCGACTACAGCAGAACGATCAAAAATTGAATATGCGACATTTATTAAAACTAAGATTTCTGAAATCGTTTTGTATAAAGAGGCTGAGAGACTGGATTGCTTTTATCATCGTTTGCTTGTGGGACATGAATTCGAAAATTTATGGAACATTGTTAAATTCATTTTGATTATGTCCCATGGAAATGCTAATGTGGAGGCTGGATTTTCCATTAATAAACATTTATTAGTAGAAAATTTAAAAGAGGAATCTCTTACTTGTCAGCGTGTTGTTTATGATACTGTACACAGCAAGGGTGATGTTTTAAATGTTGTCATTAGTGACAAAATGAGATCCTATGTAAAAAATTCTAGCTTCAAATATAAGTTGGCTTTGGAACAAAGAAGAAAAGAAGAGCAACAGGAAAGTGAAGAAGCATCGCTGAAGAGAAAAGCCACGCAAGAAATATATATGCTAGAATCTAAACAAAAAAAAATAGAACGCGATACAACGTATGAGTCTAACATAATTCAGACAAAAATTGCTGAATTAAGAAAGTACTTGTAATTTTTTTTTGTTTAAGTTATTTTGAATGTACAAGTTTTGATATGAAAAGTTATTTTATGTGTTAATGTTCCTTTCTGTGTTTATTATTATATAGACCGACTGAAAGTGTCCGTTCAAGAGAATGTCCGTCCAAGAGGGAGTTAACACAATGCAAATTATATGAGAGTCGGTCGGGACCATGAGAAACTGTCTGTCCAAGGGAGGTGACCGTGTATCCGCGAAGGGGAATTTCACTGTAACAGCAATAAGGTAACACAAGAAAATAACACGTATTGCTTGAGTAAGAAAGAGATAAACATAATAGCAAATATTGGAGTAGGCCTGACGCACATTTAATTATGACAGATGTCAACCACACATGCCTACTAAAATAATTTTTTTTTGTATGGTCATCTCTTACTCAAGCATTCTATTTTGTTGTTCATGTTATCTCATTGCTGTTATATATCGGGTGTTCATAAACAGTCGTCATCCCAGTTGCTTTGAAAAACAAAATGTTATATCTTTGATTAATTCGTGCAACACAATGAAACGTCATTGAGTACTGTCATAGCGCATTTATTCTCAATTTTAATAGACATACGTTTCTGAAGTCGAAACCTACTGGGATGACGACTGTTTATGAACACCCGTTATAATTATGGCCCAATCCGTATTACAGCATAATTTTGATTTAGAGTAATGAAATAGTATATTGTATGTTAAGAGCTGAAAGTGCATTCTTGCCGCTTGCACGTGAATATTGCTGGTTGAGGCAAAGCCGAAACCAGCAATCATGCAAAAGTGGCAAGTGCACTTTTAGCTCGAAACATACATACTATTTTTTCGACGACTGAGCATATTATTAATGGAAAATATCATATTTCATTTTATTGCAAATATTAATTGACAATCAAGTTAACATTACTCGTGCAGTCTATTAGACATGTGACGCGATTATTTCGACAAATGACGGGCATTGTCAAGGAAACATTCGGACGTAGCTACCTATTTTGTTCACATGGAAACCCAAAACGCTCGGTGAGCAGCAAAGTGATGAAAACGCACACTCAGCGGTAAATGTCAATTTTCTGTTGTTAAATGACAGTGAGAAAAATCTACTTTCGATGTGAGTCGTCGAAAAATATGTTTCTTACGGTTCTGATCCTGGCAGTTGAAAAAATTGTATATACGCGGCAGGGCAGAACACCATTTTTCCCTCTGTTTATTTGTAGTGCTCGGCATCGCCCTTGAGCTGCAAACTCACATCTTGGTAAAAATTATGCTTTTCTTTTTCTTATAATGTATTATTTTTTCACATTGCCATTGGTGACATTAAAAAAAGTGACTTTTTGATACTTTTCATAACTGCTCAAAATCATATTGATTTCACCTAAAAATGAACTAAATGAATTAATAACAGATTCATCCATTTTCAAGTAAGCTCTATTCTATACTGTACAATGGTTAATTTGTACAGGGTCCGGCAACGAAGCGGGGGTGGAAGATATTTCTAAAACTATGAGAGTTGCATAAATATTGAGTATATAAAAGTTGTAGGTACTAAGGTGGTGCACATTACTAAAATAGTTTTGATTATACAGAGTGTCTCAAAAAAGTGTGGCGGATCAAACTGATTTTTTTTTTAAATAGAATGCCGTATATTTAGGTAGCTTAAAAGTTTTGTATTGAAATACTCTTCATTTTCATATCAAGTTGTATGGGTCTAACGTCAACTGTTTTGGAGATATTAACGATTTTATGCAAAAAAATGCTGAACTTCAGGCGACTGCTGTAAGCGACAGAAAACAATTGAATGAAGGAAAACGTTACCAAAAAATTAGGATTTTTGTAAACTATCTTTCAAGTGTAAAATGGTGGATCTGGGTATTAATGTTATACAAATTTAATTTCGATTTTTTTTCAAATGGAACGCCCTGTATATTTTTGTATTTCTGAAGAGCTCTTTTAATGAACTTTCTTTTGATATGTTACTTCATACCTCTTAAGTTCTAACTGTTTTTCAGATATGCGAGTTTAAACATAAAAAACAATTTAAACCCCTTAAGATGCTTTATTTCAAGGGATAAAAAACAAACGCCTTTAAAATAATTAATTTATTCCTGCATTTATCGTTTTTTCGTGTTTATAATTTCCTGCATCAACACTGACTGAATTTATATTTTCTAAACCTGATTTTGTGCATTTATTTTTAGAGAGATCATGCGTTTAAATCACTATTTTAAGGGCGTTTGTTTTTTATCCCTTGAAATAAAGCATCTTAAGGCGTTTAAATTGTTTTTATGTTCAAACACACATATCTGAAAAACAGTTGAACTTAGAAGTATGGGCTCTTCAAAAATACAAAAATATACAGGGCGTTCCATTTGAAAGAAATCGAAATGATTAAATTTGCAAATATTGAGCACCCTATATAAAATTAATACCCAGATCCACCATTTTACACTTGAAAGATAGTTGACAAAAATCATAATTTTTTGGTAACGTTTTCCTTCATTCAATTGTTTTCTGTCGCTTACAGCAGTCGCCTGAAGTTCAGCATTTTTTTGCATAAAATCGTTAATATCTCCAAAACAGTTGACGTTAGACCCATACAACTTTATATGAAAATGATGAGTATTTCAATACAAAACTTTTAAGCTACCCAAATATAGGGCATTCTATTTAAAGAAAGTAAGTTTGATTCGCCATACTTTTTTGCGACACCCTGTATAATCAAAAATATTTTAGTAATGTGCACCACTTTCGTACCTACAACTTTTATATACACAATATTCATGTAACTCTAATAGTTTTAGAAATATCTTCCACCCCTGCTTCGTTGCCGAACTCTGTACAAATTAACCATTATACATTATAGAATAAAGCTTACTTGAAAATGGATGAATCTGTTATTAATTCATTTAGTTCATTTTTACAGTACAGTAAAAATTGCGCTTCCATACTTTGACCAAAATTATTGAAAAAGATATTTTTGTCAACTACACGGAAAAATTGCATGTTCAACACATTGGAAAAGTGATTCGTCCATGCTCACGTAAAACTTTTACATTCGCTGTAAAACTCTCCCTTTTCTTAACTTGTAGAACAATCTAAAGTACGTTTTTTTTTCTATAATAACTGTCAAAGTGTTACAATGTTGGTAGATATGTGATTAAAACGCTAGGAAATTTTTATACCTCGTGTTGGTAGCACTTTTTTAAAATTATGGTTGTGTGTCAATTTTGAATGTCAAAGTTTCTTAATTTGAACTCTTGAGAAATTTCTTTAATTTTGCAAACGTTCATTATGTTTATTTTCAAATATTGTAAGTTTAATAATTAATAAACTAGCAGTCCAGTGAGACAAATGTCTCATTTAATAAAACAAAAAAGACCGTCCCGGACGGACGGAAATCACGTGATTTCTCGAAAACCGGAAGTGTCACGTGACTGAAATTCGGTTCCTGACCTGACATGACCATTCCAAACATATAAATTTCATAACTTTTTTCTCTATCTCTTACGGTTTGGCTGCTGAAACAGCGTCCCAGACAGACACGTCTTTTAGATAAAGGATTTGCAATATTTTACTATGCTGTTCGTTTTACCCACTATTATGACATATCTATCAAAATGACAATCATTTTTTTAATGGAGGAAAAGAACTGAAAATCTATATACCAACATTATTAAAGCTAGGGACCCTGCAGGAATGCAACTTTTCCCCTAGAGTTGACCTTGAAAATTATTATAGAAAAAAATGTACTTTACTATTAATTCACTAGCGATTTAAGAACAACTCGCTAGCATATAAACATTATAAACAGTTACTTATGGTTGCTATTATAGAGATAATAATAATAATTTCAGTTTAAAATGACAAAGAAATAATAATTAATCGAGTTATTTAACAATAACAGTAACGGCGTAACTGGAGACTTGAGTTACCGCATTTATATTTTTATGACGCTCAACGGCTTAAACCCGAAAAGAAACACAGATTGCAAGCAGCTGAAAATTATTTCGGTGGCACAAATAATTCTCACTTATAATCTCATAAGAGTATTAATTATTTCCTGATTTTTTTTTTGACTGCGTTCCAACGTCGTATTAATTAGGACGCCTTCCAGAGGCGAGCATTTCCTTTCCAGAAACTTTCCATTTGAAAATATATTTTTTGGAACTTTTCCTTACTGCCAATCTCTAGCGTGCTTTTAAAACTTTCTTTAGTGCAACAAAAGTTATTACATTTGTCGTACATTTTAAATGCGGCATATGCCGCGGGTTTCAGCTAGTAAGTATAATAATCCACGAAGAACCGCTGAAAGTGAAAACCGAAAATGTGGAAGAGGCTATTAAAAACATAAAAAAATGGAAAAGCAAGCGGCCCAGGGGATATAACCACTGAAATGTTGAAGAATGGCACAGACAATTTGAGGAATATGATAACCCAACTATTTAATAATTGAATAAATGAAAAAACGATACCTACAGAATGAAAATTAGGATATATGTCACCCATCCATAAGAAAGGGGATCCACCTAAATTCAAAAATTATAAGTGAATAACGGTCACCACAACATTTAGCCGAATATATACAAGAGTGTTGAAACAACTAATTGAAGAAGAATATAAAAACCAGGAAGTTGAGAAACAGAGTGGATTCCGGACGCTCATGCACAAATAACCTGCTTTGTTTAAAACATACAATACAAAAGAAAATTAATATAGGAAAAAACACACATCTGTTATTAGTTACCAGTAACCAAATCGTAGGAAACCATAGAAGAACGAAATATTAACAACATGATAATCAAAGCCGCCCGAGAACTATACAATGATGCAGCAATTAAAATTAAGATGAGGAATAGAATATCGAAAGAAATTATAATAAACAAGGAATGTTGCCTCTCACATACACTTTTTAAGATATACGTTGAGTACGCCTTAAAAAAATTGAAGAAAAAATGTTCGAGTATGAAGATACCTATAAATAAGCAACACCTTACATACATTACAATTTGCTAACGATCAGGGAGGAATGATACAGAATTGTCCGTATTAACCGACAATATATTTCTCAAGTACCTAATAAATTTAAACAACTGTTGTCTAAACAGTTTTCAACTTTTTTAAAAAATATCCACATGAAAACTACAAATATTTAGAACACGAAAATAAATAATAGCGAAAGGTATCTAAACACCAAGAGGCAAATTATACAACTTTGTCCCAATTAACCGACAACGTGCTTCTTAAGTATCTTGCAAACTTAAACAAATTTGCTTTAGGAACGTTTTGGAAAATATCTAACATATTTTCACTCAAAGACAGTACATTAAACAAAGACGTTGCTTTAAGTTTTTTTTTAATTTCCGCATAAACACTACAAAGGGAAAACGAAAATACGTATATATTTTCAGATATCTAGAAAGGAGGGTATGTAATGCAGCATACAGGATGTATGATACATTTAATTTAAATATTTATATCTAGATATCTAAGGGATATCACGTGATATAACAGTTGTATGTTTAACTGGTGCGGTAGTAGGGCAACCACAAGGATGTTGTTTTTTAAGTAACAAAATAACTTGAATTGAGAATCTACGAGAAATAGTCATTAATTGTGAGAACATAATAATTGCTGATTTGATATGTAGCAGAAATAAAGCATTCTCTACGATCAAGTTTGACTTCAAGTCACAAATATTATTCAAGTACATAATTCAAGATTATTTGAATCCATTTAACGTAGTATATTCTATTGTAAATATTAGAATACTACGAAGCCAGCAAAACCAGTGAAAGTGAGTGCTGTAGTAAGCTGTAGACTGTCTATTCAAGTAATAATAGAGTTTTCAAAGAGCTACAACGAGCTTTTGATTTGGTCGGGAACAACCAGGAGGTGTTTGCGGACTAGAATCTGTCCAGTTAGGAACTGAGGTAGAACAATCAGGTACAAGAAATAAACATTCAGAAGGTTAATGACAATTTCTTACAAAATAATAAGAAATTATAAAGTAAGTTTGATGCGACAAACCTTTAAACTATTGTAATTATATTTATAAGTTAATTTTAGAAGAATTATTTTTCTAAATTCAATAGTGATTTGAGTACTCAACCTTTTCGACAATTATATTTTGAAATTTGAACATTTTGTAGATAGAATAACATAAGTGGGAGTTCAGGATACTGATACCGCCGAGACGAGAAAATTCTCGATTTCGTCTTATCTCTCCTCGAAATTCAAGATCGAGATTGATTCAAATGAGATTAATAAAATTCTCGAATATTCAAGGCGAGATTAACCAAATTTTCGATCTCGAAAATTTTCAATAGCATTTTTAGAACCCACACAATAATGTAGTAGAATGGGCCTGTTAGTAGTGATGCCGTCGAGACGAGGTAATTTTCGATCACGTCTTAAAATGCGAGATCGAGAATGACATTTTTGATTTAGAATATTCTAGACGAGCGAGATCAATAAAATTCTCAAAATTAACTAAATTTCAATCACAACAGTTTTTCAATAGTATTTATAAAACCCTCATAATAACCAAATAGAAAAGTTATAGGACGTTTTTTTATAAAACTCTCGCTTACCTAAAATAACCGCAGCCTTTATTCGTTGCGCACAGCACATTTTTAACATTCCGGAATCGACGGACTCGAGTTCAAGATCGAGATCGAGAATTTTCAATATCGAGATCGAGATGGGGCTCGTTTCGTCTCGTTTCGTAGCAATACCAGTTTAGAAACCTTACAAAAGAAACTAGAGCCTTAATATAAAACGAGCTACAGAAGCATTACGACGGTGAAGTCGATCAATTGATCTAGAACGGCAAATGAATTAAAAATATAGAACAACAAAAGACAAATCTTTATTAAAAAAAAAGGTAACAAAACCAAACACAAGAACTGTAGCAGAAGGATTATGTGGAGATCTATACGACACGAAGAACCAAAACAGTGAAGAAAGTTCAACATGCGAAACAAGAATAATGAACTTTGGATCTGAAGAAATGCTCGACATCATAAAAGAGAAACGACATTCCTTCAAATTCAAACAGATAGTAGACAACAAAGTACCAGGAGAAGATTCAATAATTTTCGATGTATTCAATAAATGTCTGACAGATGGGAAAATACTACGTAAATAGAAAAAATAAAGATTACGTGCAACGCTAGTTCAAAATTTAAATAAGCAACGAAAATCTAAAAAAACGTGAACATCTATACTTACTTGGGTCACCAGGATACATTGGGAAAAGAAAATCAGACCATCGAAATAAATCTAAATTCAAGACTTACTTGGACTACATTTGAAAAGATCAGCAGTCCACTGAGAAAGAAGACCATTCTAATGTACACTTGCTTTCAAAACTTTCGCGTACACCTATTTTTCGCTGTATTAAATCAGGGTTGTAATTAATCAACTCTGACATTTAAATTTTTGAAAAGTCAAAATGCCTCGACTGACAGAGCACATGCTGTCAATGTCATTTTTAACCTAATCTCAAAATTACCCGTTCACACATCTAAAACTTTACAAAATCGTTGTTACTTGATTTTGAATGTGTACGCGAAAGTTTTGAAAGCGAGTGTACCTGCTAACGTATGGAACACACACGTGAACTTTAATGAATGAATCGATTTAGAAACGTAGAATAACATAATTGCTAGATCAACTTTTATTAATATGAAGAAACTTTTAACTTATCGAAGCTTAAACCTGGCCGTACGCTATACGTTAGCTAAGTGCTACGTATCTTCAACACTGTTATACGGGGCTGAAACATGGACTCTGAAGAAAAACACAAGGAAAAAAGTTACGAGCATTCGAGTTCTGGGTTTTCAGACGAATGTTGCGGATATCATTGACAGGGCTCGTCACCAACAAGGAGGTTCTTAGAAGAGTCGGTAGAGATAGAGAACTAATAACAGAAATAAAAAAGCGAAAAACCTCTTACCTTGGGCACATATAGAGGAACAATAAGTACCACCTGCTTCAACTTCTTATGGAAGTGAAAATAGAAGGAAGAAGAGGTATAGGACGAAGGAAATACTCCTGGCTTAAGAATATCCGGAACTGGACCGGATTTTAAACATATTCGCTAATTATAGCAGCGAAAGACAAAGATGAATTTGCCAGAGTTGTTGCCGACCTTCAATAAGGAATATGGTACCTTAAGAAGAAGAATAGCACAAAAAGCTATGGAAAGCTAGATGCTAGAAGGAAAACGCTTAGAGATCACAAAGGAGATAATGGGATCAGAGAAGTGGAAAAGTAAAAGATGTAAGAAAATCAGTAGCAAAACTAACATGATATAACAAAGGCAAAGAGAAATGATCTGATATCATTTTTCAATTAAAAAACATAGATATGAAGAAGACACAGAGGAAGATTCAAGAAGTGAAAAACCGTCAAAATGGGAGAGAAATGGGGAAGGCTCTGGTCAGAAATGGACCGTAAATAAAGACCAATGAAATCAGAAAAAACTTGGCCTTGTCATAAGACGAAAGTTGATTCTCGATCTCGAACTCGAAAATTCTCAAACACAATATGAGTGGTAAATACGCAGCTGCATTTTATCTATGGACAGCAAATGAAAATTTAAAAGTACCTAGTAGTTAGAAGGAATCACATAAGCATTCCAAATAATTTCCAGACTTCTGCAAGAGCATTTGTACGTCTCCGTCAGTGAATGGGGGATACTGTAATGGTTCAACTACACTACACTAAATAAGGTATTCTTCAGCAAACGAAGGACAATCCTACTATCAGCACTCGATGCATTTCCAGTGTCATTACTGTTTGCAGTGCGGCGTATATTACGAGAAAATTTGCTGTATCTAGTATGAAATACAAGTGCAGTATTTGGAAGATAGTGATCACCTCATAAAGCTGCAGTTTTTTTAGTGGATTATGAGTAGACATGGAGAAAATCCAGAATTTGGTTGCGACAGCTTATTGACCCATAAAGCAAACTTTTCACGACGTGGTGTTATAAAACTTTCATTACAAAGGAACTGCACATTTTCAACATTAAAGTGCTAAAGTGCTGATGGCAGCATTTGCTGAAGAATACCTTGTTCAGCATCAATAGTTTGCTATGGCTATGGCTGAACTATACCACACATGCGATGATAGAGGCTTATGAATAACTTTTTTCTTCAAACGGCAGTGAAATGTGCCATTATACTGCTGGATTGATGATGCTAAACTGTCACTTTATTGCCATAGCATCTAAACACTTTATCTGCCGCTAGTCAGCGGCAGATAATATTATCTGAGATCAAATAATTTTCTTCGAATTTTGCTTACAAAATTGTAAATAATTTGTTATAAAAACGTTTGAAGAAAAACTGCTATATGTTATTCGGAGCAAAAGTATCTTTTTCTACTCCTGTAACTAAAATGCCATTTAACATACTAACATACACGTCGCTAAGTGACCTTTTAATCATGCCTTCATAACCTATGACTAAAGAGCCTCTTAGTCATGAGCTGACGTTGGCAACGATGTTTTAGTCATGGAGTGAAGTTAGGTTCAAATAGTATTTGCTTTATTAGCCACAGCCAAAACTAAAATCAAGTTAGTTTTCAACCGTCACTTTGACGTTTGTCAAGCATAATTTAACCTAATATATAAAATGTCAAAATTTTAATGAAATATTCTATAAATTTATGGTCGTAGAAAAAGTATAGTATGCAACTCGTTTTATAAACTTATTAGCCACTCATTTTATTAAACACTCGCTCCGCTGCGCTTCGCTCGTGATTAATAAAACTCGTGACTAAAATGACGTTTATAAAACTTGATACATAATATACTATTATGTGGCTCGGTTGTACTTATCTGCTGAGCTTGCGTCTAGCCACGCCACATAAAGTATAACTTTTGCTTCTAATAACATAATATACTATTATTTTGCACTGATCTATTATCTGTTGTTTATATCTGTGATATGAGGTATATAGAGCAGTCCAAAACGCCCTAGAGCGTAAATAGCGGGCGCAATGATAACACCCACTCATTATGACACACATGCGTTATGGTTACGCCCGCTCTTTACACCCTAGGGCGTTATGGACTGCCTTGCAAGCTTTTGAAGCTGTTCAAGCTTTTCAATTTACTTGCAAATTCAAAGTAGAAAATAAAAAGTTGAATGCACCACGGGAATTACTTGATGTTTATAGCCCTCGGGTGATTTACAATCCCTCGAGCCAGAGCCCTCAGGCTGTAAACTTGTCACCCTCGAAAGGGCCCTTAGTACATAAATAACTAGTTTCTGCAACCGTCTTAAAAGTCACTAATATTAAAAACAAAATCTATCATTGAAGTTGACGTTTCTCTTATCGATACAAAAAGTATTGCTGCTAAGGAACACTTTTAGTTCCTAGGATTAAAAGTACTTTTACAAACTATGAACTACCTTTGCGCTATACGGGGTTATTCAAATTTGGTTCTCCCAACAAAGATTATGAAAACAATAACAAATCAGATAATAATGCCAAAATTGTCTAGTTGGGTTTCAATTGTAATGTTATTTTTTCTACTCATGACATTGAAATCAGTCATTTTGACATTGATTGCGGTGGTTGAAGTTGCATTTCAACCACTAGAGATTGAAATGCTCGGACTACCGAGATTTCAAACTGTTTGACATTCAATTGATGACAAGAGAAATGTCACTTTATGTTTAATTTTTTCTAAAGTGCATTAATTTGTTAAAATGAGTGAAAACTCGTAGAAAAAATAGTAT
The DNA here is from genome assembly GCA_940337035.1 of Agriotes lineatus. NCBI lineage: Eukaryota > Metazoa > Arthropoda > Insecta > Coleoptera > Elateridae > Agriotes > Agriotes lineatus. Next base: position 46,812,211 of record OW679198.1, read on the forward strand.
ATGTAACTCGTGGCTGATAAAATTTCAACGTCTCGAGTTACTTTTTTCAACTCGCTTCGCTCGTTGAATAAAACCACTCTCAACGTTGAAATTTTATTTCAACCACTTGTCCCATAATATACTATTTTTTTTAGTATGGACTAGGTCTACGCATGCGGAAAAACCTAATACACCGACTGCTATAGTCACATGGTTGAAACTTTGCCGAGACTACGAAGTTCCAATCATAGCAACGGATCTTTTCTTTGCTACACATCGTACTAACGTGAGACCCACGGTTTTACATCATGACTTCAAGCATAGCATTCTATAGAGGCTTTTATTTTATTTTGAAAAATCTCGCCGGGACAGGGAATCGCATTCACGACCTTTAAACCAGCAGCCAGGATGCTTAATCAGAGCTGTTGAGCCCCACATAAGATGTTTTTAAAAACTGTTAGTAGTTCTTAGATTTTTGATCAAACATTTTGTAAATATATGGGAGAATTTTCCATCACAAGCAGTAACACCGTTTGTTACTTCAGTTTCCTCGTAAGAGAAGCAATTTAACACTGCAAATCCACTTCTCTTTAATCGAATCATAGACAAAGTGACAAGAAGAGCCAGAAAATTAAAAAGATACAAACAGAACAACAGGAACACTAAAATATGTGTGCGATATACCAACGACGTAATCTTAGTAACATAAAAGCCGACAATGACAATGATTATCAATAAAATTCAAAGTAACTGGCTGGCAAAAAATGTAACATAAGCACCGTCACAGAAGAAAATTTAAAAAAGTATTTTTTTTTTGTTATTTTTGAACAGATTACTAGACATGAATGAATTTAATAGGATTTCTCACTATCTGCATTAGTACAGGATTACTATTTTTATCCTCACTATTCGCTTGTGATTTTTGTTTCAGCTAGCTAACCAGTACAAATCGAATAATGTACCTCTTACCATGTAAATTCCTTCATGTTCCATTTTTCTAGAAATAGAGCATTGCCTGCTTTTTAATTGTTCCTAAACTAAAGTTTGCATTGATTTGCTTGTCAAAAAACTAACTTTTTTAGTTTGGACATAGCTATCGTTTCCACTAAAGCGTTTCTGTAGTTTTGTGGCATTTCTATTAAAAACTTCCGATACGCAAATGAAAATACTGCTGTTCCAAAACTAGGCACTGAATGATTGCAGGGGATTTAGCGATAACCAATTTTAGAAATCTTACCCAGTTTCCCGAGACGCGTTTAAAAGCTTTAATATTCAATCTAAATCTGTCGAATTCTTCCCCTTTGAGTAAGTAGCAGAGCTAGAAAAGATATACCCTCCAAAAATACAATCACTTCGAAACGGCTCCTCAAGCGATACCCTGTGCAGATTTTAAATTCTTCAAACAATAATTTAACCCCTTTTGAACGACTGGTAAATGCAAATGTTTCATTAAGAGTAAGTTCAGAAATAAAAAAATAAATTTTTACCGCTTGAATCATCAACAATTACTACTTTATAGTGCGGAAGACGAAGTTATAAAAATTTTAAACATTCAATTCTTGTTTAGTGTTAAAGGCGATCTTTCAGTAGTCTGTCTGTTCATGAAATAAAACATTTTGCTGATAAGTTGCAGTTAATTCATGAAGAAATGATATGAAGAGATTGTACAGTTTGCCCTCCCTCCCTCATTTAGTTATAATCCAATCTTACTTTGTACTTGCAATACGAACCTTGTTAACGCTCCAGAAATGTATTCTAATATTCGTAGTTTCTACATTTTAAAAGTGCGAATCGTGATTGTTTTTAGCGTATTAAGCAAGGTGGTCAATCTAAATATACGAAAGAGCATGCTTCAGAATTTCGTAAATGCCTCTACTACACATTCTTTAAAGTACGCGAGATGTTCTTTCTGGATACCTAGAGGCAAGTAAAGCTGGAATAGGCAAAGATCTCCCAGAGAAAAATCTCGAGCGCGTTACGAAAGAGATGGAAATTCATGAAATAAATGGACTGGCTGACATTTACCAGGGTGGATATGTGTGGCTGAACTACAAATTGTACAAAAAATCCTTTAGCATATAAAACGAACAAAGTGTAGTACATCCCTCAACAGAACTTTTTGTCCATTATTTATACAAAACCCTTTAAGAGTGATAATTTGGCTACATAACTTATTTATTAAGTAAGGTTACCTTTGTTGAGCAATTTGAATATTCAATTTACGAACTTTACTTTTGCGTTTAAAAGTTTAAATTACTGCGCGTATACCAAAGCACAATTAAATGATTATTAGTCCACGTATTAATACAGGGTTCGTACAAGAAGTTTAGAAAATGACTTTAATTATGTCATCATTTACGCTGTCCCCGTCTTTAAATAAATCCAGCTTTAAGTTGTCGCCTCGAAAAACAACTGTTGTAATCCCTTAGACGTACCTTGTCGATTTCCAGCAGTGTTCCGGGCAATGCCTTCATCTGGCGTCGCCGAATTTTGTTTTATTTAAGTTTCGGAAATAAAAAGGTCTCGTAAAGCATCCAAGCACTCAAAGAATTTACCGTTACCTGTCATTCCATGTATTTTCTTAGAAAAAGCTTTTGCTGTTCTTATGAAGCTTATGGAAGTTTAAGGTAGACATTGGTTTAAAATTATCAACGAGATTTTACAAGCCAGACAAACATGAAACTAAAAAGATTTGATATAAACATATGAATATCAATTTGATTTATAACCATAATTGAAAAACAGAAGTAAATTCCGTACAGAAGTTAAGAAGAACGTTTCTTTCATATCTCTTTATAAATGTGAAATGACGCAACTTGAAACTATTTTTAGAAACCAGCAAATAAATAATGTGAAACGATGATTATTACCTCAGTCTATAATCCCAAATAAACTGCTGTATCCCCCTAAAAAGATGTCTAATGATAGGAAATAGCTATTTGTGCAATTAGTAGAGAAAATGGCATTTTCTTTATATTAACCGTGTGCAGAGAAAGAAACTTTTTCTCCGTGTTGCATGCAAGATTGTTTTTGCTAACTTATGAAACTAGATTTAAAACAGTCATTTAAACAATTTCATTTATTCTGTCTTTTTAGGCCCCATTTTCGACGTGGATACCGTGATACGAACCGATAAACAGATCAGATCAACAAAGAAAATGTACGTCGCCACATAAAGCGGCGACAATACAAAGGGCCCTAAAAACATCTGTTTACCAAGCCGTCGCGATCTTGCACAAACAAAGAGAAAATATATCTATTTTCAAAAACCCTCGTAGAAACATAAAACAATAAAACTAATGGCAACCCCAGCGAAATTTTAAGGTGCAGCAAAATAGCGCTCATAAACTTTATTGGAACCGGCCGGCCAAGAAAGGCGACAGCAAGCGAAATACGCCTCCGGCAAGGGAAATTAATACCAACGAATGTATCAGCATTGCAGATTGAATTTACTTAAATTAAGAAATTTTCACAAAAGCAATAAACTAAGACAGGGTTGTCTAGTATCAAAATACGGGGAAAAATTAGACGATTTTTTTTTTGAAGCAAGTATGAAATTTGAGCCTCAAACGGTCAACGAGCGCGCACGCAAAAATAACGTGCGCGATATATGCACGGGCATTGGGAAAGTTAATTCATTCGGCGAGTTTAGCGACAAACACCCTCATATCAGGTATCAAAAGGACCGCCGTTTCGCGAGCTATGCCATGCGACACAAATCAGGTCGATAATTGATCGCGCCGCGCAATTAAACGCGATAATTCGAAATGCATCAAAAACGGGCCAAAACATCCCTTCTACCTCGACCAATGGGCTGCGAGATCGCGTCTGACAAAGGACTGGCCCCTTTAAATAGTCGGACGCTGGCAGTAGGAACTGACTCAACCCAGGAGAGTCAGCCAACAGCATCCAGCCTTCCAGGACCAGCTAGCAGCTCCAGCCTTCCAAGGATCTACCAGCCCCAGCCCTCTCCAGAGCCTATCACCTTCGTTGGACATAGCTGTCTACCGCATCTACTAAACATAGAGCCTGCCGCATCCACTGGACTTAGCTGTCTACCGCATCTACTGGACTTAGCTGTCTACCGCATCTACTGGACATAGAGCCTGTCGCATCCACTGGACTTAGCTGTCTGCCGCATCTACTGGACTCAGAGCCAACCGCATTCGTTGGACTTAGAGCCAATCGCCTTCGTTGGACTTAGAGCCAATCGCCTCCGCTGGACTTAGAGCCAACCGCCTTCGTTGGACTTAGAGCCAATCGCCTTCGCTGGACAGAGAGCCTGCCGTCTTCGTGGAATTTGGACACGGAGCCACTTTAGCCGCCGGCATCGCCTCCGAAGGACCACACCAGCTTCCAACTGCGGATGCCAATCCGCCATTTTCTTTTTTTCTGTACATATATGTTACCTAGTTATAAGCTTATCTGTATGTTAGTTAGTAGTGTAAATATAATAAACTTTGTTCCAATCAAATCCAGTGTCTAGCTGAGGGTAACGCCCACCCTCCTCTTCCGAAACCGACGCCATTGAAGTAACCCTACCGCTGAGCTATAAACCGAGGCGTGTTAACCGTATGCGAGATATAGTTAGTATGAGAGATACAGAAGAGTTGTGGGAAATAGTTAGCGACTGTATCGGATACCTGAGGTAATTTTGATTTTATGTATCGTACTTTTACATAAATAACCTAATATACTTCATTCTATTATTAGAATCATTATATTTCATAGAAAATCTCAGTGGACAACTTGAAGTTCAACTTTTGTGGACCCCCAACACCCCAAAAAAGGAGTTTAAAATTTTGGTTCTTAAGAATTTTTACTACGTACTAAACATTGTTCAAAGTACTATGTACACTTACAATCCGAGCCTCAAGTTCATATGTGAGTTTTGCAGGATATAACATGTTATTTTATATTTTGTAACTCGGACAGGATATCGTTTATACTAACTGAGATAATAACTCACAAACAAACGTACGAAGTGTAAAGTTTAGAAAGCATTGCACTCTTGGCCCATCACCAATTGAAAATACAAGATATCTTCTTGGGTATCGAAGCGAACAGTAGGTATAGGTACAAACCAATGTGTGGGTCATTTTTAAAATTGGAAAATGCATGGTGGATGGAAATAATCCCATGATGCAGATATATAAACAATTTAGTGTTCTCAACTATGTCTGTTTGACATTAAAATCGTCTACTTAGCGTCTAATTATATTTCTTATAACGACTTGATAAAACAAGTGAAAATTCGCTAAGGCCGGCAATGGGGAAAATACCTTTATTTGAAATCGGCATTAAAGTACCTCGAAATCGTCATTAAAATACGAAAAATCGGCAGTAAAGTAATTCATTGTTTTACGACTTTTTTGTAGGTGGCCAGACGACAGATAAACGTCAACCGACGTTAACATAACCTACAAATGTTGGTTAAAATGTTGTAATTTCACGATTTCTCGATTTCAAATAAAACATAATGTTCTCCTCGGCACTGAAGTTCCTTTTTATCCCTCATGTGGTATAAAAAGCTAAACTTCAGTACCTTGATATACAAACTACTTTTTTTTAAATTAAATTACAAAGATACATAATGCAGGCCAAGCTCCTTCATGGGGTGTTAGTGCCTCACCATTATATAATGATTACTTACAGAAACAAAGCAGATTTAAATGGCATTACTTATTTCGTCACAAACCACCCATTCTTTTACATATTAAAACTTGAATGTGGTAATGTTCCCGGGAGGGAATCTGTACTGCCCGGGGGTGAATCCCCCCCCCACTCCACGGTCACCTACCACGTGTGGATTCTACACTCGTGAAAAAAAGTTGCACTTGTAACACTTGTGGTCTACTAAATAACTATTTTAGACGACCACATATTAAAGTAACATCGCGACAACAGCCTGCTACAGAAAGTTGACGATCTCATACACTAGCACGATATTATATCGTACTATATAGTCATATCGTAACGGCACAAAGTTATTCAAATAATCCAGACGCTTTTGTTTTATTCGTTGCTATGGTTATGTTGAATTACATTTTTACAAATACTTGTATTTTGTTTTCACATTTAAATCGTTTTAAATATCAAAATATTTCCCTGTGTATCAATTTAAACAATTCATTGAAGTGTAAATAGTGAATGTGATGGAAAGTAATGATGAAGATTATTCAAACTTGAACTGCACGCCCCCAGAAATGTCGGCGCAGAAGAAAACACCTTAGAACTTTTACCACCCAAATAAAAAGAAGGTTATGAATTTGCGTACAGTCAGTTTATGAACTGGCGCAAGCAAAAATGTCTTCATGGCATATTTTGGCGAGTTATCTACAAAAATTGCACCAAACACATTATCGGCCCAGTATTCAATGCTGAAAAGCACTATTTCATAACACCTACTTGTTAGTTGTCAATAACAGAACTGTCAACCTGACTGAAAAGTTCCCCTTAACGACCTAGGCTGTTAAACACTTGACAGCCTAGGCCGTTAAGAAATAACAGAACAGTAACATTTTAACATTGGCAATGCTGAAATGTATAGTTAGTGACACTGTAAGTCTATGTCAAATTCCAGGTTAGCAGGTTTGGTTTTGCGTCAGCCTGTGTCAAAACTGACGCAAAACCTAACCTACTAACATCGAATTCGACATAGACTTACAGTGTCACCAACAATACATTTCAGTATTGCCAAACGTAATTTTTTCCATAGGTGACTCTGACGAGACGAGTTTTCTAACACCCGTTACTAATACTACTTAAATTGCCCTAAAATTTAAATTTTTGTAGGTGATATGGAAAGTATTCAACGACATACGGCCGTTATCGCACCTAACTAACTCGGATAAATTCATTAGCCTCGGCCTGACGGCATCGGCCACAAATTCATCCTCGTTTGTTAGATGCTTACTAACGGCCTTTATGTCGTTAATAACTATTAGTATCTATTCACCAGAATGTAGACATAACACAATACTTTAAGTTAAGCGCTTACTTAAAACGTAAATCAGATGGATACAAATCCAAAAAATCCAAAACTTTGGCAACTGAAGAAATAAATAGATACCTTCATGAAGCACCAAATCCCACACATCTCTTACAAAAGGTAAGTTGATAATTATTTCCACTTCTATCTCTTGTTCACCAACCACTGTGTGCTATTCCTTTTTAATATTGGCGATTTTTATATTAAATTTTATTATTGTTGTTCCAGGTGCTGTTAAGAGTTGGAATTTGTAGCGCCTGTCAAAAACATAAATTGATACAACTAAAAGTCGACAATATAGAAGATTTAGGCTCTGCTGTGCTCATCAAAACACCTGACACCAAAACGAAAAGGGAGCGATCTTTCACTATTACTGGGGAATTTTACAAATTGTACAAGAAATATGCGGCTCTTAGACCACTAAACCTAACTGAAATGCGTTTTTAAACTATCAAAATAAAAAATGCACCAAACAAGTAGTTGGAATTAACAAAATTGCCAATACTCCTAGATACATCACTATCTATCTCGGCTTGCAAGAACCAGAGCTGTATACCGCTCATTGTTATAGACATTCATCTGCTACGATTCTGATAGATGCTGGAAGTGATATCACCACCCTCAAACGTCATGGGGGGTGGAAGCCTACTTCTGTAGGCGAGGGGTACATTAAAGAATCGATGCAGAAGAAAATAAAGACAGCTGATACCATCCTGAACTCAATAAAGGGTTCTGGGTATTCATCATCGACGTCGGTGAGCATGATGGAACATTTTGTAACACCAGAACTTCAATTGAATACATATGCCACACCATCAGTATTAGCATAAGAGAGCACAGCCTCCGGCTCATTCTTCAAATTTCCTCAAGCGTGCAAAAAAGTGCACCTTGGCTACTCGTTGTATAAATATCTATTTTCGACTATCACTTCCTAAAGAAGGCTATTATTTGACACTGTCCGTACGTCAAAAGTAAGTTGTTATTGTATACTATGCAATACAGTTATTTATGTACCAAGGGCATTATGAAGATGTTTATGCCCTTTCGAGTGCGACAAGGTTACAAGCCTGACGGCCTCTGGCCCGAGGGTTTATAAGTAGCCCGAGAGCTATGAACATCAAATAATGCCCGTGGTGCATACAACGTTTTATTTTCCACTTTGAATACGCCAATAACTTGAAAAGTTTGCAGAGCAGTCGACAACTCCCTAGGGCTGCTTTATATACCTCGCACAACAGATATAAATGACAAATAATAGCTCAGGGGAAAATAAACAAATTTCTTGCATATACTTCTGTCAGAACTATTAATTAAATTTAACGAGTTTTCAGTTTAAAACAATGAAGACATACTTGACATGATCAGCGAGTTCTCAATTTGAAATGACGACGTTTTTAACCTGGTTTTTGGCATAAAATGCGGTAGTAGAAAAAATTATGTATATGGCTCATATCTAAAGCTTCTTTTCTGCACTTGTGGGATTTAGAGAATTCGCCTTCGCCTCATTCGTTATTTTTTTTACACGCGTACAAAAAAGTGGCACTTTAGATACTCGTTGTATAAATAACTCAAAGAAAACTTACCAAATCATGGCAGAATGGCAATGAAAACGACAAGTGTGGGTATTTCGATATATAGCAATACAAAAAGCGTGAGAAATAGCAGCTTTGAAACTCCTACTTTTATCTACCGCCAATAAAGAGAAGAACACAAGTATGGGATCCAGCAGGTGATTCCTAGGCCATTAATAAACCTTATTAAAGCCAATAATGCAACATTCAAAGCGACCGATTTCTATAATTAAGTTGTAATGCCCACTACAAGGGATCGGCAATCGATATCAATACTTGCCTGTTTATTTTTATTGCTCTTTCTACGGCGGGTTCGTGTTTACCCAAGTGATAAATTGAATTTCGACATTTCCGTCACACAATCGCAAACATTGCCCCATAAATAAACAAAATCTGAATTATGAATGAATGTGTGAGTACCCGTGAGCACGGGAATTTCGTTTTCTTTTCATTTTCATTCGTACGAGTAACATCGCCAATTTTTTATGAAAACAACCATTGCAGCTACGTGAGATTATGCGGGCGTTGGTGAATTTGAAGCCATAAAAACAGTTTAGATTACTGAGTGCGGTCCTTCCACAACCAGTTGTATTTTTCTAAAAAGCGCTGAGCTTAGAGAAAATACGCTTTAGTAGCGCTTAATTTACAAAAAGCTTTTGATCCTGTTCTTTATACAACTTTGGTAGCGATCTCGTATTAGACAGCCTTATAAGGTAAATCGAAAAATTTTCTCTGGGCAAGACAGACTAAAGGATGTCAAGATTTTTTTAATTACTTCAGCACTACCGGCCTGCTTTCGCCCTTCATCATTTTTATAAATTTGTCGCAACCGCTCAAAGAATCGCGACCAGATCAAAAATAATGAAAACCGCTTCAGTGTTAAAAGGAAATCGAAAAAACTAATAAATGTCGAGTATGTCATGCCAGAAATGAAAGAGGCAAGAGGTTAATGGACTTCATAACGGAGCAAAAATTATATGCGATGGCATCCTTTTACAAAAAAAAGAAACAACGAAAATGGACGTGGAGAAGTCCGGACGGACAGACAAAAAGTGAAATAGATTACATTCTCTCAAATAATAAACTAGCTGTAAGAGACGTGACTGCACTGAACTGCAGCAATATTAATAGCGACCACAGGATGATAAGAGCTAAAATTATGATAAATGAAAAGCTAGATAGAATGAAGCTATTCAAACCACAACAACATACGATAGACCAAAAACTACTGACAATAAACGCTAATAAATATCGGGAAAGATTAAAAGAAGAAATAATAGAAATGGAGAAAACCCAGGATAATAGAAACCTAGATAGCACAAGTCAGAGACTAACATCGATACTAACTAAAACTGCAAGAGAAGTAGCAGAACAGAAAAAAGCAAAAATATGTAAACTAAAGGATGAAACAAAAAGGAATATCGCAAAAAGAGACAACTATTAAGAGACAAACGATATGATGAACTTAAAATTCTTAGAAAAGAAACAAGAAAAATGATAAGAAAGGACCTAAATGAGTTTTTTGAGGAAGAAGTTAAAAAATTGCTTGAAAAAAATAGAGGCCTAAAAAGCCTAAGGAAAAACAACCACAGGAAACAAATACTAGTTCTGAAGGACAAGGATGGAAAAGAAATAAGGAATCAAACAGAAATGTTAGAAACAACAGAGGATTTCTACGTAGATTTATACAACAAAAAAATCCAGCCAAAAGAGAGACAACAAAACGAGAGAATAATGAATGTAGGATCGGAGGAGATCCCAGAAATCACAAAGGAAGAACTGAAAAATGCCCTAACAACTATGAAAAATAATAAAGCGCCAGGAGAGGATGGAGTACTTACGGAGATGTTAAAACAGGGAGGAGATATAGTAATATCCAAGTTACGTCAACTGTTTAATGAATGTATACAGCAAGGGAAAATACCCAGTAACTGGAATAATGCAATTGTAATACTTATATACAAAAAAGGAGACAAGGCTAACTTGGAGAATTACCGACCGATCTCCTTGTTGTCGCAGATATATAAGTTGCTTACGAAGATCATAACTAATAGAATAACAATTAAATTGGACCAGTATCAACCAGAGGAACAAGCTGGATTTAGGAAAAATTTCAGTACATGTGACCACCTTTTAACCATGAGAATATTAACAGAAAAAGTAGTAGAGTACAATCTGGACATACTTATGTATGGCATTTGTTGACTAGCAGAAAGCCTTTGATAGTGTCGAACACTGGGCAATGCTACAATCGCTCTCAAATGCAAGAATAGACAGCAGATACTCTAACCTCATCAAATATATATACGAACATGCTACTGCTTCCATTCAACTAGACAACATACAACAAAACAGCAGCACAAAACCCATTAAAATAGAAAGAGGAATAAGACAGGGGGATACGTTGTCTCCGAAGCTCTTCACCATGGCCCTGGAAGACGTATTTAAGAGAGTAAACTGGGATGATAAAGGTATCTTAATTAATGGACAAAGATTGAACCATTTGAGATACGCGGATGATGTTGTCCTAATATGTGAAACCAAAGAAGAACTAAGACAAATGCTAATGGAATTAGAGGAACAATCGGCTAAAGTGGGACTACAAATAAATATATCAAAAACAAAAACTATGTGTAGACAAAACCCCCAAATCACAGTTAGATCCCAACTAATAGAAAATGTATCCAGCTACATATACTTGGGACAGGAAGTGACACTCGGAAAGGAAAATCAAACCCAAGAAATATACAGAAGGAGGAGACTGGCTTGGGCAGCTTTTGGAAGACTAAAGCCCACATTGAACAACAAGAATATCCCACTAAACCTAAGAAGACGTTTATATGACCAATGCGTTCTACCCGTAATGACGTATGGAGCCCAGACGTGGACAATTACGAAGAAATCTCTTGGGATGCTTAAAACAACGCAACGAGCCATAGAAAGGCAAATGATAGGAATATCATTAAAGGACCATAAGAGGAACGAGCAAATAAGAGCTATAACTAAAGTTAAAGATGTAGGCGAGAAAATAGCCGAACTCAAATGGAATTTTGCCGGACATGTTGCCAGAATACAGGATGGACGCTGGACGAAGAACATATTACAATGGCGACCATACCAGGGGAAACGAGCTAGAGGCCGCCCGCCCATGCGATGGACGGACGACATAAAACTCTCAGCGGGTCTGACATGGATAAGAGAAGCCCAAGACAAAAATAAATGGGCATATATGAGGGAGGCCTATGTCCAGAAATGGAACGAATAAGGCTAGTTAAAAAAAAAATGTCATGCCCGATAGAAATAAACATGAGAACTACATAACCTATCAAAACGATCTTTTTGCAATTTTGTGTGGAATATTAAGGCAAAGAAATGAAACGCTTTTGGGCGAAATTGGTTGGGTTTTGTAGATTTGTGTTCACTTTACCTGCAATAAACGTTAAGCGGTCGCGTAACTATGCTGTTAGAGTGATGTAGTCACACACTCGTGTACTGTATAGTCTGAGTTCCCGAGTGCAAATTTCGGTCCGGGAAAGTTATCGAAACATGCGGATGGAAATTTCTACCCCCTCTTATTTTTAAATCTAAAATGCCACGTTATCGACGCTCTCTGATCCATTTACACTTTGTCTAACAGCATTGATACATGATTTTTGAGGCTTTCACGGCCATTGTCATTAAGTAACAAACGACTTCCGGGATTGGACCGTGTCATGATTGAGATCAAAGAACCCAACGTTTCGCCCACTTTCGTAAGGGGCTTCATCAGGAGGAAAAAAGCAAAAGAGCACGGTGCTCCTGATGAAGTCCCTTACGAAAGTGGGCGAAACGTTGAGTTCTTCGATCTCAATCATGACACGGTCCAATCCCGGAAGTCGTTTGTTAACATTGATAGATCACCAACTTGATTTTTAACCGATTTCCTCCGTCTAGGCTTCGCCATAATTACTTTGCGCCTCCTTTGAGAATTCTTGCTAGCCGAAGTCATCGTACATATGGCGCGATCATGGGTATAACATAATATGATAGCGGCCATACCACATTGAAAGCACCATTTCAACAGATTGTTAAGACTAAATATGCCTTAAGAAGCGGGCGTTGCAAAGAACGCATACCAAAAACCACTCTATAATAACAGTATGCCGTGTAGTATCGATAAGGAACTGGCACCGTCTCACCTTGTCTCTTTATACGTTAGCAGAAATAACTGCACGTCTAAAGCATATAACCGAAAAAGGATGAGATTAGAAAACGTTCTGTCCAAACATGTATTTTTACAGCTGAGCTGAAACAAGGATTTTGGTAAAGCTATCGAGATATGGATCGAGAGAAGTAAAAGTTGTATAAGTAAAGCACTTATACAACCTCAACAATGCACCTTTACTTTTTATGAAAAAAGATTTATTTAACATTATTGAGTAAACATACAAGAAATTGAGTAACGGACATACATGTATTCTAAAGGGTAGGTATCAGGATATTCTACTGAGTAATAGTTAGTGTTATGTTGATAGAGAAAAAAATTGCCGTGTGGGCTAATTTTCTCGTATGGGTAATACCTCGTAACAGTGCAGTACAACATTTTATCCTCACCTTTCAATAAACTCAAACGAGCATCAAAACCATCTTTGTTTGAAATTATAGTACTTTTTTGTTTTGACCTTTCTGGTTACCAGGTAACATAAGAACACACATAGCATTAAACATTACTATTGTGTAAACTAAAACTCACTATAGACCACCTCAAGGCGAGTTTGCAATACAGCAAACATAAGGCAACGTAAATGGGAGTTATTGCTCCTGTGTTGCCAAGTCTGAGCGGCCGACCAGCTGGTAAGTCAGTTTAGTATTGAAAAGTTACGCCGCAGGTAAGATATTGCATGTTAACAACCATAAGCGGTTCGTATAACAAAAGCAGGATTAGTTTATAGCTGACAGGTGTAGATCTACTTCAAAACAATTTTGTGCAGAGATGTGGCATCGCTGTTTTCCATAAGACCCTGTACTGAAAATCCCTTTGAGACGGTCTATAATAGTTGAGTTATGGTACTCAAAAAGTCACTTGGGTGTTATAATGATATTGCGGTTGTTAAAATCGTTATAGCGTTTATTGAGAGGCATTGGATAAAATTATTTTTCCGTCGAACGTGAAGGAAGTGCTAACGTATGGAACAAAAGTTTTGAGAAAGATAAAATTAAACGATGCATTATGAAGTCGTGATTGGAATCAAAAATCTATAAATGTCAGAATTTATGGAAAAAAAATTTGCAAAACACATTGATCAAACGCAGTTAAAAACCATTGAAGACGGGACAATGATGGCATGGGAAAACTAATGATTGGCAAGAGAACAGGGCGGCTCCTTTAATTGACGGACGATTAACGGCAGATAAATATAAGGATAACATTCTACCGCATTTTGTCGTTTCTATCGCTGACGAATCTCATCCATATTTTGTCTGATGTATGACAATTCAAGATGTCATGTTGCTGCTAGCGTTTCTCAGTGGTAGGAAACGAACTATGTACCCGTTTTACCATGATCTGCACACTTGCCAGACCTAAGTCCCATTAAACATCTTGGCACTTGCTCAAAAGAAGAGTTCTTGCTGATATGGAGATATGTGCCGATAGTGGATAGCTGCAATACCGGCAAACTTCGCTGGGTTTTCTGACAGCGCTCGCGCATATTCTTTGTACGTTAAAAAAGGCTTATCTTGTGATTCTGGCATCTTTTGTTTCGGCCTTTTCGAGATACAAGGCGACTTGTTGCAGCTCGAATAGTGTCCTCTTCCTTGCATAGTTTCAGCCTAGAAACATATATAATTTTCGTGCTCCAAGTTAGCCTGTTAGCTTCTGATATTTGGGGAGATTCTTCGTGAATGATGCGTCTAGAACCTATACTTTTTAGATGCATTCGACGTCACGGAGATGGAAAACCGCAAGAAGAAATTGACAATCTGATACTGTCAATGCCGCGAAGATTCACAGCAGTTTTAAATGGGAGAGGAGGTAACAGTAGTTACTAAATGGTGTGCGAATGTCTTAGGTATTAGTTTCATGTTTAGAATTACGCACTGTGTAGAAATTCAGCAATCCTAGGCAATTTTCGCCAAAAAAATATAGATTTATGCTATAATATGCATGCAAATGTAAAAATATGCAAGAAATGCTTAAATATGCAAAATGTGCAACAATTAATTAGTGTCAATTAACTGTAAAAGTTTCAATTAGTGCACCTGTTTAATCGTATCCTAAGACATGCATACATTACAGAATATGCAGTTTACATAGAATCCGTTCTCTAATAATGACAATGGCCGTAAAAGCCTCCGAAATCTTCTTAATATCTGTTATATGCAACTGAAATATAGCTAAGAACTATTCTTTACTTGGCCTTTTTAAATAAAAAGCCCTGTTTTTCTTAGAAATTTTTGATGTGTGAATGTAGTATGGACAGCAAAGCCATTTTAAGACAATCCCACGAAGGGTGTTTCTGTGAGATATAGACAAACTTTAGGGGCAAGTTCCTTAGGCCAAAATATAAAAAAGTGTATATGAACATGGTCCTTCAAAGCTTCATTTCCAAGATATTCTAGCACAAAAACCGCTTGACCGTTGCTGAATTTTTCCAAAATAACTTTATCATCTAGTAGTAGTTACTTTTTATGTCATCGTCAGTGCGTTGACTTAACTTGTCATATTGTTTTTAATTATATTAAGTCAATTGCTTTTGCTATGAACCGTGCAGTTCAACCGTAAATAACGGATATTTATTTCATGTATAAAAAAGCTAATAGGAACAACAAGAAAATTTCCGCATTCCTACAGAAAAGCTTATCCTGCAAGACGTTACCCTAACAAACGGACCTTCTATTCTATCCATCGATGATTGCGAGAGACAAGATCCTCTTCTAGTGTCTTAGCGGACTTAGGAGCTGAAGGAATCGTTAGAACTACTCAGTCAGGCGAACATACTTTGGAAATGTTTGAAGAAGACCCAGAACCAGTACACGACGATTTGCTGCAGATCTTAATAAAACTGGGGAGGCTTATTCAAGAGAATTTATTTTAGCCATATCATATTCAGAGGACCCAGGCTCTTTTAGAAACTGACTTTGAACCACGTCGTTTGTCTTGTGAATGGTTTCTTCAACCTATTGATCCCAATTTCTAATAAAAGTGCTTTTTACTGACGAAGCGTCATTCACAAAAAAAATGCGATACTGCATTTTCATAATCATCATGGGTGGGATTACGAAAATGCTCAACAAATTACTCAAGCACCACATTAACATCCACTTTCTTGCAATCTCTTGGCTGGTGTCATTGGCGATACCTTAATTGGTTATTATTTCCTACCAGCAATTTTGAATGAACAAACGTATCGACATTTTAAAGAAGAAGAATTACCTGCACTTTTAGATGCCCCACTAGATATTAGACGTCAAACCTGGTTCATGTAGGATGGAACTCCAGCTCATTTCAGTCTGATAGCGAGAGAATATCTCGACAATATTTACCATAGCAGCTGGATTGGAAGAGGAGGGCCAGTAGCATGGCCGGCTAGAAGTTATGCATTGCAATCCACTTGATTTTATTGTGGGGCCGCGTTAAATATTTCGTTTATAGGAATTCAATTCCAACAGTAGAAGTATTACAGCAATGTATCGAGCAGAGTTTTGAAACTCCCCAGTAATATTCGAACGAGTGGGACAATCTATGCGAAGACATTGCGAGCCATGTAAGCATCCAACAGAGGATATCAGAAAGTAATGATATAATCAAATGACACAGATGTTTTGGTTCTTCCGCTATACCATTAAAACTATCATCACGAATCTTGGATTGAACAAATTGTGGATTCGTCTAGTTGTGGATCTACGACCCACCAAGAGTAACAGTTCATATCGTGGCTGAACGAATAGCATATGCCATGTTACTACCGGTTTTACACTTCATAACTAAGGTCAGACTATCCTAGCAAAGGTATAAAACATGCCTGAATGGCGAGTACACCCGAAGTATTTCTCAAACTTTGGAATTCCTGCGAGTGAAGTATTAATGGAGCCGTCAATACAAGTAGCAGAGGCATATCTCACACATGTTTTAAGAAAGAGGCTACTTTGAAAACCAATGGACAAATTAAGAATGTTTCTTTACACCTATGGGAAAACCATTTCTAAAAAGTATCGCTCAACAACTAGTGCATCAGTTAGATCACACATTTTAAGAGCCTACTATTACACACATTTATATGTCATGTGCTTAAATGATAACATCACACAAGCTGACACTATACAGTTTGCTTATGAAAATGTAGGTGATTGTTTAGAGCCGTCACATATTTTTTTTTTTACTCCCAGCAACGAACTTGTGCCAAGTTGCTCATGTCTAAAGTGTGTAGGAGATTTGGGTTTGTGTTTTTCAGCTGAAATAAATATTAATTATTTTGTCAGCTATTTAAACGTATATACTACGAGTATAAGTGAGTCATGTCATATTATGTCTTATGTAGATATAACTTAGAGTCATGTCATATATTTACACTAGTGATGGAATAAAACTTATTGATGTTATACTACTTTCTGTTTTATAAAACAATGTAAATCTGGTTAGTATAACTATGCTAGATGTTGTTTTGTGTCAGCCTTAATGATTAGTAACCACGCTAAAAAAACCTGTAAAATGGTACCTCACATGCCTCTGCAGTACATTTTCAATGATAGTATAGTGTTTCATTAGGATGAAACATGGCACTATGTTTGCATTTGCGAGGCGGAGCGCAGCCTAGCCGAGCGAACGCAAAAATTGCGCGTCCAACAGGGCAACTTTTAATCAGAATGATGCATATTATTTTTCTACAACCAAAAAAGTACGAAATATTAAATTACCGACTGCTTTTGTCGTTTATCATTTAAAAATCATTAGTCCAACTGCATCTATAGCCGACCAAGAAGAACTTACTTTTAGTACATAGGAAGTAAAAGTACTTTTAATCCTACAAACTAAAAGTGTTGCCTAGTAGCATATACTTTTTGTATATCAGTAAGACAAACGTCAACTTTTGGTTTTGGTATTTAAGACGGTTGCATAAAAATATAACTTTTCCAGATAACGAACTCAAAGGTGGAGTCTATTTTCCAAAATGACCACTCGCACAGATCGTCACCCAACTTTTTTTTCAATTTCTAGCTCATTAGAAAGACGCTCCAAATTAGTGATTCTGTGGTAAATTAATAACATACTGCATGCTCAGCTGCTGTATCAGTATATAATTTATATTTAAAAAATTACATATAATCGTGACTCTACATGCAAAGTTTTCTATACGATATGATAACAGAAAACCAAAATCATAATTACATTGATAGTGAAAAATTCCGAACATAGTAACTAGGATAACCATATCGAGAAGGAGCCATATTGTGCATTTATTGACGAATAAGAAAGATAGTGATAAAATTCTTATGGGTGATGAATAACTCTAGATCAATTAGAAATGGTCATACCAGTGTCGGTTAATGTTCATCGAATAGCTATTTATGATACTTGTGCGAAAAATGCATGTTTACCGCACACATATGAAAGGTTGCTGGACGAGCGCAGCTACTATGTTAAACATTTTAGCGTTTCCTTCATTAATTAATCCTACAAAATGTCACACCACCTAAAATACTGAAATAGTAATCAAACCATCCTAGAAATTGCTGTTACTAAGATAACGAAAATGTGTTTTCATTGTTTGTTTTGATAAACGTTGATTTATTTATCTTATAAATTACTTTGTCTAAGACACTTGGTGCTTCGCACGCCTAGATCTTGTCCATAACAAACAAACTTTTTAGATAAAGTGACTTTAAAACTAAAATAACAATCGAATACTAGTGTGACTTTCGACTGTGAGTAAGTGTGAAAATAATAAGTTAACTACAAGAATAAAATGTACTTTGTAGCTAATGGAAAATCCATCTATTTAGGTTAAAAAAGCAATATTCCTTAACTTTTATGTTTTATTACCAACGTAATATATTTATGTTGTCCTACGCCCAGTTTCCAGGATTTAAGATAGTAGTTTCTTGCTGCTATGTACTGCATTCTTGAAACATATTCGTAATTTTATGAAACGCGTCACGTTGCGAGGAGTATCGCACCTCGATAACAAGAACCAAGCTCCTGGGGCACGTGATTCATCAATTAATCATGTTGAGCTCAAGTTGGGCAAGGTCGTAATGAAAATAGAGTCCTCAGCTGTAGCAAAATTAGATACCGTGCCACAATTGCCATAAAATATTTATCTAGCTGCGGTGGGCTTGTAAACAGGTAAAATGGTTGATATTAGGTTTGCGTTGGCTTACTAATAAATTTTCCAAATTACGCACGCCAAAGAAATAGAAAGTATTTTTAGATGAGTAATGGAAAGAATACTTTTATTAACAAATTTTATTGTTTCTATTATATAATTCGAAGTATTTGCTAAATTGTCATTTAGACAAGAATGTAATTCCCGAAACAAGAAATAAATGGAAAAATGTCATGATAAAATAAATGGGATAAAGAACTATCTTAATAACAAGTGTTTTCATTCATATGTGTTACGCTTAATTTTCAATTAAAATGGTTAACCTAATCCAAAAATAAACGAGTACTACAGCTACAATGTTTTTACACCAAAAGTTCCATAAATTTTATCTCGCATCTTCATGAAATAAACATCGGAATAAAATTAAATTTGACATAGACCAACTATATACATTAGCCTATCATAATTTTCTTCTAGAAATATATATTTACAGGAAATTCTATACAATGTATTCGTACGCATCGTTGAGTTGACGTACAGTTTCAACTACCCAAGTGTGCGGTTTACAGTTATGTTAGTTCCAGCCCTCCATACCTCATTAGTGAAATAACTACCGCGTCAGGAAAACCTGTAATTAACAGTCTGAAAATTTGGTGGTTACTCATTACACTTTCTAGACGATTTTCAGGTGTAACTTTACATTAAACCGCTTCAGTCTGCGAAAAGTGGAAATGCCAAAATGTTACAATTCTGTGTTACATTACACAATTCCGCTTTTGTATCCACAAAAATCTACGACATATGAACAGGGATTTTACCCTATTATAATGAAAACGTGTCTGTCTAATGGTATATTAATAAATTAAACCTCGTTTTACAACAAAGACGCGTTTGAAAAAGGCCACCCAGGATTATTTTGAGACTAAAACCGAATTATTTGTCATCTCCTCACATCGAGCAGCTTTCTTGCATAATCACCTGCTGATTTCCTTCTTTCTACATGTCTTTCTATTTACTTTAGTCATAACCTTTCTTTCTCAACAGCAGTGTGCTTTATTAATGTTATTTTTCTTTCAGGTCGTACAGTTGTTTATACATATCTTGGCTGCTCCGTCGAACTATCTACCGTGTTATGAGAACGAACAGAAAACATCGTCGTTCCATCACCACTTTGCCATGAAAAGACATTGTATCAATTTAATCCCATTCTGGAATAAAGTGCCTAGTATTAGCTTTATTTATAAATTATAAGCCAAATAACATAACGATAATTTAAATCAATATTAGTTGCTAAAACACAGAACAAACCCAATATTTAACCCCTTTTTTCAACACCCTGTATAAATTAAGATCCTTAAATATCAACATTGGAATTTTTGTTTAACTTCTGAACTGATATAAAAATGTTTTAACTAAGGACTTCTATGCCTACTCCATAAGAAGTAATTTCAAATCCTTGGCTCTAGCCATTGCCAGAATATACCATATGGATCCCCGAGAAACAAATATCCACCCATATAAAGCATGCATTTCCTCCAGAAGAAAGCAAGCCTGCGTTACAGCGAGCCCGCCCTGATCGATACTCGCGAGCTCTCGCACCCCCGCAGCATCACCAAGGACGAGCCCCTTTTGACACAGATTTCTTACGTCAAGCCCCACCACCGCGATCAAAACTAATATCGAGGAAAATTCAGAAGGCTCCCACGCGCCACGATAAAAAGCTCAAATCTCGTCTACAATAATCGTTCTCTTAAAAATATGTTTTGTGACTGTGTCTTTGGGGGTGGGTGTTTGCTGTAGGATCTACTTGGCAACGACGCTTTAATCTTTAGGCAAACGTTTAAATTTGCGTAGTAAGTAATTTAGAAATAAGTAAGTACTCGATAATTGGAGAAAGAATTAGAAGACCTTCAGCGCAGCTTTTCATTTGAAAGTTTTAAACCGAAAAGAGTCAGGCAATAAAATAGGAATAGTGTAAATTTTTAATATTTTACCTGATGGTGCGCGGTTTAAATTTAATCCTAAAATCTTTAAATTTAGATAGCGGCCATATAAGATAAGCAACGATACGATAACGATTTTTTATTTAAAGTGACTGCAAGGTTTTAATACACAATTGGCAATGGCAGTCGCGTTTATGCTGAAAGATTAATTAGAATTAATTTTAATATACTACAACTACTTTATTACTTTATTATTTTATAAAACATACTTCATTTTCTTTAGTCCAATAATCTAATATTTTCTTCATCATCCACAAATTACGTATTATACCTGTGTTTACCAAATAATTGAAAAATGTAGGTAAAACAGAATAAGCTCAACGAAAAAAGAAATGAACTACGCTCTGATAGAATCATAGTAGTTGTTTATGTATTAAGGGCATAATCAATAGATTATAGCACAAGGGAATGTTTAAAACGCGAAGCGAAGTAGACAGCTTTAAATTTACCAAGAGGTATAACCGTGATTAGGCATGTGGTACATACAACGTTTTATTTTATTTTGGTTTTCATAATGGACAAAATTCAAGGATTCGCATTTTGGCTACAGACTACTGCGTCATCGTTGTGCTAGCGCTGTGAATTTTTGATGTGCTATGGTTTCTATGCAGATTGTTGGTGTTTCCATACTCCATTGTTGGTGCTTGTTATACTGCTCAGCACCTTTATAGGCCCTAGGGCCTTAAAAGCCATTTTACGCCCGTTATCGAGGGTCAATAAACAAGAATATCGTTCCAAAATGAAATAAAGACTAAAACAATTATAGATATAACATCAGCTTTATACAATTTCGATAAAATTGTAAAGTTTATTAGGAAATTCTATTAATACATCAATTCTACTACTAGAGAAACGCAACTTTCTGCTAGATGGACCCATAAGAAACAGGTAGGTCCGAAAAGCAGGCATGAAAACAAACACTATGATGTAAATAAATATATGCCTAACCAATATTTCCTTTTCCGCGTGCTTCTACGACCTTCAACTTGCTACAATAACATGTTTACCCAAGGCAAGTCATTGATTCCTTAGGAGGTCTGAGGACTTGCAACTAACGTAATTTCAAAGAATTGCGTTTTGTAATTGCAACTAAAACAAATCGGAAAATACAGTGAAAACTTTATTTAATTTGCATAGATAGTTGATGCTGAAATATTATTCCACCACCAATATTGCACAAACATGCAATTCTAATTTGAAACAAAAATATAAAAGGTTATTGGCCTGTAAGTATGCACCTTTATTATTGAATGATGCCAGAAGTTCTCAAACATTTTCACGTGGATTTTGCACAAAATAGGTATTACGAAAACGTATTTTGCAGAATCAAATTACATTTAATGTTACAATTAACTGTTTGTTTACTGAACATTTTTGGAAAATTATCTTAAAATATAAATTTCCAACATAGGCGGTACATTTTGAAATGTACACACGTTAAGAATTATCTGACAGAAATCTTCCAACAGTTGTGTGTTCATTTTTACTTATTACATTCGTTTCCATTTGTTACGGTCTACATAACACAAAACACGGCTACAGAGGACCTATATTACTTAAAGGTAACAATATTTCATATTTCATGTATATCAAGTTTTAGAGACACACAACGGACGGATTAGTTGAAAAACGACAGCTTCAGTTCCACGAGTAACTGGAGATACACCCATGTAGCAGAAGAAAATCCCCACCTAAAGTACAATCTAGTTTTACACTACCTACTACTTTATTTCGATGAAACGCAATATCAATATACGCTATGATCGTTTTCATCGAATTAAATACCGGGTGACCATAAATGCTTGTGATTTTTTCTTAGGTTGGCACTGTTTATGTTGGTGGCACTGTAAGTCTATGTCAAATTAGAGGTTAGCAGGCAGAGTCGGGTAAAATACTTTTAAAAAGTATTTAACTACTAAATACTAAATAGGTACTTTATGAAAATATTAGGTAAATACTTTTTATAACTAAAGAGTAGTTAAATAATAAATACCTATAATATTTAGTAGTTAAATACTTTTATAAAGGTACTTAAATACTTTTATCTTCATCCGTGTTGTTATAGCCTTTTAACCAAATTAATTTTAGTATCGTTAAGAGCTTCATTACCGCACTGAGTGCAGTAATGGATATTACCGCACCCAGTGCGGTAATGGATAGATATTACCGCACTCAGTGCGGCAATGAATATTACCGCACTCTTTTTATACATTGAGCCAGAGTTTATTGATGAAGATAAAATATTGAACAATACACGTTTGCTTATGGCACACAACGAAACTCGTTTGATTGCCGCAAAACTCGGCTCACCGCCTCGTTTTGGCAATCAAACTCGTTTCGTTAAGATGCTCATAATCAAACTTGTATCGTTAATATCTATAAAAGTATTTAAATATGCATTAAGTATTTAAATATTTTAAATGTATTTAAATACTTTTTCTAGTTTTTAGATATCACTAAAATGTAAAAAAACTTGTGAAGTATAAATAGTAATACAGTATTTAGAAACTTTTTAGCAGTTAGACAATTTTTCAAAACTAAATTTAAAGTTCATAATTTTTTTTTATTCGAATACTTAGTAAGTGTAGTTAATAATTGTAGTAAAGCCAAATAATAAAGATGGCATAACTTAAGCTATTTTATCTACGACCACCACTAAAAGTAGGCCTTTTAGCGCTAGCTTGTTTCACTAAAAGTGATGTTTTATGGTTTACCGTGGTTAAAGAAATCAGCTGTTTACTTTTAGCCATATATATAATACACATATATTGCTGGTAGGGCCTGGAAACTTCAGAAAACATTACGGCGCCGACATAGTTTCACTTAGAGTATAACGCGTCTCGTGCGCATGCGTGAGAATTCGAACTCCGCCTTTAGAAGCGAATTTTAAACTTGACCACTTCCCCATTGGGCGGACGACGCCGCCGCGCTTGCGCACAGCTCACCGTATACATGAAGGAGTTGGTTGTGTGTCTCACTCCATCGGTGAGTTTCCCACTCATAGCCGCTAGCAATATAGTAAGTATTAGATATATGCTTTTAGCCCATGTGCTAAAAGTGAAGTGAGGTTATAAAACTACAATTTCGAACTGGAAGTGAAGTTGTAAAGTTATTCTAGTTGCTTCTTGCGTTACAGGTAAAGTGTTTTTGAAATAATAAAAGCGTTATGTAATGAATACAGTCAGATGTGGAGTATTAATAATTACATTTCGTAACTGACCTTGACTACTGTCATTTGCAAACATTCGCCCGCGCGGCATGCCCTACTGTTTATTATGACATAAATTAGAAGTGTCGTAGATGCAAACCTTTGTTAAATCGATATTTATGGATTAATAACAGTAAAATTAAGGTCGTAGATAAAATATTGTATGCAACGCGTGCTAAAAGCCGAAGGCTGAGTTTCATAATTTTCATGTCTCGTGCATAAACGTCGACTTTTAGCACTTGTTGCATAAATAGCTATTTTTGTATTCGCTCCCCAAACTGGTTACTTTGGAAACTGTCTAGGATCCTCAAAATGGCCATTTAGAGGCCTTGTACTTAAAGTCGTCATGGCAACATTTTAGCGGACTCAAACATTAGTTGCCATGACGACTTTAAGTACAAGGCCTCTAAATGGCCATTTTGAGGATCCTAGACAGTTTCCAAAGTAACCAGTTTGGGGAGCGAAAAATACATTTTCGCGCGGCCTCCTAATATAATGCCGCGTTAATGGTAATTGAAACTCCATATTATAATGTTTGGAGAGCTAATACAAAAAAACGTTGTATGCAACACGTCCTCAAATGGCTTTAGAGGACTCATCTTCATATTAAGGACTCGGCTGCGCTTCGCTCCGCCTCGTCCGGAAACATTACGACTCGTCCCCTAAAGCCTTGCTTTGAGGACTAGTTACATAAACTACTATTATATCAATTATTAAAATGTGTGGTGAATGCCCAGTTTAGATGCTATTTTATGGATATTTCGACAAAAAAATCTAAAAATCCAGAAGATATTATTTTTATAAAATTACTTATACTGAATATTAACAAAAAAATAAATTCATAGTTAAACAAATATAAACTTAAAACAAAATAAACGCTTTTTTTATGTTTTGTTTTCATATAACAGTTCGTTTCTATCTTTGCCATAACACAAAAACAGTATCTAAACCGAGGAAAAAGACAAATAAAACAATAAACATACAGAGTGGTGAAAAACTAGCGCATTATCCTTGCCCTAAGTTGTAGGCCTTCAGCTAAGAACAAATTTGAATATCAATTTAAATTTTTCAGTTGAAATACAAAGTTGTTGTCCTTCAAATTTAGCAGCTGTGGTTACATGTTTTATATTTGAGGAAGGAAAATACTTGAGCTTTTCTGTTTTTAGTTTTACTTCGACACGAAGTGTACGAAGTATTGAAATTCCCTCATATCGAAAACCACTCTGAGTCAAATATCTCTAAAATTCGAGCCAACCGACTAATGAACCCACTATATCAAATCTCCGTCTCGGCGGTGCGGATCTTTTAGTGAAGATCCCAGCCCACTAGATCAATCCCCCGTATTGGGGGGTGCCTGAACGTGCTGTGCGGGGGATGTATGTTCGTATGTGTACACGATTCCGGTCGCCAGGAACCTTCCTGAAGTCTTGGATCGTTTTTATACGATAGGTCCTCCGAAAATGAAGGCAACATCAACTTTTGAGCTATGGTCGTCGGTAAAAAAAATTGTTGTTTTGTTTTTTTTGTTTTTTTTTTTTAATAAATAACTGATTCATAGCATTTCATTGTATTAGCGAAACGGAGTGATGCTGAGTATCGAAGTATTCTTGGAAAGCACGGAAGGGCGCTTTTCTTGGGTGGGGGTACCGTATATTTTTAAGATTAATTTTCACATTGGTGATTGTTGGTATCACGAATCCATAATATATATTAGCTTCTCATTGCAGAATATCTAATGCTAAAACCAATGGCTTAGAAAGTTTTACGTATTCTGTCAAATACTTCGCTTCATTTGAATTCAAGCAATATTGTTTAATTGAAAGCTTTCATATAAGTATTTTGTCTTTTTTGCTAAAAATTGGATTACGGACTTAGAGCGTGAATTCCAACGTATAATACCTAATGCCAGAATAGCTCAATAAAGACGTTTAAAATTACGCAAAGGTATTTACTAGTTAGAAATATATTTTTTGAAGAAATAAAAGTAGTTAAATACTCTCTAAGTATGGAAATACTCTCAAAGTATTTAATTACCTTTATTTCTTCAAAATCTATATTTCCAAGTAGTAAATGCTTTTTGTGTAATTTTAAACTTCCAATACGTCATCATTTGAGAGTATTTAAATACTCTAAAAGTCTAAAAGTATTTAAACACTTTAAAAATATTTAAATAGCCTAACAGTATTTAAATACTTTCAAAAATGTATTTAAATACTTTCAAAAATTTATTTAAATACTAAATACTTTGCAAAGTATTTGCACCTTCAAATACAGCCCAGTGAAAGTATTTAAATAAAAAAATTACAAATACAAATACTGCCTAGCTCTGTTAGCAGGTTAGGTTTTGCGTCAGTTTGTGTCAAAACTGACGCAAAACCTAACCTGCTAACCTCGAATTTGACATAGACGTACAGTGACACCAACATAAACAGTGCCAACCTAAGAAAAAAAATCACAACCATTTATGGTCACCCGGTAGATACTATACTAAGAAGATTTCTGAGACCGTTATCATTAAGTAACGGGTGACTTCCGGGATTGGTCTGTGTCATTGTTGAGATAGAAGAAATCAACGTTTCGCCCACTTGCGTGAGGGGCTTCATCAGTACAAGAATCACGGTAACTCAACATCCAAACCACTCTTCTGCCGGTCGAAAGAAAGAGGGCAACCTTTGTCTTGATTGAAATTATTGGGGTGTTTGTAAATCTCAATGGCTTGGCGAATCATTCTGCTAAAGAAAAATTGGGACTTGCATCGGTGTTCGGCGATGGCTGATGATGCTAAAAGACCTACTCTGAGATGACGTGTTCAGAGAGGTTTTTACTGGACGTCCAGTTTTACCAATGTCCACCGCATTACATAATCAAGAAACTCTGTACACGCATTTTAATGACATGGTGTTTAATTTATCCTTGGGTAAAAGAAGAATATGTGATATCTTGCTTGAAGGTGCGAACACTGTTTTGATGTTTTGTGTTCGATGAAACTTTCCTACTAGATCGGTGGATATAGGAAAAAAGAGTGCTGTTGCGGGAGGATCGGTTCTCGGAGGTTTGGGTGGCCGTGGAAGATAGCGATTGATGGCAGACTCTATATCTCTAGCACTGCAACCGTTATTTCTAAGAGCTTTTAAGATAGGAAACAGCTCGGTTTGCAAGCGAATTGACGGAAAGTTTCTGTGTTAAATGATGATAGGAATCGGCATGTAGATAGCGATCATTGTGAGAGGGTTTGCGGTATAGAGAATCTCCAAGTTTGCTATTGAATTGGCAACACACATGTGCATTAAAGAAAGGAATATAGCCGTTTCTTTCGATCTTTATGATAAAGCTAAAGTCTGAATATTGACTATTAGTCCAGTCAAATGGTAATTCGAGGTGGAAAGTTCTGGTGTAATTGGTTTTAGTGGCTTACTTGATGTTTTTTGGGGTGCTGAACACGAATCTGAAGTTGTCCAACAAAATTTTTTTCGGCAAATATGAGAAATCATTAAAAAAACCACTAAAAATCAGATTTTTTTTTAGTTTTTGGCTTATAACTTGCAAAGTAAGCTATTTACGCAATAAATGATCCTATATTAAAATAAAGATGAGAAATTTTCCTACAATTCATGTTCATATTATTTTTTTGTACGACGTATGGTTTCCGCGCTAAGAGGCGTTGAAAAACTGCCGAAAATCAGTAGATTTTGGAAAATAGCAAAAAACAAATTTTTTACAGCCTTTCCGTTCATAGCACTAAAAATAAGCATTTCTCTGTAAATATTATCCTATACTTCGAAAGAGCAGATAAAATTCTGTACAATTTATGTGTAAATAATTTTTTTCTTCAAACGGCAGTAAAATATGGCATTATATTGCTCGTCAGCGGCAGATAAAGTTATTATCTGCCGCTGACAACTTTATCTGCCGCTCGTCAGCCGCAGATAATATTATCTGCCGCTGACGAGATCAAGTAATTTTCTTCGAATTTTGTTCACAAAATTGTAAATAATTTGTTATAAAAACGTTTGAAGATAAAATACTATATGTTATTCGGAGCAAAAGTATCTTTATGTGGCTCGGCTGTACTTATCTGCCTCGCAAGCTCGGCAGATAACCCGTAAAATATAACTTTTGCTCCTAATAACATAATGTACTATTTCGGACTTTCAATAGTTATGAGAAAAGCAATGACGAATGCATGAAGTAGTCAGTCGCCTCCTTATTGGAGGCATATACTTAAATGCATCATTATACGTCTGCGCAGATATGTAAAACGTTAACCTTGGGTTATATAGGTGCAACAAAAAGATAAACAGCGATTCATGGTTGATTAATATGAAAACTGTGTATTTTTATCAAAATAATAAAACAGGTATGTGACGTGTTGAGCTAGCGGACTATCTTGTGACCTTCAGCTCCCCTCTTTCTACTGATAGAGATATGAACAGATATTGCTGCTGATTGTTAGTACCATGATAACTGTTTAAAAAATCTGTACATTGGTAAGCCCAAGGTTGATGTGAAAGAAATTGGGAGAACATTTTTACTTTTATGGAAAACAGTGATGATGAATGTCAGTTTTCATTAGACCAGTTAATAGCTCAGACAGAGGGTGAATACATTCCCCAATCGAAAACAGTAATAAACCATCTACTGAAGAGATATAGGGAGGAAGGGAGGATGTAATCATATCAAAGATTAAACAGAATACGATCGTATGTTTCAAACATACTGGCCAGATGCGTGGTACACCGAAAAACGTCTTCGATTAGTTGAAACAGCGGCTGTTATAATTCTTGAAGAGATAAGATCTGTAGCGTATGTCGTGGATGATTATCCCCCTCCAGATTCTTTCTTGCACGAAAATGAAAGCCTTGTTCCTGAGGTTCTCAATCTTTTCTTTGAAATGCTGATACTGAAGAAGAACCGTGAGGACAGTAATAAATGAAAAAAAAACGTTTTAGCCATTTCACAGTGTTATTAGCGTTGTCAGACCTAGTTCTTTGCCTTACAAATTGGACTATGAGCTTCTTTTTTAGAAGAAGTATGGGTCACGAAAACTAATCGATATTATGTGAGCCTTGGGACTTTGCACCTCTTATTCTGAAGCTGATCGTTTGGAAGTGTCAGTAATCATGAGACCATTTTTACAAATAGACTCCACAGCTTTCCATCAATCCGTTCATGACAACACGAATTTTAACACTCGTACACTGGATGGGTATAATACCTTTCATGCAATGGGGTGTATACATTTGATAATCCCAAGAAATGCTATTGCTCCAGATCAGAGAATTGTCCTCCGAGTGAAGAAAATACTACCAGCTCAACTAGTTGGCGAGATAGGCGCTGTTTCCTTGCAAATTTTTGAGAAAGCAGGTTCTCCTGGCTTAGAGGATTTCCAAAAGTTTTTTGTTTCATCCGATACTATCACACCCTGCTTGGCGGACCTAATTTGGCTTTACAGCAAGTGGAAAGATGTGCCCAGCATTCCAAGATGGAGTGGTTTCATGGAGCAAACCACAAGTGGTCTCCTTTGTGACACAACCTTTGTTGCTTGCGTGCTATATTTATCAATGCTCCACCGAGCGATTCAACAGTATATGTACAGCTTTACTCACTTCCGTAGAACAATTAAAATCTATGAATCAGCAAGCATCTGTGAACACTCTCTACCTGCCGAGGCTGGCTTGGGAATGAAGAAGATCCTAAACAATGGGGTTGGAAGAAAACCACAGATGGTCTGGAGCCAGTAACCACGCTAGAACCACCAGCACCTCAAGCCGTTTTGAAACTTATTTCTTGCAAATGCAAGAAGACATGTGAGAAAAATAGTTAATGAAAAAAGCAGGCCTCAAGTGCTCCAATATGTGTGTGAACTGCGAAACCAGTTGCAATAACATGCTTCTTACTGAAATCGAAGAATACGGGGATGACCCGGAACTTCCTGAAGTACTTGAAGGTAACTATGCATAAATAATTCCATTTCACCTTTATTTTTTTACTCATTCACTTTTATTTATGTGTTCAAAATATGTATCCTAATACAACTATAACAATTAAAACTAAGTCCTTAATTATATTTAATTATTTTTTTTTTAGATGTAGAAGAACTGGAAGGCATCCTGCAGAAATCATGGAACCTTTGACCAAGAGGGCTTGGTTTGACTGAGGAGGTTCACTTCAATGTCAATAATCATATAATAATAAGCGTTTTATAAAATACCTACCTATGTACCCATGTTATTATATGTATTGTTTAACATTGCACAGATTTCATATTAATCAACCATGAATCGCTGTTTATCTTTTTGTTACACCTATATAACCTAAAGTTAACGTTTTACATATCTGCGCAGACATATAATTGTGCATTTAAGTATATGCCTTCAATAAGGAAGCGACTGACTACTTCATGCATTCTCATTGCTTTTCTCATAACTATTGAAGGTCCGAAAAAATTATTTACACATAAATTGTACGGAATTTTATCTGCTATTTCAAAGTATAGGATAATTTTTACAGAGAAATGCTTAGTTTTAGTGCTATGAACGGAGAGGCTGTAAAAAATATGTTTTTTGCAATTTTTCCAAAATCAACTGATTTTCAGCAATTTTTCAACGCCTCTTAGCGCGGAAACCATATGTCGTACAAAAAAATGATACGAACATGAATTGTAGGAAATTTTCTCGTCTTTCTTTTAATATAGAGTCATCTTTGCTAAAAAGTTTACTTTGCAAGTAATAAGCCAAAAACTAAAAAAACTGTGATTTTTAGTGTTTTTTTTTATGATTTCTCATATTTGCCGAAAAAATTTTTGTTGGACAACTTCAAATTCGTGTTCAGCACCCTAAAAAACATAAAGTAAGTCACTCAAAACAATTACACCAGAACTTTCCACTTTAAGCTCTTTTTGAACACCATTTTACTGGACTATATTAGATGCTTTAAACGACTTAAGTGTCTTTACTCTCTGCCCAAACTATAAATCGTCAACATATCGGAACCAAACTTTGGAGTTTTAATTTTAAAGATTCCAGAGCCACGGCTTCTAAAGTTGCCATAAGAATGCTTATTGGCAACCACAGGTGAAAGAGACGAACCCATAGCCCTAACAATTTGTTTAATTTATTTAAAAAACTGTTCTTGAAATAGGAAATCATTGGAATTTTTCTATACGAGCAGGTAGTCTTCGAGACCTCTCTGATAAAAACTGCTGGATTACAAGTTTATGACTATGGAAGAAGCAATACGAACTTTAGTAAAGTGGCAAGTTACATCAAAGCTGACAAGAAAATCTCAGGTTCAACGCCTATAGTGATATAAGTTCAACGCAATATGTTGAATTGGGAAAATACGATAGGGATTTACCAGTGAACCTCCTGAGGATATTTATTAGATTTGTCGCTAATGAGTAATTCTATGGTACTGACGATGGGCCTACTTCTCAATGAAAAATTTCTACGTCTACCGAACTGATAATCTATAGGAATGCTTTTGGAAACCAGCGAAAATTTCAAACCTTTGGAAAAATTGTAATTTTCGCTAGGGTAGTCGTTCTCAACTGTTATGGGAATACACGTAGTTGTAATGGTAGTTGACACAAAAAATAAAACGCAACACATAAGTGATGAAATAGTATATTATGATACGCCTTTACGTGCGACGAGTTTAAGAGCACGACGCAAAGCGGAGTGCTTTTAACGTCGCTAGTGCTTTAATCGCACTTATACACGTGTATCATACGCTATTTTTTCTACGATCGTAACAGAAATATAAAAATTTAGTTCCGTGACACTTTTTCCATCACATTGTGTTAGATATTCTAGGCTATGTTGACATTCAAATTTACGGCAAAGCGTGTTTTAATATAGTATTAAAACACGCCACCAATCACAACATGCGAAAAAGACGTAATTTGGGCGCTAATATTAAGAGTGCTACAAACGTCACTTTGACACTAGAAATTGTGCAAAAATTTGTCATTTTGACATGATGGAAGAAAAAAACTGTTTATTTGCTAATGTAATACCTGATGGTTGAGAAAACGTTTAATTTAAAATATATTCCAGAAATACCACCGTTGACGTTGCATTTGTTAGTTCGTGTGTGGATTGCACATGTAGTTCGTTGAAGAGATTATCTCTTGTGAGAGAATTGATAATTCGATCAAGCAATGAACCTCTCATTGCAGGAACAAAGATTTTGGCCACCCCCAAACACCACCGAAGGGTTTATGTTTCCGGTGACCTCGGTTGCCAGTTCTGTCGATCACCTTGACCTATTCAACGCCGAGAAAAGTATATGTTTTTCCATGTTTTCCACGGCTGGTTTGGGAAGAAATGTAGAAAATGCTAACACCTTCGTATCGGTTGAGAATTGAACCAATGTTTATCGGGCTTTCTTCGACTATTTTGATCTCTTGAACACATTCTCCAAATATTACACGGTTTTCTTCCCAATCACTCTGTGTATATGGAGACGATGGCGATGGTTCCCAAAAGATAAAAACGGCGAATATATCACACGATTTTATTAATTGAGAGTTGTTGAAATTAAATGAGGGAAAATATACAGTAACCTTTCAAACTTTTCCTGATGTTGGCTAGGTCATTGAAAAACTTAATTTTTATTTTCCGTTATAAATAGATCACTAAAAATATTGTGGTTAAATGTTCGAAAGAGAATTTAAATTTGATTTTAGATTTCACTTCTTTTTGTAATATTCCAGATATTAGTATCAACTTACTTGTTTTAAGCGAAAGCACCATTGATTCGATTAATGTTTTCAAGCAGTAATCTGTCGTAATTTACAATAATACAGCTTCAATAGTTTATTTACGCGGTTAACAAAATAGTTCTGAACCAATCCAATTAAAACTACATTGCATTATATATTTCACAACAATTTACAACTAATGAACCTTTTAGTAATAACTATACAACTAAAAATCCACTTCCGGTAAAAGTTTTACAAATCAACATTTACTTAACGTATGGAATTGTGGATAGAATGATCTTAGACTCGATATTTAAGAAAATCAAGTCAAAACTATTGCTATCGTGGCGAGTCAAAATTCCAGACACTTTTAATTTCCAATGGAACACTCCTACTAAAGTGAAAATAGTATACTATGATACTAGTGTATAAGTACGCCTTTAAAGCACGTGCGACGAATTTAAGAGAACGACGCGAAGCGGAGTGCTTTTAACGTCCCTAGTACTTTAATGGCACTTATACACGTGTATCATACGCTACTTTTTCTACGAACGTAACAGAAATATAAAAACTTAGTTCGGTGACACTTTTTCCGTTACATTGTGTTAGATATTCTAGGTTATGTTGACATATAAACTTACGGCAAAGCGTTTTTTAATATAGCATTAAAACACGCCACCAATTCCAACGTGCGACAAAGACGTAATTCGGGAGCTAATATTATGAGTGCTACAAACGTCGCTTTTGACACTAGAAACTGTGCAAAAAGTTGTCATTTTGACACGATCGTAGAAAATAGCTATTTATGCAACAAGTGCTAAAAGTCGACGTTTATGCACGAGACATAAAAATTATGAAACGAAGCCGAAGGCTGAGTTTCATAACATGCCTCGTGCATAAACGACTTTTAGCACGCGTTGCATACAATATCTTATCTACGACCTTAATTTTACTGGTATTAATCCAAAAATATCGATTTAACAAAGGTTTGCATCTACGACACTTATAATTTATGTCATAATAAACAGTAGCCCTTGGCGCACGGGCGAATGTTTGCGGAGCCAGTACTGTCAAGGTCAGTTACGAAATGTAATTATTGATACTCCACATCTGACTGTATTCATTACATAATGCTTTAATTATTTCAAAAACACTTTAGCTGTAACGCAAGAAGCAACTAGAATAACTTTACAACTTCACTTCCAGTTCGAAATTGTAGTTTTATAACCTCACTTCACTTTCAGCCCATGTGCTAAAAGTAAACAGCTGATTTCTTTAACCACGGTAAACTATAAAACGTCACTTTTAGTGAAACAAGCTAGCGCTAAAAGGCCTACTTTTAGTAGTGGTCGTAGATAAAAGTTATAATGAACAATTGCTTGTCCATATGCGAAATTTATGTAATTCTGTTGAAGTTAGTTCGTAACGAATTCTTCCATAATAATTTATTATAGGTAGTCATGCCGCTAAGAGGAGAAAATTCGCGATTACGTCTCGTCTCGTCTCGTTTCGAAATTTGAAATCGAGATTAACATTTTTAGATCGCGAATTTACAAGACGAGGTTAATTCTCTATCTCAATAGTTTTTCAATAGCTTTTTAAAATTTTCATAATAACCAAATAGGACTTTGTTTTAATTTTTTTATAAACTTTCGCAACGGTTACCCTAAAATAACTGCAGCCTCAATTTAATACGTAGAGCATATATTTGAAATTCGAGAAACGAAATTTACAAGTTTGAGATCAAGAATCGACGTTCGAGAATTTTCGAGATGGAGATCGAGAATGAAGAAATCTCTTCTCGTCTCGCTTCGCGGTATAACACCCATTCTAACTCATTATTTAAAACTTTAAATTAAACAACGCCTACAACCAAAGTTGTCACTTATTGTTTGATTAAACAAACGTGGCCTACTATAATTTTTTTTTGCAGATAATTCAACTGTTTAAAAACATCTAGTATAGTAATATTCTTATTTGAATAGTGGCAGAGCCAAGAGCCAAGTTTGATGTAGGTATATTAAAATAAGACATTTAATACCGATATTTGAAAATCTAAAACAAATTTAACAGCCCCCCCCCCCCTTCTTCTTGTTTAAACCTTAGCCATCTGGACAAGGGCGATTTTTTTATAAAAATGCTCTAGAATAATGTTACAATATTTTTTATCTACTTTGATGTCACAATATGGTTATTGTAGCACCGAAACAGTGCTACAATGGAGTCCATTATAGCTGTTTTTTGCATTGTTATTTTAATATGAAAAACATTGACACAGCCTACCTTGATTCAGACAACTAACAGATTATCACATTTATGAAATGTCAAAATTCAAAGTTTTTGATGATTTTTTTATGCCAAGTAGATAAAATAGTATATTATACTCGTTTAATAAGAGGAATTGTAGCACTTGTCCCATTGGAGCACTCCCCGCTACGCTTGTCGTGCCCCAAATTCACTCGTGCTACAATAGACCCTCTTGTTAAACTAGTATAATAATATACTATTCCCAGCTATATCAAAAATCTACTTACAAAGAGCCACAAAAATGGAAAATGTACGCTTTTTCACTGTTTAATCTAAACCACAGTGAAATGTTTTGTACCTACGCAAGGATAGCTACCAAGGTGTTACATAGTGTTTCTCATATATCAGAATCTCTAACTCGAGGCTCCCTTGCTCTCGAGGCCTCGAGATTCTTATCTTGAACATATCGTATAAACATCTTTTTTCGGTGCTAATATAGGAAAACAACATGAATATGATATCTAACCGTTTTTAATTTCAATGGATATCAACTATGAATCTGTTAAAACTTAATCTGATTAACACAAAATTAGATTATTCCACAAAGCGGTATCGACAGCTAAGTTCATATGCAGCAACATGCTAATATAGAGGGAAATGCAAAACGCAACTAAGAATTTTACGAGCCACAGAGCAGCTTCAAAAGCGGCTCAAGGAGCCCTGTGCAAGTCTAGGAAGCTGAAAGGCAAACGTGCAGCACAAAAGATGGATTTACTCACATCCAGCCATGCCGATTTGCTCCACAGGTAAATCCGGAAACACCGAAGTGGAAGATCCCCTGCAACAAACACATTATTTTAGTACATTTGATTGGCGACAGGCAGGGGCCAGAATTCGTGCGCCCTCGCAATGTCGCAATACTTCTAAATCCTCTCACCGAGCACAAGCTGGCTAGCACTCGCCCCGATTGCAGACCAAGAGGATCAACACACTGCATCTACCGTTCCCAGCTATTTGAACAGCAGCGCGAGATTAATTTTATCCCGGAATCCTGCTGTTCGTTCAACTTATAAAAACGCTATTTGATCAAATTACCTTAGCATTCTACCGTTCTAAAGAGAGAGACTGACGTGACTTAGTATTTGTTCCCTTAAAATAATGGCACGTCGTCCATCGTGATAGATCTAAATAGTAATGGTGTAACAAAACAACTATTACCTAAGGTGGTTTATCAGTTTACTATGACAACTCAGATTTCGAAATAATAGCTATTTATGCAACAAGTGCTAAAAGTCGACGTTTATGCACGAGACATGAAAATTATGAAACGAAGCAAAGGCTGAGTTTCATAACATGTCTCATGCATAAACGACTTTTTTCCACGATCGGGAGTAGAAGTCGGTTTCTGTAGCATCAAAAATGTGACAGAAGTAAAACATTTACTCCTAGAGACTAAATTAGACAAAAATTTCCCTAGGGAGTTTTCATTATAACTGACAGAACAATTATGTCAAATTCTAGGTTATCAGGTCAAAACTGACGCAAAACCTAACCTGCTAACCTCGAAGGGTGTTTATAAATCTCAATGGCGTCGCGAATCTTTCTGCTAGAGAAGAATGGGGATTAGCAGATAAAGTAAGTTTCATAAAAAAGGATCTTATAGCGGGTATCGCGTTAGTGTTCGGCGATTGCTGATGATGAAATGAGACCCGACTTGGGACAGCGCTGGTGTGCTGGTGTTCAGAAATAGGAGTTTTTACTGAAAGGCCTGTTTCACCAATGTATACAGCATTACGAGAGCAAGGGACTCTATAAGCACCTTTAAATGATATGGTGTTTAATTTATCTTTTGGTGAAGAAAAAACCTGTGAGATTTTTCTGGGAGGTTTGAATACTGTTTTGATGTTTTGTTTTTTTGAAGAAACTTTGTTACGCGATCGGTGACTTGATCGATATAGGGAAGAACGGTTATTGCTGTGGGAGGATCGTTTTGGAAGTTTAGGTGGACATGGGTAAAGATGGCGATTGATGGCAGACTGTATGTCTCAAGCACGGCAACCGTTGTTCCTAAGAGATTTCCGTATATGGTTCCATTCAGCGTGGATATTATTGGGTTGGAATATCGAAACAGCCCGTCCTACGAGTCCAAACGAATTGATACCGAAAGTTTTTGTGTAGGATGATGATGTGAATGTAGATAGCGGTCAGTGTAAGTGGGTTTGGAATAGTCAAGCTTGCCACTGGGTTAGAGAGGAACAAATACTGTAATGGCCTCGCTTAAATAAATGG
Organism: Agriotes lineatus; assembly: GCA_940337035.1. Lineage (NCBI taxonomy): Eukaryota > Metazoa > Arthropoda > Insecta > Coleoptera > Elateridae > Agriotes > Agriotes lineatus. Next base: position 46,849,507 of record OW679198.1, read on the forward strand.
GTTTTAAATACAATAATTAATGATGGCAAGTGATACTATACTTTATACGTGTTAAGTTCAATAAGAACTGCTGTGAAACTCAAGGCAAATTAAAAGAGTGTAATAATAATTACCACAAATAAATGGTTTATTGCCCATTCCTTATTTTATCTATTTGCAAATAAATTAGGGCTTAGCTCCGGTGAACATGAAACAAATCTTTACTCAGGGTGTTCGGTTCATAAAAGTAAAGAAAAACTTTGTATGACAAATAATTCCTTGTATGACAATTACTCTCAATTATTAGGGCAAATGCACTATTTCCATCTGACAATTATAACCTCTAAATTTGACTTCCAAAACAAAATGATCTGTGGTTGCAAGAAACAACGTAAAATTGAATTTTGAACACCAAAATGGCAAGGAAGGATCAAGGAATTCGATTAATTCTGTGGCGTAGTAACTGCTAACCTCGTTTTGTTTCTAGTGTGACGTCAAAAGCCACGCGCGATCGCTTTTTATTCTGCATCCGGTAAAAACTGAAAAATTCCGCGTCATCTGGCATTTTCAAAGGACGCCATCTAAATTACTCGAAGCTGGACGGATCTGGACAACTGGAACCTGGCGCTACATCTCGTAGACAGTCTGAACTTAAAGAACCCGCGAATTATGGGGATGCGCAAGGGCTTCCTATAAAATCCTACCTTAATCAGAGACCTTTCGGACGCTGGATGCACTGTCCAATGACGCCACGGAAATTATGCACTTGGGAAAGGCTTGTTGGTTGAAATTTACACACCCACGGACTCCTGAAGGTCCTCTCTACACGGACATACAATTTTTGTTGGCCGATGCTGCTTACTTATGGAAATAGGCCCCCGAAGTACTCGCACTTCGACGAATCTTGCTGCTGGCTAAACTGCTACACTTGGCACTCTTAACATATTGCACGCTATACCCAAAGATGCCCTGCACACTGGTGAATAACTTTACACACAACTGGTATTACAGATAAATCTTTTTATTTATAATTTAAAGCAATAAACCGTGAGCTCAATCTGCCCCCAACACAAATTTTACAAGCTTGTTTGGGAATCATCAATAAAAGACTGTCACGTAACGTAGTAACTAGATTTTTAATTTTTATAAAAGAAATTAGGATTGATAACATGTTTGACCTTATGGACTACAGTTTTGATGTCATGTCTTTGTCTAACTACTAAAATTGTCTTTTTCTTGGAATAAATGTCACTACACTTTGCTCTACTTTTAAATCACTTTTGTTTATAATCCACTGATACATTTGAGTTCCTTTAGCGTCTCACTAATTGTTTTTCGATCGGCTGCCTTCCATTTTTCATGCTCTATTACAATAATTATTTTGCTAACACTGTTTCGTTTACCTTTCAGCTAATTTGACGATTACTGGCTTATGCACTTTTAATACATACCGCTCATATACTTTCTGTAGTTAACAAATCATTCTGTATCATTTTATTCACATTATGTCTGACATAATTAAACTCAAATCCGTCAGTTACAAATCAAATTGCATTGGCCCTTCCGAATATTTATCATATCTGAAACTCTGAACGTAACCCTTCTGAAACCTGCCTTATGTCATGCTAACTTTTATCCCTCAAATTATTAGTTACTGTTGCTCACATCAAGTGCACTTATTAATATAACGTACTAATTATCTTGCAATAAATAAAACATTTAATTCCGTGCGACCTTATTCATTCTGTTACTTAGGCAATCAGAACTGCTGTAGGCAGTAAACCATTACAGTATATTTCATCAGAACCGAAATCTTAGCCATTTTTACGTAGATATCCAGTTTCAGTAATTGCATAATTGAAGACATGTTTATTAAGTACAGGGAAGGTCTTGTAATACTTTAGATTTTAAATATTTCTTCACATGTACTAATGAAATAGAAGTTCATCAAACAATAATATTCTATTCTGCCAAATGACAGTAAATTTGTTGAAGGTTCTGTTCATGTGCAACTTAAGAACAAAAATCCAAGCCCAACCTTAACGTAAAAAAGGTGGTAATTTATTATATGTGGATCTGAAAAAATACAGCAAAAAAAGGTATATGGGAAAAAGTAGAAGTACATACTGTTTTATGAATTTGATTAACACTACCTTTGTTTTTATAAAGATTTGAGGACGTACTTGATTTTTTATACGTCTCTTATTTTGCTAAATATCATTTCAATGATCTGCTATTCCATAAAGCAGGATAAAAGTTGTATGCAATTTTATAGCTTAATATACCACATGTCTCTCTATCAGTCTACGCTACCAAATCGACTAAAACACCAAAAACTAAGAATATGTGTATGTTGTGTTTCCCATATTCGATCACGTATTTTAAAAATTGCAACCAATACTCCTCGTAAAAAAAATACTGCTGATTTTCTTCGACACCAATAATAAGATTTAGATGAGTTTCGCCTTGGTCGCGAGGACCATAATGTTCATTTACAATATATTTTACATTACATTTGTTATACTACTTGATAATATACCAAATACCATTGCAATTAAGTATTGAGTTAACTTCCTCATTTAATTAACGCATTTAAAGCCACTAAATAATTCACTACTAGTGATCAAGCTTCTTCTGATAACAAAATAATTTAAATTACACACAACAGATTTAAAGTCAAATTAATGGGTACAAGCCCCGCACTTCTCAACGGCTACACTGACTTGCGTAAATTGTACAAAAAGCAGACGCAAAAACATGAAGAGAAGTAATTGAACAAGCACAGCGAAAACACGAGGCCTCCCTAACGTCCTAATTATTATTGAGATCACAATATCGCCGAGGCCACCAATTAACGAAACTTCAACGGCCTTGAAAATTACACGTTGAAAGTATTCACGTACAAATCGCGAATCTAGCTCCAAGTGCTCAAGAATTTTTTACTTTAAGTGTACGTTAAAATTTTATCAGACACACTCTCGGCTGATTTGAACTTCGCCCTAATTATTCACATCTTGAAGCTCACCGCAAACTGGTGCTATTCGGAAGTGACGAAGCAAAACTAAGCCCGACATTAATTGCTCTTAAATAAGCCATTTGTTTCGCGAAGTTGCTGGAAAAGATCGCCTCTCAAGTCGTACGGTTCGTTCCCGTTTCCAGCGCAGAGAGTGAAATTACATTCTTTTCTAAAAAGCAAGAGAAAATTAAATTTAGGGTACGTATTCGGGAGCATCGCTCTGAAGCGAGGTTTGAAATCTAACACTTCACGTTTACTCATAGTAATTCCAATTAGCGCCGCTGGCTTACGGGGTATTATTTCCGATGGAGAATAGGGAGAAACAGTACGTTATTTAACTGAGAATATAATTCATGTATCAAGTGACGCTATTCATCCAATGAGTTTCATCCAATGAGGTGCATGCAAATGCCTAGTTACACATTATCACAGCGGTAGTAATTTATTTTCGTAATTGTTTTTAGGGGTGATCATAAATGGTTGTGATTTTTTTCTTAGATTGGCACTGCTAGTGTTGGTTACCCTGCTGTCAATTTTAAGTCCGTGTCAAATTCGACGTTAGCAGGTTAGGTTTTGTGCCAGTTTGTGTCAAAACTGTCGGAAAATCTAACCTGCTAACCTCGAATTTGACATAGACTTAAAACTGTCAGCAGGGTAACCAACATTAACTGTGCCAACCTAAGAACAAAAAGTAAATATTTGATATTTTGCATTTCATTCAATATATTCTCTTTCCAAATATAATTCGTGTAATGATTAATGATCGATGATTTTTTACTCGTTAAAACCGAAACAACAAATTTAACTCGTGCTACGCACTCGTTAAATTTAGGTTCCGGTTTTAACTCGGAAAAAATCATCGATAATAATCATTCCACTTGTTATATTACAACTGAGAATATAATTCATGTATCACGTGACGCTATTTCAACCAATGAGGGGCATGCAAATGCCTAGTTACACATTATCACAGCGGTAGTAATTTATTTTCGTAATTGTTTTCACGGGTGATCATAAATCGTTGTGATTTTTTACTTAGGTTGACACTGTTAATGTTGGTTACCCTGCTGTCAATTTTCAGTCTGTGTCAAATTCGAGGTTAGCAGGTTAGGTTTTGTGTCAGTTTGTGTCAAAACTGCCGGAAAATCTAACCTGCTAACCTCGAATTCGACATAGACTTAAAATTGACAGCAGCGTAACCAACATTAACATTGCCAACCTAAGAACAAAAAGTAAATATTTGATATTTTGCATTTCATTCAATATATTCTCTTTCCAAATATAATTCGTGTAATGATTAATGATCGATAATTTTTTACTCGTTAAAACCGTAACAGCAAATTACTCGTGCTACGCACTCGTTAAATTTAGGTTCCGGTTTTAACTCGGAAAAAAATCATCGATAATAATCATTCCACTTGTTATATTACAACTGAATGTACATATCGTTGTATGAAGTTGAGCAAATTAGTTCGGCAATTGGGCGAATTTAGGTTTTACGCAGTTCCCGATCTGAGTATACCATTTCGGCAATTGAGCGAAGTCGGTATCTGAGTCTAAGATATATAATTAGCTTAACCCGCCCCTTCAGCTCTTCTTCTACCACCTTAGCCTTGTTGCTACTACCAAGTCATTCTTCAAGGTCCGGTGGTGCACTTACTTTTCGGGCCCTTTTCCAGTCACCCTCCGCACCGCCCAACTTAACAAATTCTTCACTTTCTCTTTATTGATTATTTGGACCAGTTAATGTCCGACTGTCTTGGTTATATCTTCCATCTGGCTCTAGGACGACTCCGAGCTATTCTTCCAGTTCTGGGCATCCACTCCGTCATCCTCTTACTCCACCTGTCGTCCTTTTTTCATGTGTCCTGCCCATTGCCACTTTAAGCTTGCGATGCGGACAGCTATATATTCTACTCTGGTTTTATTTCTGATCAAACCGATTGGTCTTGAACCCTGCGATCGTATTCCCAGCATCGATCTTTCTATTGCATTTTGTGTTACCTTGATAATTTTGTATAATAGTCTCCCCCAGAGATTACGTCTTCGAGGCGTATGTGAGCACTGGGACGACATAGTGGTTGACCACGTTACTTTTGAGACTTTGGCTGTACATCTTTGACATAAACAAATTTCTCAGTTTTCCATAGGCCACCCATCCCATTATAATGCTTCTCTCTTCTTCCGCCTTTTGGGTATTACTTCGAAACGTTCATTTTTGTCCTAAGTATATATATATTCATCTATCACTTCTATTAAGTTGATTTTTATTCTGCTGCGTGTTGTGTTATCTGTGTTGGTCATTACTTTTGTTTTTGTTATATTTATTTGGAGACCCACTGGTATTGCTGCTTTTTCAATACTTTATCATTTGTTGTTTGTTAACAGGACGATGTCATCGGCGAAGCGGACATTTTTGAGATATTCCTAGTTTTGAATACGACTTCCAGTAGGTTTGTAAATTTCATATGGTACTGTACTACATATCTACATGCAAAATCGTTTAGTAATTTGGTACTTTGCACCATAGCAACCATTACAGCATAGTAACAACGATTCGTTTTACGTTTGGTAATACTGAAATGTATTGTTACTGGCACTGTCAGTATATGACATATTCGAGGTTAGCAGGTTAGGTTTTGCGTCAGTCTATGTCAAGACTGATGTAAAACCTAACCTGCTAACTTCGAATTTGACATAGACTTACAGTGCCACCAACAATTCACTTCAGAACTGCCAAATGTTTAACATCAACAGGAGCTACTTATTGTGCTTTAATACATAGAAACGAGTTCTGCTCAACTTGGTTATGTTTTGACATTTAATGTTACTTTTATATAAAAATCTAATATCTCACATTTCTACATAAAATGCAATAAAATTGTATACGAAACGCGTTAGAAAAGTGCTTTTACTGTACTCGTATGGCTATTTAACTACTCACTAGCAATCGTACTCAAATCGGCCATACTTATTGAGTAAAACTTCATTTTTCTAAATTTGTTGGGTAATATACTATAAAATTTTCTTTGTGCTACAGAAAAGTGAATTTTGTTTGTGTGTTCTAGACAAGGTCTAGACGTGAGGAGTACCAAGTACGTTAGACACCATCTGCTGTGGTCATATTGTCAAAATCTTACTTAAAATTTTGGCGAAACTAACACCCGTATTCATAGTCGTTCGCCAGCGGATCGCCGGCGACTCGCCAGAGTTTCGTTATGAATAGTATGTTGGCGGCACTGTACGTCTATGTCAAATTCGAGGTTAGCAGGTTAGATTTTGTGTCAGTTTCTGTCAAAACTGACTGAAAACCTAACCTGATCACCTCGAATTTGACATAGACGTACAGTGCCGCCAACATACTATTCATAACGAAACTCCGGCGAGTCGCCGGCGATCCGCTGGCGAACGACTATGAATACGGGTGTAAGGAATTCCAACCCTAGCAAGAGATCTGTTACATGCTGTATGTACACTTGTGCTCATAAAAATGGAATACACTTACACCCGCATGCATAGTCGTTCGCCAGCGGTTCGCCGGCGACTCGCCGGAGTTTCGTTATGGATAGTATGTTGGCGTCACTGTACGTTGTCAGGTCATTTTGGTATTTTAAATAGCCACCTAGGCTTTAGGGCAGCGTGCCCGTATGCTAAACCCTTTTAGTTACTTATTTGGCTCCATCGCCTAATTCCAGAATCATGATTTTGCACATATTTAGCCCGAAACGCAGTATTTCTCGTCGGTTGGAGCGCCCCTCTGATGGCGCTTTGGCAGCCGAGCGTTATCGCTCGCAAGAATTGCGAATCTTCTAGAAAACACGCCGTTGCGGCGTGCTACCATTGTCGCCGGCATTAATTTGTTTCATTTTATCGCCTCGCGATTGGCTGCCGAGGTATAGTCACGTGGGGACGCGACCGATGTGACCTGTGGCAGCGCTTCCCTCTGGGCAGTTGATCGCAGCCCGTTGCAGAGAGCGTTCGTGTGGTGGTTGTGTTACCCAGGCGGCGTCCTTCGGCCCCTTAGGTGCCCGAGGACGCCTGCCGCTGTCCTTTTAGTATTGTTGCCGTGGAGGCCCTCTTTTCCGTTGCCCGTCTCGAGCTGTGGCAGCGAGCGCTGCGAGAATTGTTTCACCTTCGAGAGGTGTTGTGGTTGTGCGAGCTTCGAATTGTTTCGGCGTAGCGTGGGTGCATCTGGAGTCCAGTTTCTGCTCCCGTAAGTAAGGGGTCGTCCCCTTCATCTCGACCTTCGAGGATCTGTCCCGCAGAACGAAAGTGGCCCATTTTTCGTCGTCCAGTTGTACGCGTCCTGACGCGTCTCACGTCGCCAGTATGGCGGATGTCCACTCATCCCTATAGCCGTCGAACATCGAATGTACCTGCCACCTAAGACTGCAGCCTGTCGCAACTCAACTGTACCAGGCTCCCCAACCGCCTACATATTAAGGTATGTGTCTTTGAACTGATTACCGCTGTGAACGCGAGTGTACCTGTCCCGCGGAGAGCATTAAGCCCCGCGTGCGAGCTGTATTGGGACGCCGCGAGCGAGCCCGTCACATTTCTTGTGCCTACAGGCACTGTCGTCATATTTGTGCGTTCATTCCGAATTACAGACTGTCTATTTTACAAGGGCTTGCATTACTGTTTGCTGCATAAGGCGTCGCGCCCGCATATTTGTACATTCATTCCAAATTACAGACTGTCTATGTTACAAGTGCTACTTTGTTCATTACTGTTCAACATCTGTCGCTAGGTTTAGAGCGCGCGCCAGCTGGTGTTTTCTTAGATATAATCTATTCATAGATATAGGGCGACGCACTCCGCTGCCCCACTGTAACCCGTGATTCAATACATGATTTGTTAGTTAAGGGAACTATTGTTTTGTTTCGACTTGTGCATGTTCTGTTTCAGATAAGCGCCCCCTTCAGTGTACTGATTATTGTGCGACGGGACGAGAGAGCTTTGAGCGTACAGGTGGGTGAGACAGCTGCGTAGTCGCGGTCGGATTGGCACCTAATTACAATCTTTGCATAAGGCAATCTCGAAATTGTTATTTGACCTTGCAACTCTTGAGTAATCCTATCGTCGGAGTATTTTGCGTGCTTCGCTCCCGTCTAACCGTCCAGGCCCGGTTAGTCGGGTTAAGACAGGCTTGGTGGCGCCCTCATAATTCTGACATACCCTATATATATACATGCCGCAACACGCTTGCCCAGAACGTATCGTGTGACTCACGCCCGACTCCCTGAGCGTTCCAGCCGTGGCCTTTAGCCTATTTTGAGCCGATCTCAGGGCAAGTGTGCCAGTTTTTCAGGACTGATTCCGTGGTGCGATGCTCACCTTGGGTGGGTGTCGTAAAGTTCTTTTAATACCGTAACAGGCTAATTTTGGCGCCCAACATCTGGGGCCTTGTATGTTTGTTTTTCTTATTAAGCCACCCGTTGTCTGCCTAATTTTGGCAGCACAACGTGTGGGGCCTTGTGGCTCCTTTGTTCTCGTCAACGCGCCTAATTTTGGTGCTCCGACGCCTGGAGCCTATTGGTGCACGACAACGCCCGACCTCATTTTGGGGTTTTCTTTTTTTTTGCGTTGTGTGTCTTAATTTTGTTACGGTATTAAAAGAACTTTACGACACCCACCCAAGGTGAGCATCGCACCACGGAATCAGTCCTGAAAAACTGGCACACTTGCCCTGAGATCGGCTCAAAATAGGCTAAAGGCCACGGCTGGAACGCTCAGGGAGTCGGGCGTGAGTCACACGATACGTTCTGGGCAAGCGTGTTGCGGCATGTATATATATAGGGTATGTCAGAATTATGAGGGCGCCACCAAGCCTGTCTTAACCCGACTAACCGGGCCTGGACGGTTAGACGGGAGCGAAGCACGCAAAATACTCCGACGATAGGATTACTCAAGAGTTGCAAGGTCAAATAACAATTTCGAGATTGCCTTATGCAAAGATTGTAATTAGGTGCCAATCCGACCGCGACTACGCAGCTGTCTCACCCACCTGTACGCTCAAAGCTCTCTCGTCCCGTCGCACAATAATCAGTACACTGAAGGGGGCGCTTATCTGAAACAGAACATGCACAAGTCGAAACAAAACAATAGTTCCCTTAACTAACAAATCATGTATTGAATCACGGGTTACAGTGGGGCAGCGGAGTGCGTCGCCCTATATCTATGAATAGATTATATCTAAGAAAACACCAGCTGGCGCGCGCTCTAAACCTAGCGACAGATGTTGAACAGTAATGAACAAAGTAGCACTTGTAACATAGACAGTCTGTAATTTGGAATGAATGTACAAATATGCGGGCGCGACGCCTTATGCAGCAAACAGTAATGCAAGCCCTTGTAAAATAGACAGTCTGTAATTCGGAATGAACGCACAAATATGACGACAGTGCCTGTAGGCACAAGAAATGTGACGGGCTCGCTCGCGGCGTCCCAATACAGCTCGCACGCGGGGCTTAATGCTCTCCGCGGGACAGGTACACTCGCGTTCACAGCGGTAATCAGTTCAAAGACACATACCTTAATATGTAGGCGGTTGGGGAGCCTGGTACAGTTGAGTTGCGACAGGCTGCAGTCTTAGGTGGCAGGTACATTCGATGTTCGACGGCTATAGGGATGAGTGGACATCCGCCATACTGGCGACGTGAGACGCGTCAGGACGCGTACAACTGGACGACGAAAAATGGGCCACTTTCGTTCTGCGGGACAGATCCTCGAAGGTCGAGATGAAGGGGACGACCCCTTACTTACGGGAGCAGAAACTGGACTCCAGATGCACCCACGCTACGCCGAAACAATTCGAAGCTCGCACAACCACAACACCTCTCGAAGGTGAAACAATTCTCGCAGCGCTCGCTGCCACAGCTCGAGACGGGCAACGGAAAAGAGGGCCTCCACGGCAACAATACTAAAAGGACAGCGGCAGGCGTCCTCGGGCACCTAAGGGGCCGAAGGACGCCGCCTGGGTAACACAACCACCACACGAACGCTCTCTGCAACGGGCTGCGATCAACTGCCCAGAGGGAAGCGCTGCCACAGGTCACATCGGTCGCGTCCCCACGTGACTATACCTCGGCAGCCAATCGCGAGGCGATAAAATGAAACAAATTAATGCCGGCGACAATGGTAGCACGCCGCAACGGCGTGTTTTCTAGAAGATTCGCAATTCTTGCGAGCGATAACGCTCGGCTGCCAAAGCGCCATCAGAGGGGCGCTCCAACCGACGAGAAATACTGCGTTTCGGGCTAAATATGTGCAAAATCATGATTCTGGAATTAGGCGATGGAGCCAAATAAGTAACTAAAAGGGTTTAGCATACGGGCACGCTGCCCTAAAGCCTAGGTGGCTATTTAAAATACCAAAATGACCTGACAACGTCTATGTCAAATTCGAGGTTAGCAGGTTAGGTTTTCCGTCAGTTTTGACAGAAACTGACACAAGTATGGGAAAGTCCAGGGAGGTAGTCACGTCCACTTTTTAAATGTTGTACTATGTTTTTTTATACCGTTGGTAAGACATTAGCTGAAATAATTATAATATGATGAATATTATGTGATAATCAAAACCCAACTTGAGACTCAAGAAGGATTATTTAAAACAAACCCCAAAATATTGGAAATAAAGAGCTCAAAATAAATGCAATAACCATACTAACTGTAATAGATGTGAACAGACCGACCTTAATTTTGTATCGACTTTCAAAAATGTTTGATTTATACGAAAAACACAATAACTGGTATGCTGAAATATACAATAAAAAGAACAGGGGTTGGATACCGATAGTAACATAATTCATTCGATTCGAATCGAATGCGTGTTTTATTTGATTGTTAAGCAGATTGATCATCTCAAATACTAATTACCGTATCCCGATTAATATTAATTTATTATACAAGACAATACAGTTAAATTTTATCCACGAGTGAATCGTGATTCAAAAGTGGATAATAATAACTTTATCGTCGTGTATAATACATTTTTTTCTATAGTAGCTAGATTGGGTTGCTAGGATAATACGAAGCTGTAATATTTAACTTAATTAAAAGTTAGAAAATTAAATTACCTTATCTACCCTTGATGTTAAAGTGCTACTTTACCTACCCTTGCTGTTATAGTAACACTTGAGCTTTTGTTTTGAGTCGATTAAAGCACACACGTTAACATTTGCTATAGAATTATTTTTTTTATTAAAACAAAAACAAATTTTGGATTTTTTTAATCTTCTGGTATTAGAATACAATGCTCTATGACAATAACGTAAATGAATGAAAAGCTTAGGAAACTGAGAAGCACCGCAAAGACGACGTTCGCACATCATGCGAACCGTATCGAATTCAGAATACTATTTTGCATGCAAATGGACCGTCTTACGGCCTGTGTAGCACGAACCGTGAGCATTTAATTTACCTCCGTTTCTGAACAAATTTCCCTAAATAAATAATCGAATGCGTTTCGATGGCGCATTTACAATATATGTAGAAGAAGGATATATTTTCAGTAAACGGTTAACAAGTTTTGAAAGAGAACGATTTTTAAGAGATTATCAGCTATAATTTACCAAGGGCAGTGATAATCACCCGCAATAATTTTGCAATAACAATCCGAAAGTGCGTTGCCTAGAAATAACCCGAGGCAAAGCCGAGGGATATTTCTTAAAGGTAACGCACTTGAGGGATATTATTTGTCAAAATTATAAGGATTTATCACTGGCCGCGGTGAATTCGGGAAGATAAGTTCTTAAATTAATTAATCATTTTTCTGACAAATTAATTTGACACTTCATTATAATAATACTAGAACGCGCGTGGCCAGCCTCCCTCTGGCCCTGCCAGCGTAAAGAAACGGTTAACAATACAAATGCTTGCTGTTGACGGTCTCGCCACTTGTGCTTACGATCGGCATGTGCGCGCGCCAGTGCTTACGGTCGGACGGCCGGCATCAGCTCTTGCTCTTATAATATAAGATGTTGGTGGCACTGTAGGTCGATGTCAAATTCGAGGTTATCAGGTTAGGTTTTGCGTCAGATTTGACACAGACTGACACAAAACCTAACCTGCTAATCTCTTTGACTCAGATTTACAGAGCCACCAACTTGTCATAGGATAGTACTGAATTCTAATTATCGTATCATTTATGTAGTTAACATTTTCCAGCGTTTTGTGCACATATAGTTCTTTTTTATGGGGAAAAGTTGAATGGCATACTTCATTTACTATTTCCAAACTTCGTGATTTATCATCATATAGTAAGCTTCTATAGCACCATATTTGCATCACTTCTAGTTTAATTTTAGTTGGTTTTGCTATATTCCATGCATATTTTCTAAGTTCAGCATTTATATCATATTGTCTTTTATTTTACTTGAAGATTCATTTAGTTCTTCTAGTTCCATCTAGTCTTCTTTTTCTAGGGCGTCGTTATTATTTTCCTGAATTTCCAACATTTCATTTGTTGTCCAGACTTTGGTATAGTATTCCAACCACTCTTTTTTGTTTAAATGTTCAATCTTGGCATTATCTTAACACGCCCTTAAGCTTAGCTCAGCGGGAAGGCGAATGGCGGCAGTCCTTAACCTAGAAGCGTATTCATCAGCGAAACAGTTGGTAGGATAAATAGTTAGTTTTTTATTTACTATAAACCTACTTATAGAGACAAAAATTTTGACTTACGACTAGATTAGCTATATACAAGAAGGGTCACAACCCTGACGTGGCCAGATAGAGGTGTCGGGGTTATTTCCGATCTTCCTCGAGTTGAGGGACGGTAGCGGGCAGTCAGCGCTGGTGCCGCTAGCGATCTTGCCTGCTGGAGGAGCGCGACGGCGGGGCTCTTCGCGTGGGAGCACGGCTGGCTCGCGTCGCCGGGTTTGGGCGCGAGTATCGTGCCTTTCATAGGGCCACAGGTCGGTGCCGTCCTGATGGTCAAATCCACTTCCTGCCAGATGAGGCGTTGGATGAGGGCGAGAGGGGCGCAGGTGGTCTCCCATAGCTGCTCGAGCTCGTCCTTCTCGGTGTCCGTCAGCCACAATTCCACGTACCAAGCAAGAGTGCGGGAGTGGGCAGCAGTTTGTCAGAGCGGCGGGATAGCTGGACGAAAGGTCTAGCCCAGAGCAGCTGGATCAACGGGCTCTTCTGCGGAGTGCGGGCATCCAGGGCGGTTAATTTCTAGTTTTATTTTTATGATGGGTAGGTCTAGTTTTACCAGGTCGCTATATAAACTCCGAGTTTGCCGCTTTAATTTTTTGTTTCTTCCGGTTGTTCGTTGATATACACTGCATTTCATAAGAAATGAATCACCCCGAAGCAGTTAACGCAGAACTTCGAAATTACGTAGAAATGGGTAGTGCATGGAGACAAACAAATGATTACAGTTTCAAAAACAAATGACAACATTTATTGAAAATAGCATTAATAATGTGTTGCATCTCCGCGTACTCTTATGCATTCAGTAACCCTTCGTGGCGTGCTGGAAATCAGATGGTCGATTGCCTCTTGGGGCAGCTCATTCCAGACTGTCTGTAGCTGTTGACGTAATTCCTCTAAAGTGTTGGAAGGGTGGGGTAATCGACGCAGTTTTCTGTCCATCATGTCCCAGACATGTTCAATAGGATTTAAGTCCGGGGATCTTGCCGGCCAAGGCAAATGCAGAACATTGTTTTGTGCTAGGAACTCTAATGTTATGTGAACAGTATGAGGCCGCGCATTATCGTGTTGGAAGACGGCCCTTGGAAGGTCTCGGAGGAATGGCACTAACACGGGCTCCAAAATGGTGTCAATGTAACGGCGCGCGTTTAGAGTGCCCTGAATGAATATCAAGAGAGACCTGCCGCCGTAACGTATTGCTCCCCACATCATTACACCAGGAGTTAAAGCCGTGTGGTGACGCTGAACAAACTGTAACTTTTGCCTCTGACTTCAGGTCGTCTGATCCGTAAACGTCCGTCAGAATGCCATAAGCAAAATCGGGATTCGTCCCTGAAGACGATAGCTTCCTATTCATCGTCCCAATGTTGTCGGTTTTGGCTCCACTGTAGTCTGGTATCTTTAAGCTGTTGAGTCATAGGAAGACGAAAATAAGGACGATATGAGCGTAACCCAAATATGCATATTCGACGATAAATTGGGCTCATAGACACTCTACGACCAATTGCTCTTACCCAATTGATTGCAACAGCTCGCGTTGGTTCTACTGGGTCCTGAATTGCACTTCGCCTTAACAGCCGATCTTCGCGTGCTTCTGTCACTCTAGGACGTCTTCTGCCTCTACGACGAGTCTCTAGATGTTCTTCCTGCCAAGCCACCCAAGTCCGTCTAATAGTGGCGTGAGGTCGGCCCATGCGCCTGCCAATTTCCCGAAAGCTTAAACCAGCATCATGCATTCCGATAATTCGTTCTGTTCCAAAGTGCGTAAGATGGCGAAAATTTGCACGTCTTCTAACTCGTGGCATTTTTTAGGCACTAACTTTACTAATGCAGTAACAACAATCACAAACAAACGGCGAACTACTCCGAAAAATACGATCCAACAAAAGACAATTTCAGGTTCAACAGATAGATGATAATTTCTATCAGCAGTGACAGATGGCCTTCAAAATTTAATCATTTGTTTGTCTCCATGCACAACTCATTTCTACATAATTTCGAAGTTCTGCGTCAACTCCTTCGGGGTGGTTCATTTCTTATGAAATGCAGAATATTTATGTGCCTAAAAAGTCTTTGCACGGGGTATTTCCGTGTAGGGATACGTAACCTAGAGGTTTATTGGTTCACCTAATTTAACAGCGTTTTAAATTTTACGGTCGTTTTGCCCCGACGCGGTCGAGGGGTGATTTATTAGTCGGCTTCCGAGGGTGTTATTTTTTTATTAACCGCTCGCTCCGGCCGAACTGCCAAGTTTGCAATTTTTGTGCTGACAATTATAAAAGTTATTTTTATTATGGACAGGCCTTAGTGAAGCGTTTTTAGCACAGAAATGCATTGTTTTTGTTTCATCAAAGCCGGCTCGTATCAATCTTTTCGTGTTTCATTGAACTGTCTTATCATCTTGTATGCGTAATTTTCAATATTTGGTATACATTTCTCCCAGCTCTCTTGATTGGCTTTTTTACAAAGTTGTTTTACTTCTACTGATAATTTCTTGCGATCTTCTTTATTTTTTGGTGTAACCGTTAATATGTAAAAAAGTGTATTACTATATTCATCAAAAATCGGAAAAAACATAATAACGGCAATTGTTAGCATTTTGCTCTACTTTTAAAATTATAAGCAATTTAAGATTTTTAGAACTGGCAATATGGCAAGCAAGGATAAAATACTGTAAACATTGGAAACATACGCAAACCAATTTACGATAAAAGTCAAATTACTACCTAGATTATTAACACTATTTCCATATTGTTTAAATACTCTAACCACTGTACTTTACATATAATTTTCTTATGAAGTTAGAACAGTGTTTTGGTACGAAATTAACGTGTTACTTTAACACAATTTTTAGCAAAAATTTAACTTCATCTGCTGAAGAATTAGGCATTAGAATCTAGTTCTGTGATACTGAAAGAACTTCGATAATTATACGACTGTGTGTCTCCTTTTTCTGCTATTAGCTGAATTGTTTCTGCCAATTTCAGCCTGTTAAAGATGTTTTTATCGGTGGGAAAAAATCCCAATCCGTCCCTGCTGGCGGAAATGCCGTCTTAAGCTTCTAAGCAGAAAAATTCATATATTCAGCAATATAGAATGTAGAGCGGGGCCGAAATCCAAAAATAATGCCAAAGCCCCTTTTAGCCTGGGAATCTCCACAAGAGCACGCAAGTCCGAATGAAATCTGGCGATAATAAAAATTTCCATAAACAATCCGCGGTCCTTCCATCAAGCAGGACTTGTGCGTGATTGCCGGAGAAATCCAGGTAAGTTCGGTTCACACAAAAAAGATTCCATCTACGCTCTCCACCTTTTAAGAGCATTTCGGTTTCTTTGTTCCGCAGCACCGACTAGCTTTGCATCTATTAAAATGCGGTGGTCCTATGGTCAATGCCATTCCGGCACAGCCTCTGAAATGAGTTCCAGGAAAAGCCCGCTGGCTTTAGGCAGCCGAAAACACATTTTTGTGATGTTTTCTAACGCTCGCTTTCGCGACCGTCCACGGGAAAAAAATGCGCCCTAATTATTTACGCCTCATATTCGTCGAGCACTGCCATGAGACCCGTACCTTAATTTAGGCCTACAAATTAAAAAATAATAGCAGGTGCCCGGCATTGTTACCTTTTTACTTTTTGTCGTTTCGCCTATTTGTGGCAACAGATGGCTATCTTAATAAATGTCTAATAATAATGTATGCGTTAATTGAGCACAGGTGCTTTGCCGCGCATCTTACGGTTTCCAATCATGAAATTTACGTTGTACAGGACTCATTCGGAATTAATAATGCGCTCATTATTCATAACGATAAATTAAACTGCTCGCATTCGGCATGCGCGAAACAACGGGGATTTTAACAGGGTCGTATTCTATGTACAAACATTCGTGTTGAACGGACTGAAGCGAACAATCTAAGATAACATCGTTTATTTTTATCAATACATAATTGAGGTGGTAATACAGTTTCTTTTACACAATCAAGAAAAATATAATAGTTAAATATACAATCAAAAACACCCACGAATATATAATTACTTCTCTATATAAACCTTTACAAACTAAATAACGGAAATGTAACTTTCTTTCATTTAATTGATGACACTATTCAACGGTTTATTTAAAAATTTAAGAATATACTTTTGACATTAAATAAAAGGTAGCAATAATAAAGAATGTACCATTAAGGGCGACATTTTTTATTTACGTATTATTTACTTGAAAACAGTAACTCGATTAAGTATGAAAAATAACGTCTGACAAATGTCTTTAACAACATTTTCAATAATTTTTTGACACAATTGTTCATCTATCTCACTCCACTACTCTTCTAATTTTATTTTTGAGTTCTTGAATAGTTCTTGGATTGTTGACATACAGTGTGTACATAAAGTAAGGAATAAATTCATTATCTAGAAAAGGAATACTTTTCGGAAAAATCCTCGGACATGTCAACCTTTGTTTTAAGAATCGCATCTTTTGACGTTCTAGTCGCATCATCGACATCATCGACATTTTTTTCAAATGATAACCTGTATTTTTGACAGTGCCATTTGAAAGAGCATATTTTCTTCATACAGCACATCAAAAGTTTTGTCATGTTACATAAGCAAATTTTCGAGAAAATTAATGTGATTTAAAATTAATTAATTTTTTTCTATAGCACATGTTAAAGTGTGCTTTTATCAACTCAAAACAAAAAGTCAAGTTTTACTTTAACAGCAAGGGTAGATAAAGTAGCACTTTAACATCAAAGATAGATAATAGCTATTAACATATCTAGGAATGTTATGAGTATCATAACTGCCGCAGAAGTTTTGAAATCCGAGCTCGTAGAGCGAGGATTTTAAAACTTCTAAGGCAGTTATGATTCATAACATCCGTGATTTGTTCAATAGTTTATCGGTTGCTATATGGTTATGGTTGCCATGTAGGGTAATATTCTTTAACCCTACAGATAAGTTATGATCTAGTTACCAGCCTACTTTTGTATATGTAAACAAAGGCTTAATATCCTGAAACCGATAAAGTAATTTAATTTTCTAACCTTTGTTTAAATTAAATATGACAGCTGCGCATTATCGTAGCAACCCAATCTAGCTACTGACATTTTGAAATGTGATTGACTGTCCTTATTTTCTTTTTAAATTGTTAAAGTTCTTGCTATAGAAAAAAATATTGTATTATACACGACGATAAAGTTATTTCTATCCACTCGTAGATTCACTCGTAGATAAAATTTAACTTTATCGTCTTGTATAATAAATTACTATTAATCAGTTAGGAGATTGAACAAACGAATTAATTAAGTGTTGAAACTGAAGTCCTTTCTAGCTTTGTAAAGGTCTCTTTTAGCAGGCCACTTTTTATTATAGCAAAAAAGACATTTTACTTTTTTGATACCTTGCTGAGTTAGCTGTTATGTTGACGTATGTCACAGTCTTGAACTTTATATATTATTGATTCACTTCTTTTCGAAAAAATAAAGAATAAAATGCGTCTTTCTGTTACTCAGAGAATCGAAATTCTGATGATTATTGGGGAGGAAGTTTCGAGAAACTGGTACTGTTGATGATCGCTCTAAAGTTGGGTATCCTAAAATCAATGAGGAGACCAAATTGAACGTTTTGTTAGCTGTGGAAGAAAATCCACACAACAGCCTTAGAAGAATTAGCCAAAATCAATATATCCTAATTACAACTCCACATAAAATTTTAAAATTGGAAAAGTGGCATCCCTATAAGATAGCTCTGTCCCAAGAACTTTCCGAGGACGATACAGACCGACGCGACGGATGCAATTCTGCCAAACGTTAATGGATATGTGCAATACTCACCCTGTGCTAGTAAAAAATATTGTTTTCTCTGATGAAGCTACCGTTACACTGACAGGAACAGTAAAGCGGCAGAATTACAGGTACTGGTCTAAGAAGAATCCAAAATGGATGAGAGAACATCACACATTGTATCCTCAGAAAATAAATGTTTGGACGGTGATTGTAGAAAATAGAATTATTGGACTATTACTATTTTCAAGAAACCTTAAATGGTCCAAGGTACCTCCAATTCCCACAGGATTATGTTATACCCAATCTGGTAATCTTATTTCCTAATGGAAACAATTCTGCTATACCAAATGAACACTTATGGTACCAGCAGGATGGTGTACCGCCGCATTACGCAGCTGATGTTAGAAGGTATCTTGACCAAGTCTTTCATAATAGATGGATAGGTAGGCCTGGTTCTATTGAATGGCCCCCAAGATCTCCGGACCTTAATCCATTAGATTTTTTTCTGTGGGGCCATCCAAAGAATGTCATATACAAAACTAGACCAGACAATATCGAGGAATTAAAAACTAGAATTAGAAATGAATGTAACAATATTTCTCACGAAACTGTCAGTAAGGTCCAACGAGAATTTATTGACCGTCTTGGATACTGCCAGGCTCAGGAATGACTTCAGTTTCAACACTTAATTAATTAGTTTGTTCAATTAACTGAATAAAATAATATAATTTTATCGAAAATTTCCTAATGTAACATGACAAAACTTTTGATGTGCTGTGTGCAGAAAAATATGCTCTTTCAAATGGCACTGTCAAAAATAGAGGTTGCCATTTGAAAAAAATATCGATGACGTCATATCCGGAACAGTAATGATGTCACCAATGCAACTAGAACGTCAAAAGATGCGATTCTGAAAACAAAGGTTGACGTATCCGAGGATTTTTCCGAAAAGCTTTTCCCTTTCTAGATAATGAATTTATTCCTTACTTTATGTACACACTTATACAAGTACAAGGGACTTTGCGTAGCTCCACAGGCAGAAGTCAAAAGGTGTTAGATCGTATGATCTCGATGACCAAATTTGACCGCCATTGCTTGAAATTACGTGACCTGGAAATCTCTCTTGCATCAACTCGATTGTTCCACTTGCTGTGTGACATGTTGCTGCGTCCTGTCGGAACCACATGTTTTGAAGATCCACACCATCCAATTCTGGCCATAAGAAGTCTCTGATCATTTTTTGATAACGTTCTCCATTAACAGTCACAGGATTGCATACCTCATCTTAAAAAAATATGGACCAATCACACCTCCAGCCCAAATCCCACACCAAACAGTAACTTTACGAATCCAGAGGTCTTTCTTCAGTTTCACGAGGTTTTCCAGCCCTCCAAATTCTACAGTTTTGCTTGTTCACAAAACCGTTTAAATAGAAGTGAGCCTCATCAGAAAAAATAATGGAAAAATGGAAAAATTTTCGGTTACTGTTTCATTATTTCGAATCCAATTAACAAATGCCCGTCGTTATTCATGATCTAATGGCTTTATTTTTTGCGTCGGCTGAATTTTGTAAGGATGAAGATTATATTTTGTCAAACTTCGATGGAAAGTTAGCTGTCCTACAAATGCTG
This sequence comes from Agriotes lineatus, assembly GCA_940337035.1. NCBI lineage: Eukaryota > Metazoa > Arthropoda > Insecta > Coleoptera > Elateridae > Agriotes > Agriotes lineatus. The sequence goes on from OW679198.1 coordinate 46,869,571, forward strand.
ACAACAGCAACGAATTGAACTTCTTTGATTTTCGCCTACACTGGCTCTAGTTGCTTCGATATTTTCTAAAGATCACATTGGTTGACGACGTGTAGGTGTTTTCACATCTTGTACATTGCCAGTGGCTTCAAATTACTTAACTCTTTCAACCGTCTTCACACTTAGTGCATTTTCACGTCCAAATCTTTACGGAAGTCTGCGACTAGTAACAGCAAAACTTCTACCAAATTTATAATATATTTCCACTATCCCACTTCGTTGCGGTACTGAATAACATTCCATCCTTAGAAATCGGAATGTTAATACTTAAGTCACTTGACATCTGAATGACAAACTACGTCAAATAAACAATTGCGACGATTTAAAAATGTCACTTTTAATGGTACACCCTGTAGTTACTAGTTAAGTCATAAATGGAAAATGTGGCGTTTTAGTTAGCTAGTAGGCAGATTCTAGCACGAGTTTTACCTTGAAAGCTTAGCAGTGCGCTATTCTTCTAAGACAGAATACGACCTTTTCATTTCAACAATTTCTTAAAAAATAAAATATTTGTGTACGTACTGGGTGGGCAAATTTCGATGTTTAGGGACTCTCGATAACTGTAAGAGATATGGAAAAATAGACTCCCCATCCTTTATCTCGTTTTTCGAGATAGGCTTAATGGTGCAAACCAAAATTGGCTATCGTCTTTTGTTTGTGAGTTATAAACAAAAGTTCGATTTTTGAACTATTCGTTTTATTACTATATCTCCCTTATTTATGAAAATAGAGAAAATTAATTTTTACATTCTTAAGGCAGTTTTGTGCTAAGAATGCAGTGGCGTAGTAACTTTTTCAAAAAAAGGTTTAGAATTTCGAGTTATTTTTTGTATGGAACTCATAGTTGGCTGTGCCATCATGAAAAAGAGGATTTTTCCCCGTTAGCATGTGGGGCCGATTTATTTATTTTTACTACATTATAGCAAAGTTCACAATTTTCAAAGTAGTTTTCAATATTTCTAAAACGTCATTTAAACTGTCATTGTGCATCAGTATAAATGTGTCATATTCATTGGATACCGATACAAAATGAACCCACATTTGGAAAGTAGTCCACAAAATGTATTACGGGCTCATGATTTTGCCCGGAAATAGTTATTTATGCATCAAGGACCAAAAATTGGCTTTTTATGGACAATGCCTGCAATTGCTGGCCGAGGCGATAGCCGAGGCAAGCAATCAGGCAAGGCCATAAAAAGCAGTTTTCGTCCGAGGTTTTTTTTTTTTTTTTTTTTTTTATTTATCTCCTTTGTTATACAATCTGTCCTTATTTTACAGAGGACAATAAGTATTTTGTGTGATATATATAACAGATAAGTGCAGGTGACAGTTGGAGCTGCCAGATGCTCTTGGATTTGTAGAGTAGGGTTCCAATAAACCTCTCTATTACAATTTCACTAGCTTATGTTACAAGTGAGTGTTTGGGCAAGAATTTGAGGGAAAGGGAATATATTCTTGGATAATAATATTAGAGTTACTTTTGTTATACACAAGATTACACTAAAAAACGCGTTAGTAGTTCGTTCGGTTTAAATCGTTTCAATCGTTTTTGTATGTGATTATCGTCCATTAGAGTATTCACTAAATGGTTAGGATGTGCCGATAGTCGGTCTTTATAGTTTTTGGCAGAGCTTTGTATTTCTTCTTTCACGGTAGGTATACTTAAATCACTTAAAATCACTTTGTTTGGTACATACCACGGAGCACTAACCACGGCACGTAGTACTTTACTTTGGAATCTCTCGATGATGGCCAGGTTGGACATGCTTGCAGTTCCCCATAGGGAGATGCCATACGTCCAGATAGGTTTTAATGTCACCTTGTAGAGCAGCAGTTTGTTTTCTAGCGATAATTTAGACTTTCTTCCGATCATCCAATATAACTTTCTATATTGAAGTCCGAGTTGTTTACGTTTATTGAAGATGTGGGTTCTCCAGGTTAGCCGTCGGTCCAAGTGTAGTCCCAAATATTTTGCGGTGTCTGAGTGTTTGAGTTGTTGTCCATTGAGTGTAACCGTCGGACAGTTGTCACGGTTCATGGTAAAGGTAACATGTTGGGATTTACTTTCATTCACTTTGATCCTCCACACATTAAGCCATTGTTGGATTTTATTGAGAGAGGTGCATATTAAATTTTTGCGTCGACCGTCATAATTTGAAAAAAAAATAAAGTGAAGTCCGCATTCTAAGAGTTGTTGAGGTAGAAAAACGTTTGCGGACAAAAAGCGTTTGCGGACGAAAAGTGTTTGCGGACGAAAAGTGTTTACGGACGAAAAGCATTCGCGGACGAAAAGCATTTGCGGACGCAAAGTGTTTGCGGACGAAAAATTAATGGTGTCAAAAAAAGTGACATTTTTGGTACGCAAATGCGTCCGTAAAATCACATTTTATAGGGAGGTCGACGGAAAATGTTTTTATTTAATTCCGTTTTGAAAAGTTGGCTTTTACGTCACTTTTTGACGTTATGAAACATAACATTTTTCATAACTATCATGTAACACAGTTATGTAAAGTAGTTGTGTAATGACTTTACACAACTGGCCGTGATTCCAATCTAGTTATACCTTCATACGATTAAAAGGATAATTTGTTAATTACAGTAGTACTAAACATGGCAACATTGGCAAAGTCTTCAATATCGGAAGATACTTCTGAATCGCTGCTTAAAGACATTTTTAATAATTATTGGTGAATTATTATGACTTGTGAAAATTCGACATTTATTTCAGTGCAGTCTTGTTTCTGTAGTAACGATACAGTGGCTATATTAGGACAGTGTAGTCAATTTTGGTCCTGTTTCTGACTGGTTGTTTTAAAAATCGCACATAGTCACACAAAATTGCTTCGAAGTCCTTTATTATTGAAAGTATCCCCAATATGAAGTGGAATGAAATAATCTTCATAAAATTCTAGTGTTCTGTGTAAGCGAATGCCGAATTTTCGTTTGCATAAGTAAATGTCAACGAGTTAAAGTAAAATGCTTTTTGCGAAAATTGCGCATTAGTCCTAATCAAAAGCTATAATAAACTATATAAATGTCTTAATGTCAAAGATTATTGCATCAAATTAAAGATTCTTTATGGGCTACATAACACTGAATATTCTATTCCTCTAAATTAACTGGTGGAATAAATACAACGGTTTGATTATGAATATAAAAAAAATATTTTTTTTGGGTCGATTAACGCAAAATGTTGTCAATTTTCTTTTTCTATGTACAAAAACACAATAAAGAAGATAAAAAAGGACACCTTGACTTATATTCCAATATTAGGTGGCTCGTTAACGAGGATTTTTAATCGCTGGCAGCGATTCCTTACGTTTCACATCGTGGCTTGCCGTTTAAATCTGTTTAAGTAACATTATTGACATTCTTGTAAAATTAATGTTACACTGCACATTTTCTGACCACCTCATATTACACAAATTTTCGCGATCGTAGGTATACAGCGCTCTGCAAAGCATCTTGGAATTTCACATATGTCCAGTCCGTATAAAATGACGTTTATGTCACAATTTAGCAGGGTGACGTTTGTCTTACAATTTAGCATGCCGTGCACAGAACAATACCTAAGGACTCTTAATGGCTGCCTTTTTTTAAATTGACCACACTGTCCTTATATAGCCACTGTAGTAACGATGGCCATAAGCCCATCTAGCGCTCGTTTTGTCAAACGTTACACTTGTCAAACAATATCGCACTTTTCATAACTGATTTACGTAAATAACTATCACTCAATATTTTATTTTTGCAATTTCCCTTGACAATCTAACTTTTACAAATTCCCGAGCGCAAAGCGAGGGAATTTGATCAAGTTAGCATTTGCCCTTAATACATTATTACTCAATAAATGTCCTAGCATCTTCTCAAACTAATAATGCACTTGCCGAAATTTAAATATCTCCGCGGCGAGTTCGTAGCAGCAGATCTCAAAGATGATCCAATTTCTATACCTTGTCAATTGATTTTGGGCATTATTAAAAATGATTAGATATTCTATAGAATACCGGATTTCATACATTTCCGGTAACTTATACATATTACAGTTTAAGGGTTTCGGTTTATGCAATAAAGTAACTAGAGTGCAAATCAAACTATACAAACCGAAGATTATAAACCGTGTTGCAGTTCCAAAAAGAATTAAATGTAATAGTCGCATAAGCAACTACAGCAATACCAAGAAATCGAAAATAGTGAAATCAAGAAAAAAACAGGAGGCAATTTATTACATGGAGCTCCATCCAAGATCAGCCAAATACTAAAATAAAGACAAGCAAATGTTGTTTATAGAGACATATTTATTACAACCATTAGGAAAAGAACTAAGACGATACGAACAAAAATAACCCTAAACTAGAAGATCAAAAAGTAAGGAAGGTCTCCTATAGCGTCATTTCATGCTAGTAAGGAGGCACTCGTTATTCGCTAATATCTAATCTCAGTATATAAAAAATAATTTTGTTCTGTTGTGTAGCTTATAGTCGCATTTAATAATGGACCTTTATTCTGATAGCACCCTTGACCATGTGAATATTCCAAAAGGTATTGAAAATCTAAACTTATCGCCAGATTTGGAAGTTCAACGTTGAACGCGATTAGACCAAAATAAAACAGGTATGAGATAACTGCCAAAGCATAGAACTAGATTTAGCATGTGAAAATACAACGACTCCAAGTCTTGTACTGAACGTGAAAAAAGCAGATCAGAATCCCAATAGTCAAACAACAACAAAAAATGCTAGGACATATTCCCTCTACAGAGGCCGAATACTACCATCTCTATTATACGACAAAGAATACAGATAGACAAACAATAGAACATGTTGCACATTGTAAATGTCCAAAGCATTCGATACAATCAAACTGCAAAGTCTGATGATAAGCCATTTTTTTTCAAAAACTGATATTCGAAATTCAATATCGCAACCGAAATTGGGATTAATAACTAATGTTACAAGAAAACTGCCAATACCAACTGAAAATCAGACTAATCTAATTAAGTCGAAAAATATCGACATCAGTGACTGCCTAACTAGTTGAAAACTGGCAGCACTGTATAAAAAGGTGTGGAAAGTTGGGATCTACCTTGCTTCATCGGCAATTGCGTTAGTGTTACTACGATTGTTTTTGCCAATTTGTACTTGTATATGTTTAGAATATTAAATTAGTTTCGTTAAATTACTTCGTGTTTTATCGATTTACGAATAAGTGAAGCAAGAAGCTAAAAACCTAATAGAAGGAAGACCCCGACAACATAGTAAATCATTCAGTGGAAATAAATACAGCGTGGAAAACCGGCGTAGAGCTGTCAGAGAGAGATGACTGGCTCAGGTGTAAATGAGACTGCAATTAAAAAGAAGAGAGGGAGGGAGAGAAAGAAAAAAGAACAACAAATATTTAATTAAAGAAAAACAAGTATCACACATTAAAATGACCTGCTATTATACCTTAAGGCGTACCTTAAAATCACAAATAATTAATTCTAACTACCAACATCATGGCACCCAAGATTCAACAGGTGACCAAACCTCTTAGGCATGGAAAAAAGATAACAGAGGACTTCAACTGCAGTAATCAACCAGGTTGCCTTCTTTCCATCAACGGAATCATCATGAAACAGCGACTTCAATTCTGATAACCAATCTTGTAGAAGAACCAAATGGTTGGGGCATTTCCAGGAGAAATCAAGATTCAAATATTTCATGATATTCGAAAAAAACCCTTAGAACTTTTTCTCTTTTCTCTGAAGTTCAAACGCAAGCGATGAAATACTACTGAAGCAGCCTTTCTATCAAGACCGTTCGCGGAGAGTGCGAATTGGACAGACAGCGGCATTTCAGTGTTAAAGGTGAGAAGAGATTTGACATTTGCATCCTCATCTTCCGATAATTAAAAAAAAAATCTTGCCCAAACCCAGACTGGAACTAGCAACCTCTGGCCCCCGAATGTTTTCACTTCACCAATCTGACAGCGTAGTTAGGTGACCACTGAAGGTCTATTACTGATAACGCGAATACAAATCGACAAATACATACAAAGACAAAAGCGACCAGGTTCGTCTGAAAGTTTTTCAAAAGTATCGCAAAAATCATTCTGATGGGTTATATCGTTCTCCGGTTACTCTGTTTATAGCATCCAGAATGACATACTCGCCCTTTAGTAATTTTACAATTATCCTTTAACTCCAAAGAGATTACAGTCGCTACAAAAATTGTGTAGTTTATATAATTTTGGGTTGTTCGCGATTGAATGAGTGGTTACGACAAGTAATTGTAAATTTGTAGTAATGGTCGGGGTTGAAAGCAATACTTCGGCAAGTTGTGCCGAAGTAAAATTAAGTTTGCTGTTTATAACATATTATTCATTTATTTACTCGGTTGTGTAGGTGTATTTGCATACATCCTCTGGCGATGCTGTTTAATACCATTTCATTAGATTGAAAGTCCTATTTGGCACCCACTAGTGGATATTTTAGTAGGAGAAATCTAATTACTAAGTAGACGAAGTGGCAACCAGATTTGCAGCTTAGATTAAGAGAGAGAAGAAGGATGATTCTTAAATTAAGAGAACTACGAGAAGGTTTTGGGAGGTGGCAATAACATTTTGATAGTGCGGGAAATGTACTAATGAGAAATTTAACTCTATGCAACAGAGGTATACAATTTAAGCTGTTCCCTGACTCTTTTTGGACAGTGTAGGGTTAGATGTACAGTTATTTTCTCACTAAGATTTGTCCTTTTTATAAATGACTATAAATTTATAACAATTTTATAATTAAGATTAGCAGTGGATAAGTTACTGGGCTAGTAAATTAAAAATCTGGTGTGATACACTCACACAACTTCCTTTTACAGTGATCTTATAATTAGTCAAAAATTTCATTTTTAATTTTTAACCATTTGTTAAAAATTTTCAAAAATTACAAATTCTATAAAAACGGTACAAAATCGAGTGTTAGTTGAAGAGAAAATTTTCTCTAGAATTTTAAGGTGAATTCAAAAATGTAATAATATACCGGGTGTTTTATTTAAAATAGGAGTTAATAAAAAAAATAGAAAAAAAAACAAAAGAAACCCACTTTAGAAGTATTCAACTGGAAAATCACCTATCTCACATCAATACACATTAAAAATGTAAGAAAAATGTAAAGTTTAAAAAAAATCGTTAGAGCCGTTTTTGAAAAAATCGAAAAAAACTGAAAAATCACAAGAGTAAACACCTACTTCCGGTTATGCAATTTTCTTCAAAAGCTTGCTGTCTCATCTACATAGTACACAAAACTTATATATGAAGTTTCAACGCCATACCTCTTTTCGTTTTTGAGATATTCTGTTCACAGACAGACACACAGACAGACACACAGGCAGACAGACCAATGAAAAAAAATATGTTTTTTGGGATCAGGGGACTCTAAAACGTGAAGATCCGTTGAAAACTCAATTTCGAATTTTTGGGGTGAATCCAATACTTCCTTTATAGTAAAAGGAAGTAAAAATTGATGGTTACACCAATGATGGAAAAGCAAAGCGATGTATACTTTATATATTCTTTAAATTTGAATAATGTATGGTTATCTTTGTAAGTGATTATGTTTTATTAACATCTAAAACGTTTTTTTAGTATGTGAATTTCTGTGTGCATATATTAAAATAGTTTTGTAAAAATTTTATCTTTCCATCGAGGTTAGCAGTGTATAATGGATAATGCGTCTTTATTTTTGATAAATTGAGAAAGCTGTTCGTCACAACCGTATTCATCATGACAGCCACGCTGGAGTAGGTTTATTATATGTTTAGTACAGCAATCCCTAATAAATTCGCCGGAAGTAGGAAACATTTTACAAAATTTCTTAAGAGCCGATTTTTTATTTTTCAATTTCTTCTGCTGAGAGTAGTATAAACAGTAATATTTTATATTGACTCTTAAGTCCCCGATTATGAAGTAACTATGAAAGCACTCGACACTGGTTGGTGTAATCGTGTGCGGTCTAATTGTACTGTCTACAGGTTTTCGTCTGTTTTTCAGTTTTCAAGGAGTTGTCAGGTGTTTGACCTATTTACTCTCGTGCAGTTCGTGTTTGCAGAAACAATCTTAAGAATTCGTAGTATTTTTTATATCTAATTCCCTCGTAATTAATGAAATAACAGAAGAAATTTAGAAGGCGCCCTTTATTACAGTTCCACATCACATTTCTTCTTGTTTACACGTTCTTCGCGTTCCAGCCAATTATTGGAATAAGAAGGAAAATCCTTGGGTCAGACGTAATGGCTTTTTGCACAGAATATGGAAAATTCGCTATAGATGTGCAAGAGTTGTGCAATATGGTTAAGAGGATATTATGGTACTGCCTGTTGATATGTAAATAATCGAGATATCTTATAAATTTCATAAAAACAAGTTGCTTATTCCAACTTCTTTTAGCTTCAATAATAGGTACATTCTTCTGAAAAGGTGTTACGGAAACTGTAAAATAATCATAGTATGCCTACATATTTCGCTCCTAAATAGGGGCGTTTATATATTTATCTACGACAGTGTGTAAAATTGACTTTTAGTTGGCAGATTTAAGTTTGTAAAACAACTGTTTAATAACATGTTTTTATTAGTTTACGTCGTAAATAGCAACGTGTATAAAAGATTTCATCGAGCACGTTGTCAGTAGCAACGTGTTTTAACATGTTTAACCATGCAAAATTACCACCGTTTGCTAATAGTAATCCTAATTACATTTAAATATTTTTTTAAATTTACTGTGTGTTCTAAATTCTATCGTAGATAGCGGGGCTCGCTCACTCGCATTTTAACTCTGCCCCACTCGTGACTAAAGACTAGCTTTACGCCCTTATATCGTAAATTACTATAAGCTCACAGAAGTGTCGACCCTGTTTTACATTTTTATACTAGCAATAATCAGATATGTTTACTGTAACATCACCTGTAAATTGAAATTTAGAGATTTATAATTTTACCTTATTTTGTAATCAATTTCAGGTACACCGTGCTACGTGCTAATTTAGCAACTGAGTCTGCTTACATTTTGTAATTTAGTAAAGCACTGCCTTCTAATTCTTTGGTTGTGCTTTTGTGATGACTTGTTAGGGCTTTTTCGAAAAATGTGCTTATATTAGAATAAGTACTCAGTTAATGCCATATAGTTTATGATCTGTATTGCTGTAGCTAAAAATCCAACATTTTATAAACTCTTAAATTCTATTAGTTATTTAGTATTTGCGTTTGATCCGTTCAACATTTGGTGAATCTTGCCAGAATTTTGAACTATTTTTTTTTATTTATTCCTTGCGTTGATATCGAGAAGTTTTTCGAAACGTTTCTTTATTAATGTTTTTATTAGAAGGCGAAATGTCCAACAAACTTTACAGAATAACATATTTTGGTTATTTATAACAGTTTTTTAATCTAATATATTCCACGTGCTTGATTGTGGTATGATAAAAAAAGCAATTCGCCCTTCTCCTTTCTACAAAAAAAAACTAATTGTAGTGTTTAAATTAAATGTTACGCTTTAAATTCAGTACTATCAGTTAAAGATGATCAAGACATTTCTATTGACTGCTTTCTTATAAAACAGCAGAACCAAGACTCGACGGCGACGGTGCAAGCCTCTTATCGATACTTCGACACACTGGTCACTGGGACACCCTCTCCTGAAGACACATGTAGTCTTCGTAATTTGTTGAACGGTGCTTTAAATGTGGTATGAACGTTAGCATATTATGATCACACCATATGTGCGACGACTTGAGCTAAAAATGATTGGCAAAGGAGACGGGAACTAATAATTGCAAAGCCTATACAAAGTAAATTGGTTTAAAACCGAGTCAGTGATTTTTTTTAATAGCAAGATGGCCCTTAGTAAATGTAATTTAAAAAAGTGACTTTCTTAAAAAAGTGCGTAGAGCAAAGTTTCTTCTTTTAGTAGGGGTTTGTTATAGATATAATTGAGACAATAGCTATTAGTTTTTCCCCAGTCATGGCTTTCTATGATAAATAAAATGTTAAGAACACATTTTTGTTTGAAAAAATTGATATTTGGCAAAACTATTGTATATAATTTGAGTCGTAGATTCCTACAAACAAAATATACAGGATGATCCATTAAAAAAATTACAGTTAGTGGAACTTCCGGTAAAATCAAAAGTTGGCCGCCTCAACCGTAACTGTGTAACTTGTATGACTTTACGGAATCCCGCTACGCCGGTCCCGCAAAATCCCACGCGGTACACAAAATAAGGTATTATTTCGGAGGCTTTCACGGCCATTGTCATTACGTAACAAACGAATTCCGGGATTGGACCGTGGCGTAAGGGGCTTCATTAGGAGGAAAAGCAAAAGAGCACGGTAACTCAACGTGTAAACCACGCCAGAGGAGAGAATTTATAAGCAAGTGCCGTCGCGGTTGAGTCACGTTGGGCGGGGCTTAGAAATTAGCACTTTCCACATAGAAGGAAAAGAAAAGCCTTCGTCCTGGAGATTTGGGTAGCTGTGGATGAAGATGACGATTGATGGCAGACTGTATATCCCTAGCACGGTAACCGGTGTTCCTAATAGCTTTCCGAATATGGTTTAATTCAGCATGAACATTATCGGGTTGGGATATGCAAACAGTCCGATGTAACAGCGAATTGATAACGGAAAGCATTCCTACGGAAGAAGGTAGAATCGTCTGTGAGAACGCTTCCTAAAGACGTTGCCGCTCTAATTCGGTTTGAAACTGTCAGATGTTTACGATCATCTAAATCTCCTAAAAATAACATTAGAAAGAAATGCTCTCAAAACCTTACGTTCCAATTGCGACATCTCAATTTCGTCCGCTGATAAAGGTAATGCTACGGTAGTTATGGATCGAACAGACTACACCACTAAGGTTAAGTCTTTACTCCAAGATTCTTCTTATGCCCCACCTTCTCGCGACCCAACTTCCAAAATCGAACAGGATGTTACTTCTCTCATATAATCTTCAGATCTTCCAACTGATATTCAACGGAGGTTGATTCTCGCGCTTCAAAACCTCCTCGGCTGTATGGTCTTCCCAAAATTCATAAACAAGATCCCTCAGGCCCATTGTTAGTACTATAAATTCCCCTACTTACTCATTAGCAAAATACCTAACCACTATTCTCAGAAAGTTCACTGGTAAGTCTCCATCGTATGTTCGCAATTCAGCCCATTTCGTTGAACTTCTGTCCAATATAAGCGTTGAACCTGAGGATTTGCGTGTGAGTCTCGATGTCACTTACCTTTTTACTAAAGCTCCCATTCGCGATTCCATAGTGATAATCCAACACTTGTTATAGAAAAATGCCTCTCTTTTACTTATTTCCTATTTCAAGGCCAGTGTTTTTTAAACAAATCTCTGGTGCGGCCATGGGTTCTCCTCTTTCACCTGTCGTTGCCAATATCTTTATGGAAGCTTTTGAAACCATAGCTCTGGAATCTTCAGAATTGAAACCCAAAGTTTAGTTCCGATACGTTGACGATACCTTTATTATTTAGCCACATGGTAAAGCAACTTTACCCATCTTTTTAAACCATCTCAATAGTCAAGATTAACTTTACCATGGAAATAGAAGATAACGGCTCCCTTTCTTTCTCTCTACATCACCGGTTTCTCGCCAACCCAGTGGCAAACTTGGTCATTCTGTATATCGCAAACCCACTCACACTGATCGTTATGTGCATGCTACATCATCCTACACAAAATCCTTCCGTTACAATTCGCTTGTACTCCGGGCTGTTTCCATATCCCAACCCGATAATGGCCACGCTGAATTAAACCATATATCCACAAAGCCACCGATCGCGTAGGAAAGTTTCTTCGAAAACAAAACATTAGAACAGTATTCAAACCCCCGAGCAAGATCTCACAGGTTGTTCCTTCAATTAAATATAAATTAAACACTATGCCATCTAAGGTGTTTATACAGTCCCTTGGCCTTGTAATGTTGTATACATTGGTGAAACGGGACGTTCAGTAAAAACTCGTATCTCTGAACACCAGCGCTGTCTGAACTTGCGTCTCGTTTCATCATCAGCCATTGCCGAACACCAACGCAATATCCCCATTCTTCTTTAGCGGAAAGATTTGCAAAGCCATTAAAATTTACAAACACCCTAATAATCTTAATCGGGACGAAGGCGGAACCTGCTAATTTCTAAGCCACGCCCACCGTCACTCAACCGCGACGGCACTTGCCTATAAGTTCTTGCCTTTCTCCTTTCAATGGTTAGAAGAGTTTCGACTCTGGCGTGGTTTTAACGTTGAGCTATCGTGCTCTTTTGCTTTTCCTCATAAAGAAACCCCATACGAAAGTGAGCGAAAAGTTGAGTCCAATCCCGGAAGTCGCTTGTTACGTAAAATGAAGCATTTTCTAACTGGTATTATAAATAACTGATGTTTACGCGTCATATTTCAGCGTATTCATTTGCGTGTACGAGCGATCAGCATCGAGGCTGACATTCCATTCAGTCGGTCTACCTGCTTGTTATGATTCCTACTGCCGCTCGAAGTTCCATTCAGGTGCTGTTTTTAAACTTTTCACTTTTACTTCAATATTGTAATCGAGAAAAGTCACGTTCCGAGATTTCTTCATATGTTAACGCTCCAGGGTCCTTAGATGACGAAAAATATTTTTTCTCAATACCGCCTGTGTGTCTGTCTGTTGGCGGTATAGCTCAAAAACTATATAGGAAGACGATATTTTGCATATGGAAGATATGTGTACCTGGCCGGAAACCGTATATACTTTCGATCAATTATATAGAGGGTGAGCACCTTAAAAAAATAAATGTTCTGCATGTTTGCTTTAACTCAAGAACTATTAGTTAAATACTAGTAACATTTTACATAAAGCTCAAGTTTATATACTAGACGAAAACAGGCATATTTTGGACCTAACATCAGATACAGGGCGAAAACCTTAAAAAATTAAAGGCCTTTTTTCTAAAAGACCAAGGAAGTATTGTAATCGTGAAAAATCACTTTTCGAGATTTCTTCAAATCTTCACGTGCCAGGGTCTGCAAACGACGAAAAACGTATTTTCTAAATGACGTCTGAATCTGAAACTACTTGTTGAGGGAAGACGATATTTTGCATGTGAATTAGATGTCTTCCTGGCACGAAGCCTAATATGTTTCCGCTACAATATATACAGGGTAAGCAAGCACTTAAAAATATAAAACTTTTGACTTCAATTCGAGAACTATTAATTTAATAAAGGAGTATTTGACACACAGCTCAGGTTTTTACCCTTGACGAAAATAGGCGTATTATGGGCCTAACCGTTACAATGTATCTATCTTAAAAAAATATTGTTTCTTTTCTTTGATATTTTCGAAATTTTTAGTTTCACAACTTCCACTTACGAGGGAAGTTCAGTGTAAAGCCCTTTACACAAAAATGCTTTGCGCTATAACGTTTCTACGGGTCTCGGTTATGTCTTCTGATATAAATTAGTTGATAAATCAATCGAGTTTGGTATAACATAGTACCTATACCACATTATTATTATAGATTTTTTACCCCAAAGTCCGTCTAAATAAAATTCGTAACGGTAACCAAGCGAGAAACAGAGGCGCCAAATTGACGTCACTATATATGGTTAATAAAACCTGTCCTGCTTTTAACAAAAGCACTGCAGTTACAATGAAATTTGAACTGGTCACTTCACCAGACGTCTGTGTTGATTTTTTTTTATCTAGTCGTGACAGTAATTATAAAATTAAGTGGTCGCGAAACTTAATGCCCACCATTTAAGTGTATCGCGTTGCAAGTTGACAGTTACATTCTCTGTATTAATGGCGGAGTCGGCAATAAAATAACGATTATATCTAGGGAAGATGATATCGCGTGGTGTGGATATTCTCCTGGAAACGGCAATTGCGAACGGGACAGAAGAAAAGAGGCACGCGCGAGCCCGCGGCGTGACTGCGTGTTTCGGTGGTGCATCTGCCCGTGCAATCTGCATGCAGATCGGGGCCCCCGGCTGCTTGCTGAAGCCCATTGCTGCACCTGATTCATTAAAAGCGCGTGCGAACCGCCTTCATCTTATTTTATTGAAAATAAAACGTCGCCTTATCGGCGCACACAAAGGACCGATTACGGCAATTCTTGCAAATAGCTCCTGGCCGAAAATAAAATGTCGCCGCACGAAGATGCCATCGCAGAAATTACATGCTCTGGGGCCCCGGGCGTCGTGCATGCTTTGGAATCTAAACTGTGGAAACTTACGCTTTTCTTGGAAATTTTAGTTATTGGTACATATGGTGACTCGCCGCTTAGGTGTAGAATCGTACTCACAGAAAATGTATCATTAAAAACACCTACAAATCTAAATTTCAAAAGGGGGTGTCCTTAATTAAATAGTATGCCCGCCCTCATAGTGCATGTCGATACGAGAGCCACTAAAAATAAAATCTACCTAACTGTGAAACAAAAGACAGAGCGAACTCATACGAGAGCTGCTCAGATAATTATTGGTTATTAAGAAACAGTTGCAGCTTGAATTTATTTTGCTGTTTTTCAAAGTATTCTCCTCCTAAACGAAAACGTGTGTTCATTCTTTTAAACCATTTTGTAAATCAGCCAGAATATTCATTTTCGGAAGGCCCTCTAAAGTTCTTAGAAATTCCAATACTATTGCATTTGCATTTGGAAATGTTTCAGCTCGCATAATTTTTTAACAGTCGGAAAAAAATCGTGGGACTAGGTCAGTGCTGTAAGGAGAGTGGGGTAGCAACTCAACCCCCGAATCTTGTCAAACATCCAATGATCTGGCAGCAGTATGCGCTGATGAATTGTCGTGGTGAATTCAGATGCTATGGAAACCACTTATTTGACGGTCTGTTTTTAATTTCTCAAACAATATCAGTAAAGCGACTTCGCAGAACCATTCAGAATTACCTGCTCTGCGATCCTTCAATGGCATAACATCTACAGGATAACTTCGGCGGAATAAAGCAGCAACCATTTTCTTGTTCGTGCTTCTATCACGAACAACTTTTGGGGGTAACGTTTCATCATAAAAGATTCAAGTACTAGACTGTTAATTTTGTTTCAGGGTCGTAATTCTATATCCAGGATTCGTCACCTGTCACGATGTACGATAAGGTCTAAACATTACCCTTTTGCTGTGACGTAACAGTTTTCTCTCTTTATTTAACAATAAGAAACTGGACGAAACAAAAAAACTTGGCAGTTTTTGGTTGTCTGCTTTAAGTATGGCTTGTTTTATAATACTGTCAATGTGACATTTGTCGAAAATTACAGTAAAATAACGCGCTATAACAAGCAGTACAAGCACGCGAGCAAGCCTGAAATCTTATTTAAGCGTTAGGGACTTCTTCGAATAGGAGAAACGTCGGGTTACATAGGTCAAGAATGTCTTGGTTTGAATAATGTGCTATTTAGAGTATCCCTTACATTAAAGGTTAGGTATATGTCAAATTCTTTCTAAAGTCTACTACCTGCGATCTAAATGATCTTTTTCAATTTCAATGTAATATAAAACATACGTTTTAAACGCTACGTTTTGTTATGTCTGACGTCACAGAAAAAGGGTAATGTGTAGACTTTACCTGTTTTGATACTCCCTCATTAATTGTTTTAACATAAGTTTGCACCAGTCTACACGGGCCTGTTTTTGTTCTGCAGACAACAAGTAGGGTAGCCAACAGCTATCTAGCTTCCTGATGCCAATATGTTTATGTAATAGTATTCACCGCAGAAGAACCAATTGTTACTTCTCCTATACGTTGGCGCATCTATTAATTTAGATTAGATTTCGTATTGTATTCGAATTGTTCTTTCTGGTTCTGTCTTGATGCCGTAATGGAGTCAGCCAGCTTGAGCGTTATATAAAGTGTCAAGCGGATGTATGGGCGTGCAGTTGGTTATTGTGTAGTATTTGCCCTCGTCACTGTCGGCGGATCGTTGCATTCCTGACCTATTGATTAGATAATTCTGTCCCACACCATATCGGCGGATCAAACGCTGGGTAACCTATTTTGCACGTGTCCAAAATCACCTTGGGGTAAGTTGACTGAAACTTTCATCGGGCTGTATCTAAATTTTCCGTTTTCTATTATGGGCTTTAGCATTGTAGCCGCAAGTGTGGAGCTCCATTCCGACCCCTTGCAGTTAGCCGTGGAAGCATCCAGGGCATGATCTTGACCCTAGTACTCGCACTGAGAACACCTGTCAGCCACAGTACGCTTGAACATCAGCTACGTGAATTTCATACCATATAGAAAGGAACCCGATAAGGCACATCTACAGGTTAAATTTTCCCTTTATGTAACATTTACTGGCGACCAGTGATAGGATGCTGCGAGCTTCGCTCATGCATTTGGTGTTTGGAATTCCTACGTGAGCTCGTGTTATACAGTTCATTCCGCGAACTTTGTACCCGACGGCATCAAACGTTTTCTCCCCATCCACGGAGCAGACACTGCTCGCCATTTTACCTTGTAACTTTTTGTCATATTTTAATGTGTGCGATAAATGAAATCGCTGCACTGTAACTTTTGTAAGTCTTAAATTTGTGCGTTTTATGAGGTGCCTCTTAACTTTTCTGGCTATATTTATCACCTGTATTTTGTACCATATAGTATTGAATTTGTGATGAATTATACTGTGATATCAGCCTTGTGGGTTTGATTTTATTACTGCTACCTGTGCGTGATTTGAGCTTTTCTTTCAAGAATTATGTGCTACTTGAGTTTTGCGAATTCTCAGTTGAATGCCTAGATACAATTGTGGTTAATTGGTAAAAATTCGCTGGCGCCCTTTTGGCTTGAATCATTTGTGAGTAGTTACAGAGCTGCACGTCGTCTTCCTGACTAGAGGGCCAGCAACTGTATCCAAGTAGTTGTAAAGCTGTTTTTTAGAGAATTAGCCGACGAATCATTTTGATGCAACGTAATATTTCGATCGGCCTTAATTAAGTTTTCCACACGGAGTACATTTTCTAGAGTAGCCGCATCGCAGGTCTACTCGACTTGCTTCATCTTCTAACAGCTCTCGTCCTCGCCGAAACTCTCGAAACCACTGACTAACAGTGACTAATTGACGGAGCAATATCACAATAATCTGTCGCAAAATGTTCATGCCTCTACAAGCAGTTCATATGGAATGTTCAGTTTAACTGAATTTAAATACACAACAACCTAATTAAGCAACAAATTGAAACGTTTGACGGATGTAGGTATGCACTGTCAGCTAACACAGCTTTTAATCGCTGCAATTGTTTTTACCCAACTCTTGATCCATGGCCTGGCTCTAAGTATTAATAGAGGAGCCTCATACACTGTAAATAAATTTCCTTTGATTCTCAAAAAACTGATCAGCCGTTGATCACTTTTTTGCTAACATCAGAATCAAAACGACGTCTTCCAGGGTATTCCTTTAGTAATAAAAAGAGATAAAGGCCTGATAGAGCTGGCTCTTGACCATAAACAGAATACACTATATCTACGAAACTACAACCTTGCACAATTGGTTTGATTTTGACAGAAACACTCGATTGGACAAATTGGTTTGATTTTCATGAAATGCTTTGCGAAGATTTTTTAAGGTGTTGCAATAGGTGTCTGCATCTACGGTAGTCCCTTTCCGCATGTCGCAAAAAACTGTTACTATAATTATTCCTGCATATGATTGCGTGCGTGCTGTTTTTTTGGAGGTGAAAAACCTTCATCAATCATTGCTTACAGATTTCGATTTTGTCCCTGTGATGCACCCAAGTCTCGTTGCCGGTCACAATTTTTGCCAAAAAGTCAGAATACCTTTCCAAAGCTTGAGACTTTCAGAAATTTGAAGCCTACACAACTTTTGTTCGCACGTCAATATATGTTAATATTTTTTCGCTCTATTCGAAGCTAAAATTAATATATCTATACAGAATCTAATGTCCTTTGTCGTCGAAATGAAACATAATACTGAGCATAGGCCTCCTTTCTTCTCCTTCATCGCTCTCTGTTCTGTGCTTCGTCTATCCACCTTAGTCAGATACCCAACATTAACCTTTCCATTGCCCTCTTCGTTCTTTTAAGTTTATTTGTTAATTGTTGTATGAGGGTCCGCGTTTGTGCTTCATACGTAATGACAGGAAGCACACATTGGTCGAATATTCTGGTTCTCAGGTGTTGTGGTATCTTTTTATTTTTCAGTGTGTGAAAGTTTTCCGAACGCAGCCCACCCTAGTCGCCTTCTTCGCTCAATCTCTATATCCTTGTTTTGTTTACCAATTACTATCTTTTGACCTAAGTATGCATATTCTTAAACATTTTCAAACCGTTTTCCTTTTATTGTAACCTGTTGCTGTTGCGAGCTCAGTATTTTCGTTTTTTCTAGATTCATGTTCAGTCCTATCTTTCTCGATTCACTTTCTAATTCTAGTAGCATTTGTGTGAGGTCTTCTTCTTTGTCGGCGATTAGGACCACATCGTCGGCGTATCTTAAAATGGGAGAGGCTTTCACCATTAATTTTAACTCCTACATTTGACAATCTAGTTTTTTTAAACACCTTCTAAGGCCAGGGTGAACAATTTTGGAGATATTGTGTGTCCCTGTTTTATTCCTCTGTTAATAGTACTTTGTTTGAATCTTAATAGAGTCTAATTGTAGCCGTCGCTTGTTGATAGTCTGTGGTAGTCTATGCGTGCTTTATCCAATTTGTTCATTATTGCCCAATGTTCCACGGAGTCAAAGGCTTTCTCGTAGTCTACGAAGGCAATATGTACTGGGAAACTCTATTCAGTTGATATCTCCATCAGTATTTTCACCGTTAGTTGGTGATCACTTGTACTATAGCCTTTCCAGAATGCCTCCTGCTCGATGGGTTGGTAGCAGTCTAATATTTTCTCTATTCGGTTTGTTATTATACGCGTAAACAGTTTATAGAGTTGGGATAGTAGACTTATGGGTCGGTAGTTCTTTAGAAGCATTCTATCTCATTTTTTGAATAGGATTATTATTATCACGTTGTTCCATGTATCTGGTATAGCCTGTTGTTCTAAGCATTAGTTAAACAGACGTTTCAGCGTCGGTACTATTATGTCTTGTGTTCCATTGATCATTTCTACCAAATTTCGTCTTCTGCTGTTGCCTTGTTGATTTTTAAGGATTTTAAAGCATGTAGAATTTCTTCCTCACTTACCTCCGAAAGGCCTTCCGATCCCACATTCATTATTTTTTTTTCTGTTTCAGGTGTGGGTCGTGTTGTTTGTGAGGTATATAGGTTTTCGTAGTATTTTTATGTTGTTAGTATGATTTCTTTCCTATTTCTTATTTCTATGCCACTTTCATCCCTTAGTGTCTTTCTTCTTTTCTTTTCAAACATTTGAGGTTTTTGTTCATCTCTATAACTTTAATTGTCATTTTTGTGTAGTAAAATAAGCTGGTAGTACTTCTCTACTTAATCAGTATTTCCTCTCTAAGTATGAACATATATGCCGCTTTAACTTTTCCATTTGCTTCTATCCATAGTGGTTGTTATCCATCTTCCTGGTGTCGTCATATCATCTAATAGTTACGGGACACCTTACTCTTTCCCTTGCTGCAGTTTTCCTGTAGTTCGCTTTTCATCTCTCGTTTGGATAGAACGGCTTGATCATAGCTATCTTGTTAGTCCCCGAATTTTTGTCGAGTCCTTCAAATTGACTATGAATATTAGCATAACACAGTGTATAAGGATTTTACTATCATGGCTGCTGTGTAGTGTTGTCCTTTTCATTTAGTAATAAATGGCTTAGTATTTTGTCATAGGAATAAACGCCATTTTAATTCATCACTGCAGGTGAACATGAAATTTCTTGTAAATTTTTATTTTGGTGCCCCAAATACCTATACCTAATAATCAACTTGTATTTATCTTTTTGGATACTTATTGTCACTCCGACTTCCTTTGATTTTTCTTCTAGCTCTCTTAGAATTTCCTTTAAATTCCTTAGAGTGCCACCTGTTAAAGCGTGCATTAATTAATTATTCTTAGTACTTTCTGACTTTTATTTTCTCTGACTCCCTTGAGCATAATATCATAATCTACTATCAGGGATCAGTCCTTATTGAACTGTTTTGAGTCTATATTTTCCTATCATTTGTTTGGGTAGTTGTTCACTTATTCGTCGAACGGGATCAGCCTAGTTTGGTCGCCATTGCTGGATCTTGTCAGTTTTCTTAAAAATGATCGACACATGTCGGACTTGCCAGTTCTTTCTCATCTAATCTATAATATTAGATTATACCCTTCTGCGGTTCTAAGAAACATCAGTTTGCTAGCTTCTATTCTGGGACCAACTATTTCCGTGACAGCCGTATCACGAGGCGCCGGGAGAAGCAGCCATGGAACTCCCATCCAAGTTCTGACCAGAAAGAGCGTTGCTTAACTTTACTGATCCAACGTGGACGCTTGTTCAAGCTACACCACCCGGGACCTTTAATACCTTAGTTACTGCATGCAGCATGACGTTTTCCACTTTAGTGTTTATTATATCCAATTTCTCTTGTTCCTTGATCCTGTTGTACCTACGTACCACACATTATGTATTATAACAACGCGAATTTGATATTAATAATAATAGGATTTGCTATTTACATCATAGATGATACATATCAAGTTGATAGTGATTGTTCATTGCATAAGACGGAATAACTAAGAAAACCTGAATTTAAAAGATTTTCAGCTATATTTAACCAAGGGCAGTGATAATCACCCGCAATAATTTTGACAGATAACAATGGAAAGTGCGTTGCCTAGAAATAACCTAAGGCGCAGCCAAGGGATATTTCTTAGAGGCCACGCACTTGAGGGATGTTATATCAGAACTATACGTATTTACTGCCCACAGTGAATTCGGAAATGTTCTTGAATAAAATAGTAACGATAATTATTAATAAAGAGACGCCATTTTGCTGACAATTAATTTGACACATCATTATTTGCTTGTCGTATGAGGTAAGATACTACTGAATTTTAATTACGTAGTTTCCATACTCATTGAAAATTACCGCCATGGTTGTTTTCACTTCAAATTTCATATGAATTGTCAGACTGACACGTGATCGAAGATTATCAAATAGGATTGATCCACAACATATGTAAAAACTTTTCAATGTAAGATATTTTTAAAACTGCAGCTCCAACCGCAAGTAAACCTATGTCAAATCCAGCTTATTCAAAATTGATGTAAAAAAGTAACAATTTCTAAATGCCTACCAAACGTCAATTATAACGCCATCTTAAATTATAGAGTATTTTATGAGCAATGAGTTTGTAACCACTATTGTTTAAGACGAAGATAATGGGTAAGGGTACCAGCAAGCCCACTGTTATCAGCAGATGAAAAAGAGCATGCAGCAATACCGCGAAGTTAACAACTCACACCGACAGGTTTGTAAAACGATTACGGTCATCAGCAAAATCAATTACCCCCAGAAACAACAGTACACGTGTATAATACAGTGCTTGATTACGTCCATTAGTGCGGCTATGTTTTCATTTAGCACCAGAAACGACAGAAATTGACGAAATATACGCCGTCGAATCTCATTGATTTACAAATCACCCGCCGGCCTGGCTGCTGGTTGCTTTCGAAAAACACGAGTAACGCCGCTGTAACAACACCAATTACCAGTTTTAAGTACTTTTTAATATTTCCGCTTCCAAGCTGGTATTTATACTACGTCTTCGTTAGTGGTCATTAGAGGGCAATGAAAGATACACTTTTTGTAACGTCCTGTGTTCCATAACCGTCGAGTCGTATAGGACGGACTCCTTAGAATGGAAATTACACAGGATGCATCCGAATCCACATGTGCACTCATATGAATATGTTATATTATTTAAAGAAACAAATCCCGAAGCACAACAGAAGTAGACCAACGTCGGTTCCAGCAGTTCAACAATTTGCTTAAATGTTCCTATGATACGTAGAGCATCCCTAAAGCTAAATAAACGGTCAATTTTTGTTTTTCAACTTGCAGCTTTTTACTTCAAATTTATTTCAAAATTTTGACTAGGCATACTGAATAATATTTGAAATGTATACTATAGTAAATTTATATAAACTAAAATAGTATGGCTACCTATTATTTTCCTCGTTCTAGATGCTTGACGGAAGGCCGAAGAAGACGCCATTCAAATGGAGGACAACCTAATAGTGAAAGCTATCAGACTAGTATCCTATAAATTACTAATCAAGTTAATAAACAACCGATTTGAGGATACAGAAGTTCAAGGAAATGTCTTCAAATGGATTTTTATTTTTGAAATTTTTTGAATTTTAAATGTTTACAGTTCTTGAGGTTTAATTAATTGATAAAATGATTTGCATACGTATTTATATTCATATAGCTAGCTTTAAGTGTGTAACTTTTTTCCATTATAATACTGAATATTAAAAAAATCAAGAATCATAGTATACCCACCAATATTTTCAAAAACTAAAACACAAAGAATTTCTCTATTATTTCTTTCCTACTCAGGAACATGAAGTTGTCCGCCATTTTTTCCAACACCCTATATATTTGAAAGGTACAACTTTAATAGGTGTAACAAAATTATTAAACCAAGGTTTAGATGAATTTGCCATCTCCTACTGTCCTATCCAGTACTCCTACCAAAAAGTGCTTGTTTTTCAAAGACACAAAGCTGGACTATTAAAGTGTCATCGGTCATCACCACCTACTTTTTTTAATGCTAAATGCCTTTACATATTTCGTATGTACATCTTCCTAATATACAGTGATAGATCACATGCCAACACTACATAATATGACATATAAGGAAAACAATTGAGAATTACAAAAAGGGTAAAAATTATAGGCAACTCTATTGTTTAGAGCCATACATTTTTTTTATTAATGCGCCTTACTATCTGGCGCTTAGCGGCATTCAGTAACTAGTTTGATTATTTATAATTAATAACATAAATATTAGTGGATTAACAATTAGGCCATATAAAGTAACATCATGTATTTCAAAATCAAAATGCACCGAAAATAATTACAGATAGTGTCAGGTACTGTGACATTTCATTTTCATTAACAGTATCCGATTGTCACTGTAACTATTCAACAACAAATCACGTGTAGTTATGTCTCCAAATTCCATCAATGGTGTCTATTAAGCTGAAAGGCTACAGGAAATAGATTAAGTTACGTTGGAAACAATCCTGTTGTGGAGTTGACGTCTGAAGTATAAAAAAGGAAAATTCGAAAGAAATGGTGAAACGAAATTTGACCCAGCTACAACTAAGTTCAGCAACACTAATTAATAATCTTTCAATATACAGCCAGTCAGTACGTGTGTGTATTGTAATATTTACCTGTACGTAAATTTAGTTAAGTTTCGAGCTTCCGCCAATGTGCATCAGTTTTCGTAATATGTAAATCGCGAGTAGTATTAATGTACAGCTTTTTACAAGCGTCGCCGGAAGCAAAAAGAAAACGCAAAAAAGAAATACTAAGTGCGACAAGCGTGGGCTGGAGGAGCGGCGTTAGTGGTGTGAACGTTGAAAGAAGTAGATTGTGAAGTGAATTTCAATGCGAGGTGTTGAAATTACACCTCGGCCTCCAGAAATTGGTTCGACTCAGATCCCTGCATAATTTTGCAGGCCCTGGAAAAATAAGCAGTTGTGAATACAATCCAGCAACATCTCTATCCAGGAGTTGTAAGACTTACAAAGAGAGATTCGGGCATCAAGCAACGTGAGAGTGTCTGCACCAGGTGCAGGAAGGTGTATTTACGTACCCCCACGCAATTAGTAAAGGTTGCTAGTCTTCCAGTTTAGAATATCAGCAATTAGCAAATTACTCCACATTGTATCACATCGTGTCCCAAATCAGGATATATTTTTGGGCTTGGACAGACATCGTAGAGACTTGTGACGTCGAGCGTCATTTCTCCGCGTGAGTATTAGATTACTTCGCGAAAGTGTCGCGTACAGGACCGGCTTTCATGCAGTTGATGTTTACGTAGCAAGGACAGTTATTCTGGGTTCTGTTTAATATTGTTTAAATATAAATTCATGTTAGTCATAATTCTTTTAGTTTATTTTACTGATAAATGCGTGTAGGACTTAGCAATAGCTCGTAATTTTTATATTATTAATTAACACCGCTTGGTTTAGCAATGGCCATTTATTTTAGGAGTAATCTGATTTGCGTTCTTGTTTTAATTGTGTCTATTTAATGTCAATATATGTTTGTATTACAATGATTATGAGCAGATTGGCTTTATTCGAGTAAAAGCTTGGAGTATAAGGTATACAACGAACAACATTGGGTACAACTTCAGGAGCATTGAGTATCCGTAACTTCAACTGGGGAAAAAGGACAGACTTCTCTTGTTGTAATCGAGGCAGTTGGCTACTTAAGAAGTACTTCCAGAATATCCAGACTGCAAAGAATACCACACTAAAGGCCGGTTCTACAATGCAAGTATATACCTAAAATAAGCTATCCGAGGTATAATTGTCATAGTTTTCTTTGTTACAACAATCGTTTCTAGGGAATTTATTCCCCGGATAACTTTATCCTTGGTTTATGGAACCGGCCCTAAGAGGTAGGGAATAGATTGCCCATCATTGATTGGATTGGGAAAAGGAATTTGAAATGGTTCGGCCACCTTCTAAAAACGGACCATACCCGATGGTCGTAACGATTATTTCAATAGTCACTACCGGGTCATGAAATGAAGGAGTAACCAGAGCAATGAGAGACATGAATTCGGATGAAAAAAATGAGCAGATGATCAAGAGGTATGGAGGTGTGAACTTGGAAAACAGCGCCTGGCTACACAATTAACATGCTTAGGAAACTGCAACAAAGTTTTTATAGAAACTCAAAGACTAATTTACAATATACGTACAATATTTGCTATTCCCATTTTATTGGAAATTATATCACAAATACAAATAAAGATTATTGTGAGAGGAAATCTTTAAGAATCTAACAAAACCTAGCGTTCGAACTGAATTAAAACACCTGCTAAGCTTAGTTCGAATAAAAAAATTGCCGCACTTTTGGAAGCGTTTTGAAAAAATGAGAATGAGAATTAGTAGAATTAAGTTTGAATACAGCAAATTATTATCAAGTTTTTAGCGAAAGAAGGATTGAGAAATTATCAACGAATGAACAATTGTGGAGTACGGGAAATTGTGGTCTAACAATTTCGATAACGTAGGAGAATGATGATATAAACTGCTTGGAGTGTGGAAGACGTGTGGAAGACGTGTGAAAATAGGAACGGAGAAGAAGTATAATAAAAAACATTGAAGACTTGACGTTAACAGATCGAAGAATAGAGATTTCAGTTATTGCAAATGAACCCGGAATGGTAGAAGACTGTTTTTAAATTTTTGCATGAAGATTTAGTGATGAACAAGGTGTCAGCACGCTATATTTCAATATTGGTTACACCAGATCAGAGGCTCTATAGACGAAGAAGCGTTTTTCAAAAATTGCAACTTGGTATTATTATTGGGACTTCCCAGAATGCATGAATCAAAGTAATAGGTTCACAAGGGTTTCCCGACACTAAAAACAAGGCAAGCACGCAATTCTATCAGGAAAGCTGATGGTACAGTTACAGTTCCTGTTGAATGTTATACATCGACATATTGAGAACAACCATTAAGAAGCTACTATAGAAGAAGAATGAATTCGATGCTCCACAACAATTACAGATTGGACAAACCCCGAAAAGTTTGACGTTATCGAAGTTAACGATGATTACCGGTTCATGTCAATAATAGGATCCATGCATGTTGAGATACAGAACATTACTTTGCTTTCAAAATGTTTTCCCCATAGCTAGGTAGATTACAGAAAAAAACCTACTCGTAAGTAGTATTTGAAAGCATGATTAGATAAATAACACTATATTTTCCCAAATCATGTTCTATAAAATAAAACTAGAGGTTTGCGTTAGAAATGCTATATTACGAAATCGATTTTCACCAACGTTACGTCTAAATAACCTAAAAACACCATGTATTCAAGCAAAAACTGATTAAATAAATAGATGAAAATGTTAGTACAATAATCGAACTATACATGTTTATTTCATCATTGTATGAGGATCATTTAGAAAAAAAACACGACGGTGGTAAAAGTTCACTTATTGCCACGTCACCTTCGTGTATTATTCTCGACACTGCCGGGTTCCCTTAAAGCACGTTTCAAGTCGATTACCTCGCAAAATATTTTATGTCCTAGCACTTAACCTAGTCTAAAAAATTTACTGTAAGAGGCCAGTAATTGGCAAAACGCCAGAGCGACCTAGTAATTTTATTATTGCAATTTGCGGTTCTGATTTCCTGCGAAGGACAATTTGTTGCGGTCATAATCCGGAGTTCATCATAATTTATCCACCTGCCTCGACAACTGCACGATTTATCTAGAGTAGTTAACCATCAAATAACTTAATTTCACCTCAGAAAAACGGTATTATTTGTGAATAAATAGAGTGGGAAAACTCCTAAATTTTAGAAGTGTTCCTAGAATTGCTTCTTTTAAATTTTCTCCTTGAATTAGAACTAATGAATCTGTTGGAAATATTTTTAACACTAACAGACATTGAATTTTAGGTTTATTATTACGATTAACTACTCCCTCCAACATCAACCAATGAAAAACGGCAACATGCATAGTTACGCATGCACTAACTTTTGATCATGTACATAGCAACTGTGATAATCACATACCTTCCTGACTAATAAGTAATAGGCAAATGGCTTCACAAATATCGCGTTGTCTGCTGACAGTACAATTGTCATAACAACCACATTAACTGTACTTTTAATATTTATTATCTTCATCGGTGTTGTTATAGACTCTTAACCAAACTAATTTTAGTATCGTTATGAGCTTCATTACCGCACTCAGTGCGGTAATGGATAGATATTACCGCACTCTTTTTGTATCAAGAAATACATTGAACCAGAAGTTATTGATGAAGATAAAATATTGAACAATACACGTTTGCTTATGGCACTTAACGAGACTCGTTTGATTGCCGCAAAACTCGGCTCACCGCCTCGTTTTTGGCAATCAAACTCGTGTCGTTAAGATGCTCATAATCAAACTTGTATCGTTAATATCTATAAATAAACTGTTCACACGTTGTTTATTGACTCGTGATATAGTCTAGCCGAATGCAACTCGTGTCTTCTTGATTATCAAATCATTTCTGTTTCCACTCGATATGTTGTTTTAGGTAATCAAGCTCGTCCTTCGGGCTCGAGTGATTGCCAAACAATATGTCTTTTGTAAACAGAACTGATTATTTGATAATCAAGAAACCACTAATTGCATTAATTATAATAATTATTCACATTTTTAAATTTTGTTCCCCTTTTTAAAGAACTATTTGCGAAGCAAGACCTATTGGGTAAAACCCAATGTAGCATATAATTTTTAAATTTCTGAAAAAAGGAACGCATTTCAACTTCCATTAGGTATTATTACTCACAAGATTGTTTTAAAGCAGCATAAGAAAATTCGAAGATTTTAGATCTAAAACTATTTTTTCAAATTCCAAATTAGAAACGAAAATAGAAATATAAGCAAAATTGCATCTATCGAAAATAAAGCTTTTATTACTAATATAAAACATAATCTTACAATAGGTTTAAAATATATAACAGTTTAGAATATTTGATATCGCACACACTCATAGCCATAATAGAGTAACAAACAAAAATAACGTTTATATACGATCGATTAATAATAGGCGGTTTTTAGACCTCATTTTCAACCGTAATTCTGTATTTGTCGCCCTCGGTCGATAAATATCTTTTTCGCCCGCTAAAATGACGTCAGCAGGCGATAAAATAATTTTACTCACAATCGGTTAATAATAGGTACGTTTCTAACCTTCAAAACAGTAGGAAAGCGAGTCATTGTTTGCTTTACTTTCCCAGCTAGCCGAGAAAGATTTTCCCGGCTAGCTAAACGTCACCTTCAATGAACTTGTCATGTTACCTAGCAACAGCGTCCCAGTTTTCCTTTGTTAAAAGTGACTTACTAAACTGCGATAGAAATACGTATTATTTGAAACTTATCCAATTACATAAATAATGACAAAAACCGATTGTGAGTAAAATAGTATACATACCACGGTGAAAAGTTTCATTCCTGTCTCGAGATAAAACTACTTAATCTCGCGACAGTAATGAAACACTTTCCACCTCGGTATGTAACATACTATTATCCATGGTGTAAAGAATACACGGTGAAACGTTCCCGGAGATGCGCAGTCGTTCAGAAAGTAGAGGGGAGATGTCAACCAATGCCCCATGGGCCTACACAGGAAATCTATTATAGCCGCGATCATGGTGTAACCATGGACGCGTTCGTATATTGTTGCTGGCACTATCAGTCGATGTCAAATTCGAGGTTAGCAGGTTAGGTTTTTCGTCAGTCTGACACCAACTGACGCAAAACCTAACCTCGAATTTGACATCGACAGCTTCTTCAACAATACACTTTAGTACTACCAATCGTGCCACTTATGGGCCCATGTCCTATTGGTTGAATTTGAGGTCCACCCACATCCTGCGGAACGTTACACCTTGTATTCGTTACACCATGCTATTATCTACAACTGCTTGGATAAGGACTTATTAAGTCACTCAGTTGACACTATTTCCGTTATGTAATTAAGTTCATTACTCCACTAGTGGTGTAATAGCTTCGTCCCCTAACGCAAATCGTTTCAAATGAATGACATAATGACATTGGCCTAGTAAAATATTATTGAAAATGACAGATCTGACATTTTTCCTACGCACTCGTTTGTAACTTACACACACGTATATTAATGATGCACTTATTCCACATGTATAGTAAATAACTATTATCGCACCCTGCCGTCATTTTAGTTATTATTTGCTAAAATAATTCTAAGAATTGCCCTGCTTTCATTTCACAACGTTTCATATAATCTGAATCTGCCTTTTTAAAATTTCAATCGTACATTTACTTTTGTATGCACCTCAGGCGTAACCAGTGTTTTTGGCCCTTATCGTGTTATAGCCCTCGGTGCACCGCATCTCGTGCTACAACGAGACGCGTGTCAAAAACGCCTGCTTTACGCCATTGATACATAAATAACTATTTTGGCCTCCTAACATGTAAACAACACATTGATACACAGCTGACGTCCACCGTAACTTGAATTTTACAGTTAGTGAGTGTTTTTACACATTGTGATGCGGTAAAATGGCTAGAAAATGTTTAGCTTTCAAAGACCCTTAAACAAAAAAAATGCTTTGTAGTGATAAAGAGTATTGGCAGAAATGCTAGTTACGCAATTCCTCGTTCAGTTGAGTTTTGGAGAAATAAAGAAAATGTATATTT
Organism: Agriotes lineatus; assembly: GCA_940337035.1. Classification (NCBI taxonomy): domain Eukaryota; kingdom Metazoa; phylum Arthropoda; class Insecta; order Coleoptera; family Elateridae; genus Agriotes; species Agriotes lineatus. The sequence goes on from OW679198.1 coordinate 46,898,991, forward strand.
TGACAATTCAAAGCGTCAACACAAAATTTACTGAAGCGAGCTTGCTTGATGGCAACGATGATTTTGATATTCGAAAGTAAAATCTCGAATTTATAGAATCTTTTTAAAAATATGTCGGCCAAAAAATGTAATACAATACTCGTCGCATTAAGCATTTTACAGCGCTCGGTTTTGTTAAAGCACTCCGTTTCGCGACGTGCTTCAATAATTAAAACCTCACGTTGTAAAATGCAACCTACTGCACTTGGAAATAACTATTTAAATACAAAATTCTGACTACTATTAGGTGGAGAGGTAATTAATTTAAGACAATAGTATATCTTTGTGTGACACAATCTTCTGAAAACATATGCAATTTATCCAATTTTAGATTTACCGATATGGTACTTTACACACACAATTTTAGAGTGCAGAAAAGGCTAATATGTATATAAATTGAAATTTTAAGGTATTGAGTTTTTGTTGTTACATGCAATTAGTTGTTAATGATAGTATCTATTTTTATTTGGCTTTCAAAGTTTTCATTTATTATTCTACCAGCAGCACATCAGTTTTGAGATTTCCTTATCTGTAGAAGATCATTTGATTACCATAAGATGTCCAACTGAACTTTGCCCAAGTTTTAATCAATTTATATAGTTTTGAATTGTAAACATTTGCCTAAATAAAGGAACTATTATTATTATTATTTCTGTGCTTCTCAAGAAGACTCTCCACTTGTTGGTATTTCAGGTGCAGAGCAGTTCTATAAACTCTGAGAAGTTGTTTATGGTTGATGTGGGAGATAAGGCATAAGCGTTATTATATAATATTACTGTCAGTCATCATGAAATTATGCTAGATATTAGTACCATCATGATCGGTACCTACCTATCCTGGAAATAAAATTAATTTGAAATACACATGCCCAAAAATGACATAAAAGAAGATTCAATTATATGTATAAAGCGTTTTCAGTGTTGAAACAAAATTTCTAGAACTCGAATTTAGATCATAATAGCACTTGGGCTGCACGTTTCGTCTAATCTAATTAAGTCCTCATTTTTACTTTTCACGCCATTCCCATGCGTAGGTTTCTCATCCTCGAAACACTACTAACATAAGTGAATTATTAACAAATATCTATCAATAATCTATGGTTTCAACTTTTACCACCTCATACAACAATAATCTATATTATCTCTCAGCGAACACCTTTTATAACTAAGACTCGATTGTTACACCCATCATTACATCCTGAGCTTTTATACTTTACTAGAAACGATGCGGTGCTAGCCAGCAGCAATGAAACAGCATCTCTTAGCCAAGCACTTACCTCTTTTTTCCCGAAGCTACCGAAGGTTCGACGACTAATAGGGAGCCATTAAAGTTAAAACCTGCAAGGAAAAGAAAACAAACGTTAACTCCTGAATACAATCGCTGCTGTCGGCAACTTGTTGAAAAGCCGAGCATGTTGGTGTTACCATTTACCTAATGTCTTAAATAAATCGTTAAGCAGTAGCCACACAAGCAGACAGAACATGGCCCACGATCGGAAGCTATGTTATCGTTAATGGGCTGATAAGTAGTACTTAATTGATAGTTAAGGGCCTAAGAGAACGTACAGCTCTCTCTAAAAGCAATAAATTGTACCCTAATATTTCTTCTTCCCGGATACATTATTCATTGGAATTATTGAAGATTGTTATTTTATGGCCGAATTAAGACACTCAGGTGAAGAGTTGCAAGTTTCGAGTTTAATGTTTAGCCTTAAAAACACGTAGATACACTCATTGCACAAGTTGTCTTAACATTAAAGCAAAACAGATTAAAAAAAATGTATTACATTATTTCAAAACGTCAGAAAATTCAATTTAAGCTACATTTACTTTTAATCCACTCTGATTAGATTTAACCCCAAAATGTCGTACTAGATAAATAAAGTATGATCAAAAATTAATCTCATCTAGTATGGCTATGAAAGAACAAATTGCTGCCTTTAAAACTGGATTCAATATATTTTATTTTTAGGTTAGATTTAAGATGAAGTGTATTCGACCGGTGCAAACTTATTTGTTGGACAATTACATTACTTTTACGTGCAAATTCAATATAATATTGTAATAAGATTCATAAAAAGAATATTTAATAATAAAATTTGACAGTTCGAATGAAATATAAGTATGTAAGCCAATTTTAAAGCGTTGGTTTGCACTTCCACAGCCATACTAGATGGGACTAATTTTTGATCATATACGACGACTTTGCTCAATATTTTGCTAGGAAGATTTTCCGCCATTTTGTAGGTATCTAAATGCTGCCATTTTGATTATGTTGCTAGAAATAGAGAGGAGTGGAAAGCTGCGCCCAACCAGCAAAGTAGCCGAAGATGCACTCTAGCCACAAACGATTCCGTGATCTTTAAAGAAATTTTAGCAGTTAACAAATGCAATCAGAAGATAAAATCTTCCTAAATTCAGTATCTTTTGTCAGTACAAGTTTGAGTTATAATTTTCAATGGTTTTCCCTTAAACTGTCTTGCTTTTAGGTCGTATCAAGGGATATCCCTCTTTTAATTTAACAACATGACCCACCAGCCTCTACACCGCAAGGTAAATGAGGTTACAGAAAATACAGACATACTTACCAATGA
>OW679198.1:46901722-47079949 GCA_940337035.1 Agriotes lineatus
AACTATGTATTACCATTACTGAAACCGATAAAACTATTGAACAAACCAAGGATGTTATAAATCATAACATTCCTATACACTGTATCCACATTTCGATGCTCACCATTGGTATCTCGCTTATTAGAAGATAGAGCAACTGTTAAATAGGGAATGTTTTGCAGAATTCAATACTCGTGACAAATCTCATTTCAATTCACCATAACTTTTTTTTAATTTTAAGACAATTTGAAAAAACCAAAATTTGACGAGTTCAATGTTCCTCAATAACTGGATAACACCTAATGTGACTCATCTAAGTTTTACAACGTTGAGACACTTTTTTAAGACAGATTTTTGTATGTAAACAGAAACCCCCGATTGTCATTTGTTTTCAAGTTATTAGTGCTATCTTTTGTTTTTCATATGACAGCCATATTGGATTTTGGTTAATTAGATAGTCTTAAAAAGAGCTTTTCAACGATGTATAACATACCTGAAAAATTTGTATTTGTAGGGAGATATTAACAAAAAATATAAATTAATCTCTAATATCAAATTAGTAGGCTATGAAATTAAACACCAAAGATATGCTAAATAATACTGTAAAATAACGAAACGATAATAAAAGTCATAAAAGTAAAAAAGAATACTAAAAGTTGAGTTTAACAAGTGGTACCTACAAAAGATGTTAATTTTCCTAGAAAAATTATCATCAGTGGTCTACTGAAATCCACATTTGGTAAATCAAAGAAGATTTCAAATTTGATTTGGTTTTAATCTCTGGCGGGGTTAATTGGCATGAAATTTTGATTACATTTTTTTTTGGTTTTTTAGTTTCTTTTCGTGGTTGATAATCACTTAATAGATCCTTTTAAACTTTGATTACAATTTAACTGGTAACAGATATTTGGAGCTACTAACAAACGAGATAATTCCTGCTTTGAGACAAATTTATTAATCCTGACGATGCGACGTGCAAAACATCAGGTTCCAGCAGGATGGTTGCCCGGCCCATAACACTCGTGACGTACAATATCTTTTGAGACAAAACTTTAATGAGAGAGTGCTTGCAAATAATAGTCCAGTACAATGGCCTGCGAGATCACCCGACCTTATCCCACTTTATGGGGTACCACGAAAACCGAAGTATTTAATTTGAAACGCCAGAAACTCGGGATATTTTAGAACAAAGAGTGTTGGATGTGCTAAGATCATTAAACGGAACACAGTTTTGTAACTCTGCTAGAATAAGTTGTCAAAAGTGTGTGGAACAAAATGGTCGTCATATTGAACAGTTTCTTTAAGAGAATCTCAACTTTTAGTACTCTTTACTGTTTACTTTTACCTATGAATTTTCATATCGTTTCGTTATTTCTCAGTATTACTTAGCATATCTTTTCGCTTTCATTTCTCATTGGTATTTAATTTCAAGCCTACTAATTTCATATTAGAGATTAATTTATGTTTTTGTTGATATCTTCCCTACAAGTAAAAATGTTTCAAGTACGTTATACATCGTTGAAAAGCTCTTTTTTAAAGACTATCTAACAAACCAAAAATCAATATGGCTGCAATATGAAAAACAAAAGACAACACTAACAACTTGAAAACAAATGACAATCGGGGTTTCTGTTTACATAAAAAAAATTGTCTTAAAAAAGTGTCTCAACAATGTAAAACTTTAGAAGTCACATTAGGTGTTATTGAGTTATTGGGGAACATTAAAATCGTCATAATGCCCTTGGTACATAAATAACTATAATGTACCCGAAACAAAAGTAATCAAAGGGTGTGAGGTCAGATGACCGAGATGTCCATGGTAAAGAGCTTTTGCGACAAATTCATCTATAATCGTGAGTCGTACTCAATATACGACATTTCCCGGCGACATTGAATGGGACATTTCTCTTCAAACGATCCTATTCTGAAGAAAATTTAAATAGGCTACACCTGTAAGTCTTAAAAATAAAAAATAAGAACCGACACGATTGTTACCAATACGTCGAAAAGGTATGTCAATAATGAGTAGTAGCAACAGAGTGTGGATTTTCACATGTATAAACACAAGTTTCGAAAATTCACTATGACGACTGTGTCATTTCTGGTAAAGTTAAGATTAATCTCGATCACGTATAGATTAAGGAATTAACCATCGACAGTAGTTTATACATTTGGCAAAATCTGGGGGGTCTTAAATTTTGCACAGGTGCAAAAGGTACGTTGTTCGCGTAATGCTCTCCATGCGCTTGTGCAGAAATATTGAGACGTCCAATCTGCTCTGCTACCAGTTCTACTACTCTTCCTTCGTTGAAATGTCTGCGTACTAGCGTCAACTCGTCGCGGTACTAACGTTCCTCTTTCTCTAAGTTGCCTTTCCATGACCACAAAAGTTTCATCAGTTTTGCAAAAATATTGTCTAAAAATATTGCTCTTTTGATTACTATCATTATTCCCCTTTTTCATTATACTGTGTGAATAATGTAAGATTAATACTTGGTAACTTTATTTTGGCATTAATAAATTTACCCAAGCTAGTAACAATTGTCGGTTTTGAAATTACAATGAAATAATCCAGTTTCAATTAGTTGCTATAGTCACTGTGCTGTTATTTATTTTAAGTAAATTCCCTATGTCTAATTTTGCATAATTCAGCCATGTACCTTATTCTCACTGTATAAGTCTGACTGTCACATTGCTGTCTTGTTCTCTGTTTATAATTATGTCCCCCGCTTACTCTTTCTTGTAATTTTTCGTAATCTTTGTATTTCTATAACTTCTAATAGTTGTTTCAATTTTCAAAAATTTGTGACGCCATGCTGTATGCTTTAAACATCTAGACTACCTAGAAACTTTATTTAATTGTTTTGGTAATCACTCTTTGTACTCGTAGGTACGTAAATGGTGATGCTTATTGGATTAGTTTTCCTTCTGCTGAGTTTACAGAGTTGTGCTTCTTTGCTGATTGTTAATGATTTAGTTCTATTTGTCGGTGTGCTTAATCCATATTTCACAGAACTATGTGAGTAGTACTCCTGTGCAGGTTATCCTCGCTATAAGCAGCCCATGTTGCATAGTCAGCGCAATATATGTTGAATTATTTATTTGCCATTGCAAATATTTCCTTTCATATCTTTAATTATTTGATTCAATATGAGGTTAAACAATAGTGAGCTGAGTGAATCTCCCTGTCTCCCTGTGATATATTCTAACATATTGTTGTACGGGATCGTCCAGTATTTTTTTCTTATGTATTTATTCATATAGGATACATTTTTGACTTTCAAACTCTCATCTCAGTACAGTGCAAAAATAATTGTATAAATACCATATACTTATACTTTTATATTTCAATCTAATTAGTGTGATTAATCGTTTGGAACATTGTTTTTTAGTGTAGGTACCTAATACATGTTCTAATTGCAAATTATCAAAAGCTTTTCTGGAAGACCTAGCCTTAAACCTTGTTGTAGATCATTTAATTTAATTTTTGAGATATGATATAGTAGATTGGTTTGCATGGATTGCATATTTGTTGATTTTATAATTTCTTATTTTAATTTATATCCACCATATTTCAGAATTTCGTTAGCTTTTCCATCTTCGTCCGGTGATTTTCTGTCCTTTAACTTCATTACATCACTAATATCTTCTTCGTTCACTTCCACTATTATTCTTGTGGAATCCTTCGCGGCTGTAATTTCTTCATGTTCACTGGAGTAAAATTGTTTAATTACTTTATTCAAGTTTCGCCTTCTATTTTCTTCTTTTATTTCAATCACCATCCCGATCTGTTTTTGTTGTTCATAAAAATATATTTGTGGTTTATGTGCATCCTATTAATCTGATTATATCGCAGTACGTTACTATTTTTTTTCATAAATTTTATTTTCAATTATTACTTCTCTGGACGAGTCAACAACTTTTTCAATATCTTGGGTCTTTCTCGCTTTAGAAGTCTATTTGACACTTCATTCTTAAAGAAAAAACTGAATACCAAATATTTGGTTTATTTCGATCACATCAGCCGGTGCTACTGCAGCATGGAAATTGATTAGACTATTCAACTCACTGGTTATCTATCAAAAACTGTCCAATAAAAATACAAGATTTGACGTCTTTGAGCCAATAAAAATTAACTATATTGACAATTTTCACTAGTGAAAATAATCGACGATTTTCACTAGTGGTATAGTGAATATTTTAAACAAATGTGAATTTTATTAGAAAGAGTCAATATTAGTGTTCTGTTACTATAGAAATTTCGTAGTTTGTTGCTAGATTTACTAAAAACTAATTTGAAAAAGTAGTTTGGTTCATTGAATAGTCCCTCGAATACCATTCTTAGTCAAAGATAAGTGGAATATTTTTGCTAGCTCACTCGTCCTAATCGAACCTAAGCGCAATGGACATTCGTGATACCACAGAAAAAATATTCGACATAACTTTGACTACTCATGGTATTATATACTTTTGTCAATTCCTGTGGTACCTGTTTTTACTGCAGTATACATACAAACACGTTTAGATCAAACGCTTAACTGTCATTTCGTTATTATAAGCTTTAAACGCAGATAAGCTTAATTTATAAATAACATTTTTTCAATGTAGACCAGTGGTTGTCAATCGTTTTTTAGTAGCCTTCTTGAAAGTCTTGATCTTTATTGTGTCTCCATCCAAATATATAAGGTGTTGTATTTTTAATGAAACATAAACTTGGATTATGTTCGGGCTTAAAGATAATAGACATTATATTGAGATGGTATGTCTATGACCTAGTTTTATAAATTTCTTTTAGGAGACAGGATCTTGTCTTAGGGTGAATTGTGTTCACATTATTCACCGTCATCTATGAAAGATATGTTCTCGAAGTAGTTTGCCACTACAAAATATTTTTTATTGTATTTTGAAGCTTACCATGTCCCCTAACGGCTCTCGAGGCCTCTAATTTTTTCCAAATTTTGCGTGTAACCGCCCATAGTTCCTTTATAGCCCCTGGGGAGCCATATAACTTCCGTTGAGAACTAGTGGTTTAAGCCATTTTATTTACTAAAGATATTTATAAGCAAATAAAAGTTTTTATTAAAATCTTTACCTAGTCCACACGCTTTATAGTTTATAGTGTATGTAAAAAATGGGTTATTTGGCACCAGACCTATGTGAAGACATAACAAAGCAGCTTGAATAAATACGTTGACAATACACAAAAATCAGTAAAGGGTTTTACTCGGAACTTCTCTTGCAAGTGAAAGTTTCGGAACTACAAATTTCGCAAATATCAAAGGAAAACAAGAGTTTTCAAAATGATGTACAAAATAGGTACACATACTTTAATGTTGCTAATAATACTAAAAAAAGTAAAAGGAAACACCTAATAACGCCGATTACATCAATTTGTAATTAAAAAAACAATGGTGGCGGTGGGATACGAACTCGAGCTCTCAGGCGCGAATCAGAAGCTTCTATCGCTTCAACTGCTGCGCTATGACCGCGTGGGTAGCTACTATATTTGCGTCTAGCTGCGTTATAAAGACGCTATTGATATCTGTCAATTTGCTGGGTCCGATTTGAACTTGAGCTAAGTGTAAATTACTACTTTTATATTTTTCCCAGTTAAAAGAAAATAGACACCTTGTATTTTTTTAAAGTGCAGACCCTGTATATATCTGACCGTTTTCGAGCCAGATAGACATATAAAATTAGCATGAAAAATATTGCTTTCCTCCAACAAATAGTTTTTGAGCAATACAGCCAACAGGCAAACGGACAGGCAGACAGGCGGAATTGAGAAAACATGGTTTTCGTCATCTAAGGACCCTGAAACGTGAAGATCTGAAGAAACCTCAGACGGCGATTTTTTCACGATTACAATATTTTCTTGGTCTTCTAGAGTAACAAGTTACAAGTAAATTAAAAGTGGGCAATACATAAGAACATTTTATTGAAGAGCGATCGGTCACCTATAAGAATCATGTAAATTTCAAATTAGTATTAATACATAAACGCAAGAAAATATGTGGTTCATTTCATTTCAACCAAACACGGTTTTGAAACCAGTTGTACAGAGAACGATGACTTTCTTCATTTTCGTTGTATTCTACAAAATTTACAACAAGTGTTAATTCGAAATTTTCTTCGTTTTGAAATGAAAGTCAAAATACTGGTAAGTGTTAAATTGACAATGCCTTAATTAATTGTGTTAGGCTATAATGGTCAGTTGTTATGGTGATTTTTTGTTTCACCCAATTGGCTAAGATAAAAAGGGAGAAAAATCTGCTAGGGTAAAAACTTCACTCTAACTATACCAATAACAAAAACAATCTACTTTATTTAGGTCAGTGGGAGTAAATCTAGCTCATATCGTATGCCTTTATTATGTGTTCTATTTCTTCTTGTTATTACCTATAACATTTCTTAGGTATTTAATTTCTGCCGATGTAATAGTTAATTTGTGTTTGAACATCGTCCATGATTCAGCTGCATAATATACCGGGTGGTTGGTCATACTTCTGAACATAGGCAATTTATATGGCTTATCAAGGTTATGCATATTCCTACTCAGCATTTTTATGAAACAATTGGTACTGGTACTAAATTAAAGAGAATAATTTTCCGCATCGTTTAGTATTAAAAACTTATTGGATAATGTTAACTGTGTATAAAATTATTAATTTTAAAATTTAGATATTCCCAAATATAAGTGAGGGGAATGTCTAAATTTTAAAATTAATATTTTTAGGTACAATTAACATTATCAAATAAGTTTTTAGCGGAAAATTATTCTCATTAATTTAGTACCACTACCATTTTTTCATAAAACTGGTGAGCAGCCATGTAAATGGTCTATGATCAGAGGTATGACCAACCACCCGGTATAAATGTAGATGTGTAGATAGTTTTGTCTACTCTTATTTTTGTTTCATTTTGAAGTGCTTTTTTACCAATTATATAGTATGGATTTGGTCATAGATGTTGCGTACTTTCTGTATTCTGTTACGTCAGTTGCTGTCTATCGCTCCATTTGACGCGAGTCATTTTCCATTTATTCGTATGTTTATATTTTTCCATCACTTCTTCTTCTGTCATTACCTATTATTATTACCTTATTTTTATCTATATTTATCTGCATTCATTTCGTTTCAAGGAATGTTTCAAGCGTTTATTTTCATTGCATTTCTGTTTTTGTTATTACTGTGAGTACAATGTAATCTGTATAGGATTAAATCTGGGTTCTTCACTGACATTAAGTTTCAATATTCTATCATTTATTGTCTTTTTTTATATTCTTATTATGTAACCCATGCAAATTATAAAAAGGAGGGGGGCTTTAGGAACATGTTTTTGACTATTTTTACATAATGGGGTTTACTTGTTTTTCTTCTAGTGTTTTCCAGTGTTCTGGTTTTGATACTGTATCGAATGCTGCTGTTAGATCAAGAAATGTGTGGGAAGATGTACGCTTTTGATTTTCTTAACGTATCATTATTTCCATCAGTATTTTCAGTGTATATACGTTGTCTTGCGTTTGTCTTCCTTGACAGGACGTAGCTTGTTTTTTTCTCCACGTACGTATCCAAAGCTAATATTAAAGTCAGTAGTAAAAATTTTCTAAATTTTATTGCTTTTTGAGTGTAATAAATAGCCTAACAAAAATATTTGCATTTACAGGTGCGACCAGTTGCCAAAACATGGATTTTTACTTTCCTCACCTAAGGAGAAGGAAGTATTCTAATCGTAAAAAATCCCCTTCCAAGATTTATTCAGATCTTTAGGTTTCAGAGTTCCTCTGTGTCTGTCCGTCTCTCTGTCTGTCTGTCTGTCTGTCTATCTGTCTGTCTATCTGTCTGTCTATCTGTCTGTCTATCTGTCTGTCTATCTGTCTGTCTATCTGTATGCCTGCCTGTTCATCTGTTGGCGGTATAGCTATAAAGCTACTTGTTGTAAGACGACGATATTTTGCATTACCTGGCACAAAACCGTAAATATTTTCGGCCAAATATATACAGGGCGAGCGCCTTACAAAAATAAAATGTTGTTTATTTTAACTTTAACTCAAGAAGTATAGTATATAGCTCAGGTACTTACCCTTGACGAAAAAGTCATATTTTGGATACAATAGATACAAGGTAGACATCTTAAAAAGATGTTTTAAAAATTCTTTTTATTTTCAAAATTTTAGTTTCAAAATTGTTCGAATAAAGCCCTCTACTGATTTTTATTTGCTTCCCGTACGTTTTCTTTTTTTTTAGATATAGTTTCTGTACTCACTGAATTTCTATGTATTTTTACCCGGCACTAGATTCACCCAAGCGACAATGGAATCAATTTTGTTCACTTTCCTATAAATTTGTAGGTCTTAAATCGTTATTCTGTAAATTGAACTACTAAGGATTAATGTACGTAATTCAATTTGTAAAAAACCGTGCGGTATCCATGTATCCTGAGTGTTTCAAAAGGTATGTACGTACGTTAAGGGATGATTGGTGATGCTAAAGAAGCAAACCATGCTAATAAACCCATCTTCAATTTCCAACCGTTACCCAGTTATAACGCATTTTCTTTGTTTTATCTCACTAGTTTGACAAGACAAGCAAGACAAAACAACTATGTGTTAATTTTGTACATTAAAAGGTGTCCTAAGCATGTGAATATACTTTTCAGTAAACCTAGTATTAAGAATATATACAAAAAATGCATTGTATGTAAATGATGTTCCTGAGAAAATCATCGGCAGTTAAGTAATGTTCATGATTATTTGTGTCATCATTCCAGCTTTGTGTACAATAGCAATGTGGACATATCGCACATCTAGTTTTTGTTGCTATAATAATTAGTGTTGTGTAAGTTGTTGTTTACTAGCAAATATCAGAGATGTTAAAACTAAAACATATTTTCTGCTTGTTTATATAAATACAAAAAAATGTAACATGTAATCTAAAGATGTGACTAGAAAAATAAATATAAAAAGTATGTTATCAAAAAACAATAAATCGATGTAGATATTATTTATTGCACTCTCCGTGGAGGGTGTGAAATCTTTCTTCCTTCACTTAGTGGAACAGTTTGAACATCGCGTATTTTTCAATTCTCCGCATTCAATTAAGCAAAGAAGAGAATTCAACGTATTTTTATAAAAGCTTTGTGTGCAGGGAAACAACAATGGAAATTTCGACAACTGACGTTCTCCGAGGGTGTTAATTTGAAGTCAGGGGCTACTCAGCACTCCCTAGCCCGACCTACATTTGGTGCTGTTTAGATGAAACCGCAAACGTACAAAATTTCATTTTTAAAAATTAAATGCGCACTCAACCGAAAACGTTATCCGTTTCATTTTCCCACTGTTGCAGCGTCGCAATAAATCCAGTTCCGATAAAACGCTTTCCATTAATACCGGTTAAATGTCGAAAAGAAGACACGAACTACAATAAGACGACCGTGTCCCACGATCTTTTGCCATCTTCAAACCGGCCCGTAACGAGATTTGGCATTAGTGTCGGACCTGCACCCTGTGTCGCCAACCGATGGGGTCATCGACCAAAGTTCAGAGTTCACCAACCACCCTGAACGTCCCATGTGGGAATACGACAAATAGCAAGTAGGGCGGCGTCCATTATTTATAGCAGTTGCACCTTGGATGCGGCCGCTCAGAAAAGGGTCGGAAATTGCAGTTTTAAGATTCCTGAATAATTCAGTGCGTAAAGGTAACATGCACTTGTACATATGCAACAGCGAGGAAACTGTAATGGCTCGAGTATCTATCTATAAGTGATCGTAAAATATTTATACTTATATACAAATTGTCAAGCATAGATCTTACGACAAATTTAATTTTAATTTATAAACTAAAAAACCATTGAGATAATCAAACAATTTAATAATTAATTAATTATTTATACTTTCACATTCACCATAACTGTGATATATCAAAGGCATTTCAATGTGTTTTTCAAAGTAATTGCATGTTCGTTAAAAATGCATTAATTTGAAATGTTTAGAAACAAGTATTAGTTTAATAAGTAGGGCGTGTAATAGTTATTTACTATAAACGTCGAATAAGAGCATAATTAATATACGTGTGTGTAAGTTACAAACAAGTGTGTAGCACGAGTTATGTAAGCACACAAGTATATTAATGATGTATTATCACACATGTATTGTACAAAATTTTGTCTACAACTGCCCAAAATTGGGAAAGGTGCATAAGAGAAATTTCATTTTTAAAATATTTTAGTAGGCAAATGTCATGTCATCCATTTGACACCGAAAAGTTTCAAATGAGTTAGGTAATGAGTTATTTATCCCACTGGAGTAGATAAAGTAATTAAAGCTAGTGTTCGTATATGCAATCTAACCGAAGTCAGTAGTATAGGGTAGCTTAGTTTGTTATTTATCTGTTTCTGTATAAAATATAAACTCCTATTCTTCTGTATGTGTTAAAAATCTATAATTTTGTACGGATAGATTGGTACTCGTAGTCGTATGTATATAACATGGATAAGAAGTTCGCTGATTAAATCAAGGGTGTCTATTTAACTTATTTTCAACAGCTTTAATTTTTGGTTTAAATATGTAATATCGTTTCTGGATTCCATAGATTTTCCAACAATATTTTCAGGGATTGTAGTAATAATAATAATACTTTTATTTGGACATAACAAAACAACTAATACAAAAACAAAATTTTAATAATAAGTACAGTGCAATATATCCAAAATATTCATAGTTCAGAATGGTTGACATATTTAATATAACAAAAGTAAACATTGATGAAAAAATACAACACTTCAAGGTTTAACTTTTAAAGAAAAGTATAAAAAGTAAAGACATATTTAAGCAATTAATTAAGTCTTTGTTTTAAGCAAGGTGGTGGCTATTGTCAGTATTTTTATCTTATTTCAGATATTAGGGATATTATGTCATTAGCTTTACGTACAGCTTGTTTATTATGGGAGAAAAACAACTTTCTTCCGCGTAAAGAAATGCAACCAAAAGTTATTGTGTACTTTAAAAATAAAAACAAATAATTTTTACATTTTTACGTACCTTTCGCTGATTTATTTCTTAACTTCTTCAGGAATACATTTTTATAGTAAATAATGTATATTTGAAAAGATTCGTTGATTGTTTTTTATATTTTGATGGGGTTTTTAAAGTTTCTTGTTTCTTCTAGGTTATGTGAAGATTTTTATATAAAACAGCTCTTAAAACAAATGTTAAAGAACATTCATCAATTAATTACTTTGTAAACCGTACTGTCAATTAACAATTTGCATAATGCGTTTATTATTATTGCCTAAAATCATACAATAAAAGTGGATCATAATCATTACATTTAATTAAAGATGACATGTTCATCAACATTGATTTTAAGTGATATTTTAAAAATTCTAAAAAAATTCACATAACCTCGAAGAAGCACGATACTTGAAAATAAACCTCAAAATAAAAAAAAAGGAATTCAACGAAACCTTTCAAGAAGCTAAGAAATAAGTTAACGAAATACGTACGAAAACAATTAAAAATTATTTTTATTTTTAAAGTACTCAAATTTTGGCTGCATTTCTTCACGAGAAAGAAAGTTGTTTTTTTACCATAATAAATTAGCGATATTATATGAAAAAGACATTTCAAAAATCTTGTTTTATGAAACGACAGTATTATGAAATGTTTTTGGCGTACCTACATCAATAATATTATCTAGAATAAGCATCTTTACATGCAAATTCATGTTTTTCAAATTTAATCATTTTATTTCTGTAACTTTCTATGATACATATTGATATTTTTTAATTCCAAATATGAATCGAATACAAAACCTGAATTCTCCTAATGCCATTTTCACTCAAGTTGACCTTAACTACAACAACAGTAGTAGATGTATTGACAAAACTCTAGCAACTTACACAACATAACCTTATTTTTTCATGTTAAGCAGTCTATGATTAAACGCCGTTCTTACTTGAACGAAGCTTTTAAATAGTAATAATAATATAACAATTTTTATTTGTTCACAAACCGTACACAACAATCGCATAATCAAAAATAACAACGTAAACCCACAAAGTTAAAACTGTGCGTGGGTACCATATTCAACATCCATTTAACAATTGTGTCATAGCAGATTTTTTAAATCTTTTTTAAAATTAACACATGGTTCGATTATAGTCGGCAATGAATGATAGAAACATTAAGGTTCTTTCATTTCTATATTGATACAGGGTGTTCCGATTGCTTTTCACCGTGTATCAATTGTGTTTCACTTTATCTCAAATGTAATTCTCATTTGTCAATAATAACACATGTTGACAAGAGGCAAAAACATTTGAGATAAAGTGAAACACAACTGATACATGGTGAAAAGCAATTGGAAAACACTATAAAAACATAACTGTCCAGAATTAAACATTGTTAACCTTCTATATAAAAAAAATCGATGGATAATATCTTTTCCAAGTGTATTACGTAACAATTGCATTTGAATTATATAGATTTAGTTTTAGTGTAACTTTAGAAGATTGTTTATGTATATAGTAAATAATTTTTGACCTAGTACAGTTCCTTGGGGTACGCCATGTTGTACAGTAAATTGTTCAATTCAACGTGTGTTTCCTGTCATTTAAAAAAAATCGCGTTAAGTTTAAAACGATACATCTAAAACCAATACTTTCTAGAAATTCTAATAAGAGATTGTGACTCGTCAAAAGCTTTGGCAAAATTCATAAACACGCCCATTCAGCGATTTCCATTTTTAAAACAGTCAGTAATCATAGAAGTTAAGCATGTAATAGCATCCTGGGTGAATTTCCCTTCTTGAAAGCCAAACTGTTTTTTTTAAACAATGTCGTTCTTCTTAGATGTTTAATTATTCTATATAAGTTTGTAATTAGTGAGATTGTCATGTAGTTTTTTACGTTAATTCTGTCATCATTTGTGAATAAAGATTTAATAACAGCAATTTCGAAGATAGATGAAAAAATACCGCTTTCTACTATTCTATTGATTAAAAAAAGCGAGAGATGGAGCTGCACAGTTAGAAATTATTTGCATTACTTTATTAGCAATTTTATCGAATTTTATAGATGGTATATTACTTTTTAAATAATTTATAATACTTTGCATTTCAATCTCATCAGTAGGTGATAAATAAATGGATGAAGAAAATATAGAAATAGATGGAATCACAAATTATATTTTAATTTTGTTTGCAAGACTAAATATGTCAACAATTTCTACTGGATTATAGGTAATTGTTGCATTTTCTGGTATTTATAACTTGGGAACTCGTTACTTCATTTACAATACTCCACAAAGTTTTACTATCCTTAGTATCTGTTTCACTAAATTTAGGGTTATAATAATTAATTTTTGTAGTTTTTATAAGTTTATTCAATTGATTGTTTTTTACTAAATTATGTTAATAAACCTAACTAATACATACGTTATCCAAGCTCTGTTTTTTGGTGTGGGTACAATTTCCAACTGCATCGATAATCTTTTTATTAATTAACTGGCTCATTCGATCTACACTTTCTGCATAAGAAACATCTAACCAATTTGATAATTCTATTTTTCAAATCAATAATTTTTTATTTTCATTTGGGTTGTTGTTTCGCAAATTAGTTGCATTCCGATCATACTGTAGTACAGGGAATAAGGAAAATAATCCATAATATTCGTCTGTAAAACTACAGATATATTATTGTTCGAGTCCTGAGCTGCTTTGGCAAAAATGTTGTCCATGCAAGACCTGGACATTTACTTGTACAACTAGATGAATAATTAGTTAAAATAACCATTGATTGATTTTTCATTAAAGATATCTAATGTTTTTGCATTTCTAATATAATCTGGCATGCCATTGAAAAGTTTAAGCCCATCACTGCAACATCGCAGAAACAAAACTAAACTCGCCAATTATATTTAATAATTCTATCTTACTTCAGAATCTGATAAAATATTGATATTGAAGTCGCCGACAATAATATAGTCTGAATATTCCGTACTTATGGTTTATTAATTAGTGTTAAAGTTAGTTGAAAACAATTCTGTACATGGAAACCTGCAAATATGGTGATGGAGTGTACCCTATCATGGAACTTTAATTTTAATTCACCAATTTGATTTCCATTCAAATCCACTATAACAGAGCTACAATTTAAGGTACGCAATAACCCCATCATTTGTATTCGCCCTACTTTTCTTACAAAATATGAAATAATTTTTGTCGCATAGTTGCCACGTTTCCGTTAACAACAAACCATCAAAGTGTCGAAAATTAGTTCATTTTTGTTAATTTATCAAAACTGTTTTGAATGCTACGTAATATGAAATCATTTAAGGTTGTTTCTTCAAAATGTATTAAATGATTATTCAAGTCAGTAGGATTTACTTTGAATGTTAGAAATAAAATTGTAGTCCCGGATATACTGATTTATGAACAAAAACAAAACAATACAACAGACATTTACAGTGATCTGTATGTATAGAACGTCCTGAAGAAAAATAAATAAGTTTTATGTAGTACCAAAGAAAATAAACTTGCAGACAAAAGATACGAAATCAAATTTAAATTAAAGTAGAAATATTCATAAATTATAATTCTTTTACACATTCTGAGTAAGTAAACGAATTTTAACAGCAATTTCAGGTAAATCGTTGTCTTTTAATTTAGAATTACTAAAGAGAATTATTCAAAACTTTTTGGAATTAACTGAGAGTTAGAATATGTACTTTATGAGTCTGCTAGAGCTTACTCCTTTATTAACTAACAACATCTAAGTAATCCAAAGTAAACAAAAGCCGTACGTCATCGGCGTCGAGATGGCATTCCCAGTTTTTCAAACAACTATATAACAACGGTCAAAGAGTAGATCCGTGTGGTAGGCCCGACACAATTTATATGATTGGTTAAATATTAATTAATTAAAACCTAGAAATTTCAGTATAGCCCATAGTATGCATGTTATGAAACCCTGGCGAAAATCAATCATAGCATGAAGACACAATTTGTGGTCATCCATAGCTTTAACTATTGTCGATAATATTGAATTGTGCAGCTGTGATGATTAGGTCGGATGCCTGATTATCCTTCTGGCAATATTTGTTCGGTCATACTTTTTTCCAAAACCTTAAACAAACATGGTAGCATGCTAAAATGTCGAAGATCTTCTAAATTAACTTTGGCCAGTGGAATGACATTAGCATTTTTCAGTTTCAGAAAATTTTAATTAAAATCAATTATTTCGTTTGAAAAAAAACACACACTTTCGCCTTTGGCAACATGAAATAATAAATTATTCTAAACACTTCATTTTCAATGTTTTCATGGGATCCTGTTGCTGTAAGCTGCAATATAGAATGACATAAACTACATTTAAAAATCGTCAGCAAAGAGAATAGAGTTGTAGACATCGCTTTGCTTGGTAAGTGATTTAAGAAGATAAAAACAAGCCTTATTAAGCTACCAACTAGTAGTTAGTACTAGTAGTAGTACAGAGGAAGTAGAGTATTTCTGCAAAATTATTCGATTCAATTTAACATATTGGTATTGATTTTTCAGATAGAATTTAAATAAATTAACTAAATCAAGATTACAATTCAAAGAGTAGTTATGTTCACAAGATTCATGTATATTTTGTTCACCGCCTACCGTCATCCAGAACATACTCACGCAACCGGCAAAGTAAATTAAATTGGCTTCAACTGAACTCCTCTTCAAAGACCCCTGTTGCTCATTACAGATCCATTGTTTGATGTAACTTGATAAGTGTATTAAAGTTATTTTGAACATTTAGTAACTCAGCCCTTAAGGTTTTTGTAACTACTTTCACACACTTAAAAGATAGTTGTTTGCATAGTATTAGAGCGTTTACTGTTTTATTAAATTATTCGAATGCTATTTTAGTTCACCAATGTTGCACTAGGGGTAGCAACTTGTTGATTTATTTTCAGAGCATGCTATTTGAAACAAATATGTCACTGGTGAATAGTTTACTTACTGATTACATTTAATTGTGTTCTCTTGGATAGTGCCCAAATATTCCGAAAAGTATGCAAAATCATAATAATACTCCGTTAACATTGTTTTATTAAATTTCCATTGAATTTTTAAGAAAAGAGATTAATTGGCTATTTTTTAATTTCCTAATAATTTAGTTAACGTTGCTATATTAGTTTTTATAAATATTTATTACAAAAATCCACATTTACAATACGCTAGAACTCTTTTACGTCAATGCAATTCCTCACTCATAAAGACGAAATGCCATTATCTTTATAGGAATCGTTGGCTTCACATTTCAAACACATTAAAATACATAATTCAGTCAGTTACATTTATGTATAGCCACAGTTAGTGCAAACATACCTTTGTCTAAATTATGATACATTTAGTTCAGACGTAGGTGTAATGCAAAAAATGGTTAATGATACTAGAATAACAACTATTTTTGTTTTGTAGTGGGTGGCGCAATAGGATATTTTGAGTGGTCAAATGCGGTGGTTGGTATTTCAGATGAGAAGAGCCGATAAAATATTATTTGATTAGTTGGAAGTAAATTGGAGAAGGAATGTCACAATAATTAGATTTGCACTTGCTTAGAATTCTTGGTTCTTCTGATTGCTCAAGAATGCGAAACGACTATTAAAGCAATGAGAAAAATGAGATGATAATCAATTACATTTATAACTAAGGCTTTAACGGATTGTCTCGTGCCAGTTTTTGTCTATAAAATTGCTTTATTTAATACTATCGGATTGCTGATTGAGCGTTATATGACGACGTAAATGCTTTCAGCTTTCAACTGTATTAAAATAATGAAATACTCTCTTATCTTCAAAGAGAATAATTACAATTTGAGGTAAGGTGATACGAGTAGAAATATTTTATAATGTATCTGAAGCAATTATAAAAGAATATTGTGCTATACCGAACTGTTCGTGCAATTAGTATTGATATTTATTGAACCAACACAAACACGCGATGATTCATTAGACCATTAGAAAGTTAATAGTGAAATTGGAAATATGAAAAATACTACAGAAGGAATTTAAAGATAGTAATTTAAATTCGAAAGAAACCATTTAGTAATAATTCAGAAAATGACTACAAATATTCCCATTTGTTGCATATCATGTTGCTCAGAACGATACATATTTCACTAAATCAATTAAATATATTGTTTAGTGGGAATGCATATAAATATAAGCTGTAACAATGAGTGGAATGAATACTGCTTTGCATATGAATGCATATCTGTTACTAACTTTTCTTGTTATTTATTGATTCTTGATTTATATAGTTATCTGAGAGATTACCCAAATAGGTACACAACTAAAACTGTAACTTAACAGTGTTTATTAAACAAAATTTCGATAAACGGATGAATTGTGACGTTTCTAATGACATGTTTGTAATTAAACAGTGATAAATAACACAGAAACGATCTAAACTAAATTAAAAATATTTGTGATAGATATAAAGCTTTGATAAAGATTCAACAATGCATAATAACTAATAACTTAAACAGAAACAGAAATAAAGGTTCTATCTCTTAAAAGAGGAAGTTGGGGGTTATGGCTTCTTGTATAATATTTTGTAATTTATCCAGAGTGTTTTTTTCAATTTCTTACGTGTTTCACATCATCTTCGGCTGATTTTATTTCCCTTACTATGGCTTTCTACTACGGTTGTTGATGAATGACATTTTATATAAATACAATTAAATAATTTCATTTTTTTAAATAAATTGCCGATATCAATGTACCAAGTTAAACTTGCTTCTCTTCTTTTTGTATAGACGCAAAAACATTTCCAAATTAACCTAAAGCATTAGCTTCGATTTTAACGAGATGTTCGTTTAATATTATAATAGATAATTATCTATCAACTTTACAAACTGTAGCAATTCAAAAATAAGATATAAATAAGTGGTGAAACCGTATTTGCTGTATGTAGCGGTCGTTATTACAGTATAGGATTTTATTTGAAAATTACGATATTTTGCGGAGAAAAATAAGCGAAAATTTAATTGATCGTTGCTAAAATTAATAGGTTTAAAAGGGGTATTTTACTAATTTTTAAATTTAACAATTAGTAGCCTTAATGTCAAACATAAATTTTTATATTGCTATAAAATTAAACTAAGAAATTAAAGATTAAGAACAAATACATGATAGTCCATAAAGTATCCTACCAAAATTCTGTCGAGAACATAGCATATCTATTTTTTAATTAAATTTAGTGTTCGGAAAGCTTTACAATTTGTGATTAATACTTATTCATATTAATTTTTTTTATTACGGCTGGGAAATTTCTGTTTTTGGTTGAATTTTAACCACAACTTAACCACATAGTAAAAACTGGTTTTAATACTGACCGTATAATTATACCTTAACCAAAAACATTAATACCTATACATCTTGCCTGGAGTTAATCTGATCTAAAAATGCATAGGCGGCTACTGTAAGTGACAGAAACCAACTGAATGAAAGAAAGCTTTACCAATTATATTTTTCGTGAATTACCTTTCGAGTATAAAATGGTGGCTCTGGGTATTAATGCTAAACATTATTATGTATATACATTTGAAAATTTTATAATTTCAGATTTTTGTAAATGGCTTACTCTATATATTATATACTCTAAAAATGTTCGATACCTTACTTAGAGCTTTAACTTCAACTAGTTATCAAATATGCGAGTTTGAACATAAACTAGTCATTTATGTATCAAGGGCGTAAAAGAGGCGTAAAAGTTATAGTACGAGGTGCGAAGCACCGAGGGCTATAACACGATAAAGGTCAAAAACGCTAGTTAAGCCTGAGGCGCATACAAAACTTTATATACAATCGAAATTTTAAAAAAGCAGATTTAGATAATATAGAACGTTGTGAAATGAAAACAAAGCAATTCTTACAATTGTTTTAGCTGGATAGTCATTTTGTAACTAGGTATGGTTTTCATTAATACGTGTTTGTAAATAATAACTAAAATGACGGCACCGGCAGTAAAATTCTAAATTCTAAAAGAATTTTATCGCCCGCCAGCCTCATTTTACAGGGCGAAAAAGATATTTATCACCCAAGTGCGAAAAAGTCTAGCTTTACGCCTGAAAATGAGGCCTATTACTGATCAATCGTACATAAAACATTTAAGTCGCTCAAGATGCCTTATTTCAAATAATAACAAACAAACTCAGTTAAAATAATAACTTAAACACTAATAATACTAATAATAATCCAGTCGAGTAAATTAATTCCAGTATCATATGAAATCAGATAAAAACAGTGAATACTCCAAGATCCTATACGTAATTACGTTAAATGTTTAAATAATATTCCTTATTTGCTCTAAGTATCAGGGCTATACATATAGTTAAAAGTTTCAAATGTAATCATTTCGATTTGTTAAATGAAACACTCTGTATATACCTGTACGTTTGAAAGATATCTCTTCTAATATTTCATTTCCTACCCCAACATTTGTTTTCCAGATGTAATTTTTCCTGCTTTACTCGCTTTTTCATGTTTGTTATTTCTTGTTTCAGTATTAGCTTGTTATTTTCAAAGCCTGATTTTTGGTTGTGCTCGGTGAGTTACAAGTAAATTAGCATTTTAACAACGTTTATTTGTTATTCCCTGAATTAAAGCATTGTTTTTTCTTCAAACTCGCATATCTGAAAAACTGTTCTGCAGTAAGATGTCAACAGAAAGCTTTTAAGATGGCTTTTCAAGAATATAAAAATATTCAGAGGATTTATTAGAAAAGAATCCGTAATTATTACATTTGCAAATGTTGACCACCCTGTGTAAGTGTGTAGTATTAATATCCAGAGCCATAATATCACACTCGAAAGATAATTTACGAAAAAACAATTTGTTGGAACTTTTTGTTTCATTTAGTTGTTTTTTATTACTTGCAGCCATGGCCTGAAGTTGAGCATTTTTTGCATTATATCGTTAATATTTAACGTCAATTTGATATTAGAATTATTAATATTCCAATGCAAAACTTCCAAGTTACGTACTAAATATGTATAGATCAATCCATTAAAAAAAACAAGTTTGGTCCGTCACATGTTTTGAGACACCCTGTATAATAAAAATATTTTAGTAACGTTCACCACTTTCGTAATTTATAATTTTTATATGATGAATTTTTATGTAGCTCTCATAATTTTTGAAATATCTTCCACCCCTGCCTCGTTACAGGACCCTGTATAAGATTGGAAATTGAAATTTTGGTCGTGGAAAATATTTTTTATAGAAATGTGTCCAACAATTTTTCTTCCTCCATATCTATTAATTAATTTTAGAAATTTTTACAAACTAGAACGTGGGGATTCTTAAAATTTAAAAGATTAAATAGTTATGTATAAATCAGAGTTGAAGCATTTAAGAGAATTGTTTAATACAAGATAGTTAACACTTTTCGGCTCTACTTATCGGTGTTTTTGACAAAGTGACATTCTTCTTGCGATATCATCTACCATCCTGCTGCCACGTATCTATTCACTAACTTTGCAAATTTTTTCGTTCTATGATTATTTCATATTCTTGCATTTTTTAAATATAAATCTTAATGTTCTGGGAAATATAACGATATCTGTGGTAAAATACATGTTATTTAGTTTCTCTTCTGACATGCCCAATCGCTTATCTTCTCCATAGAGGTGTTTAAATGCCTCCCCTTGTTTAACACATCTCTTGCTCCTCACTTTGTTATACCTAATGTTGCCTAATCATTTATTATTGGTAGGAATTTACATACACCTCTACGCTATCCGTGCGTTTTCTATCGCTAGTACAATCGCCTACCATACAGAATGCTCCTCTAAAGTCAATAAACACCATTCACAGTGTAGTATTATTTTCAGCTGCCCTTTCAATCGTTGCTATAGGTGTGTGGAGGCTTTATGACGCTGATACGACATAAAACGAACAGTAGTTTCAAATTGGCATCAGATAGCACAAAAAGAGCAACTTTGAAGAATTGAGAGATACATATATCCAAGGATCAGAGAGCGGCTGAAGAAGAACAAGAAGAACATCTGAAGGAATAATTGTTAAAAATTGCAAAATGAGTAAATATACCAAATTATTATCAGTGGAGTTAATTTAAAGTAGTTCCTTATCCTGTTGTCAGAAGTGTCTCTAAAGTAACTAAATAATATTCTATCTACTGTTTCCCATTGGGAAAAGGTTTTTTCAGTTATCGCAAGACAGAAGCCATGAAATACGATTATCATTGATACGTTCCTGTTTCTACATATTTGACCGGTCATGATTAAAAAAGCTTCAATTACTTATCTCGACCATTTCTACGAATTGTCTACTATGAAAATAATTTTAAGAAAAATTATTCATGGGTAGCTAAAGAAACATTGGAGCTCAACTGTCGTTGACAATAAGCAAACCTGAAAGAAGTATCTTCAGGTACGGGGGTGATACATTCTTTATTTTATTTATTTGGTTTATTTGGTGACTTAATTCTGATATGGATTCAACATCACAGGTAGCTTTTTTTCCAAGTTCCTTGTCTTGTCCTGTAACAAAGTTCCTTTAGCAGCCCTTGTCCAAAACCATGCAACATGTTTTGCTGCTTCACGATTAAGATATCTAGTAATTAAAAATGTTGGATTAACGTCTTGTCTGTAGTCAAGCAATAAGTATACTACTCTACATCTGCTATTTATAGATTTATTCTTCTTGTCTTTTATAAGTTTCAAAAAAAGTGCTTCGGTTTCCTGAAAATTTCTTTATGTATTGTTATGATATGCAAAAGGTAGTTTTAAAATATGGATGATAGAAATGATAAATTTGGAAGGTTAATTATAATCAAATTCTAAAGGGTTTAATAAAGATTGGGTGTAAAGTTCAATAAAAATGATAAAATTTATTAAGACAATGAGTAAGGTAATTTGAGGTATAAATAGCAATTGAGTATTCAAATTTTGATGGTTGCAGTTAGCTTCAATAAGTTTCAAGCCAAGGTTACAATTGACAAATGTATGTTATAATAATAAGAATTGATAGTATGTAATAATAGGATATTTAAAATTTATAAGAGTGCAAGAAGAATTGTATCTAATAGAAATTAAAATTTTGTTTAGTCAGTTGTAAAAACAAACTCGAAAAAAATGTACAAATAATCTTGAAATGTGTAATTTTGATCAATAAAAGTTAGAAATTATGCCTTATTTGTATAGTTATTTGGTAGTATACAAATTTAAAGGTTATTAACAAATCTACGAGGTGCAGAAATGAAAATGAAATAATAATTTATTAAAACTAAACAATCAATGAAGATATTGTCTAATACAGTGAATTAAATAGAAAGAACCAGAGAACTACCGAATTGGAGGTAACTGGATTTATTGGTGAAGGTGACACATAATTAAATATTCATTGGTTACATTGGTGGTTGTATGGAAGTTAGGTCATTCATCTAGAAGGAGGTTAGTAGGAGTGCCTGCTGGAGTTGGACAGCTGCTGTGGGGGTTGCTGAGTGCAGAGGACTATCTAAGGTAGAAGGAGGTTAGTAGGAGTGCCTGCTGGAGTTGGACAGCTGCTGTGGGGGTTGCTGAGTGCAGAGGACTATCTAAGGTTCTAAGGAATAAACAAGATAAGATCACATTCATTTATAAAGCTGAAACGTACCAGGAGCCTATTGGCGTGAAGGTGACGATTGATGAGGAGAGCGATACCGGATTCTGCGGACGTTTGGAGTTGGTTGACAGGAATACGCTGTAAGTGTTACATAAGGTGAACATCGGGATCTCTTAAGGTTAGAAGCAGTGGTATTTAAATATTGGCAGTGTGAGCTGAAAAAGTGAGAAGGTTTGTGTTAGTAATTAATATCAAAGCATTTTGAATAACGAACAATAAAAGAAAGAGTAAAATACAAAACAGTACTTACTTTGGTGAGTTAATTGATAGTTATGTCAATGTAAAAATAGATTTGTCAATACCTGGTTTGAGTAAATGTAGAAGTCAAGTTGACATTTGATGTCATTAAATAGTCAATAGTTAAAATAAAAATTTAAACTTCAACTAATAGAGATCTAGATTTGGCGAACCACCCTGAAATAAGAGTACTTAATTGAAAAAATTGATTTGACTATTCAATTCACCTGTCATCTGTCAGAAAGTTACCAATGAAAATCCAGAATTCTGACGTTTCTTGGCCAATCAAAAAAATATCAGTGGATATATCTTCCTAGAAGGTATTCAAGTGACTATTTTTAACAATTGCGATTTTTATTAGAAAAAGTCAATATTAGTGTTCTGTTACTATAGAAATTGCGAAGTTCATTGCTAGATTTACTGAAAACTAATTTGAAAAGGTAGTTTGGTTCATTAAATAGTCCCTCGAATACCATTCTTAGTCAAAGTTAAGTAGATTATTTTTGCGGTGGTATCACTACTCATGTCCATTGCGCTTGGGATTAGGACTCGTCTAGCGCACTCGTCCTAATCGTACCAAAGCGCAATGGACATTCGTGACACCACCGCAAAAATAGTCGACATAACTTTGACTACTCATGGTATTATAAGTGAAAGTAATTCTACGTTTACTAATATGGTGCATTGCATTAATTAAGGGCAAGCTCAAAGTAAAATAGTCACTACATAAATTATATGACTAGTTTAAATGTGGAGTTATCACTAAACATAAGAATATAAAAGAATGAATTTTCTAAAAAATCATATTTTGTGGAAATCTATTGGTATTATACTCAAATTTAATCCTATTGAGTTAAACATTAAAACTGCTATTTCTGCTTTTCAGCTTTAAGCGTACCTAACACATTTACATTTTTGGTAATGTCTCGTGAGCCATTAGGACTGTACGTAAGCTTAACATGTGATCGATAATAACACAACCACACCGCACAGGTAAAATATATTATCCCAGCCTGCTGCTGACTTCAGCCGTTTTTACCAATAACGTTCAAGTATTCAAAAGAGGGTCCGAAAATCGCGAACGCTTCTAACAGCCATTGAAATACTAATGGAGGGTTTCAAGGGTGGATTCAGGTAAAAATAGAAATTAGGATTGGTGACAAAGCTACCTGGAAGGGTGTTTGTGTGGCTTTGCATATTGCTCCATGGAATCGTCCGTGAATTTGTTGGAACTGTTTTTTTAAGGAAAGAGATAGCGGATTATGGAAAGTGCAAATGGCGGCTTATTTGAAACTTGAAATTAGATCATATTAACAAAGATTGGCATCGTACAAAAGCTGATAGAATTTGTTTTATCTGCTCTATGTATATCTAACAAAATGTGCATTACAACAATAGAGCAAAATTATGAATGCTGTTCCGATTTTATCACCAATAGGATATGTTGTTAAAGTGCAAGTGTTTTGTTTGAACTGAGCATAATTGGAAAGGGATCAAGAAATGTATGACCTTAACTCGGCATCGCTTAATTACACAACAGTAATAGTTTAAAACTGAAAATTAATTGATAATAGTAGGCAATTTACATAAAATTCCAAACTTACTGAGCTATTAAGAAAATAATTTGGAATTCTCAACAAAATAGTTCTATCATTAGCATGGATATAACCTTCATATTTAAATACATACCAATCAAAACTTATCGCTAATTTCTATTTAAGCAGCTAATACGTATAAAGAATTTGCAAGTTTTTAAATTGCTTAAATAATATCTGTTAAACTTTGATTTAAAATTTTGTATAAATATTTTAGAAGTGGCTTGAAAGTTTGACTGCTAGAGATAATGAATCAAGTAATTAATTAAATAGCTAACATCTGTATAAGACAATGTACTTAATTGCTTTTAAAAACAAATTCGTTATTAATCCAAAATTTTTGTTGCAGCAACACAAATGGCAAATTATTGCACATGAAAAAAAATGCAAGACTATCTACTTTAGAAACCGCATTCATGAAGCAAACGGAAAAAAACTAATAAAGTGGAACTAAATAAGAGTAAATGGGAAACAATCCCAATACATTTCAGAGAAATGTATCTTAAAAATCTAAGGAGTTCCAAAAAGTATAATCTAGGAGGTGTACATCAGAGCTGGCGTAAATTTAAAGAAATTGTTACAAAAGCAATAGAACAAAATTGTGCAGAAACTAATTACGCAAAATCTAAGAACCAACGAACCCAAGTTATATGTTATATGTAGTTTAGAAAATAAGAAGAGTAAAAAACTGTTTGATGAAGTAATAAACAATGTGAGCCGAGAAACAGTTTGCATACTAAAGTACTTGGAAAATAAGGTTAAACATTAATAGACGAAGACGAAATACTGGATAGGTCGAGACAACATAGGAATTGTTAGATAATAAGGAGGAGAGGGAAGGGAAATCAGAAAACTAAATTCTGAAAGATCAGGAAATAACAAATAACGTAGTAAAGGTAATACAAACATCATTACCAGGGGAGACTTAGAGGTTGCCCTACAAAAACTCACAAATGGCAAAACGTGGAGGGCGATGAAATTACAAAAATGATAAAGCTACTATACTAAATTTCAAATAAGAATGCAGTAGAACTCAATTTTACACTAGGAAAATATAAGTTTGTGTGACTGCTCGTATTTTACAATAATTTCATCCTATATAATTCAAATAAACGTTGTAAGCCAGCTGCTTTTATCCACTATTGATCGGTTTTCTTTTTATATTTTTAGGATGCATACCGAATGTCAAACTGATAATTTAGAAAAAATATTTGATTTTCAGATGGTTGTAATGATGACTTTGTTTTCACCAATCACGGCCGTAATAATATTTACTATTTCCAAGTACTGCATGCTTATTTGAAATTGAGTATAGACAAAGTGACAAAGGGAATACTGCTAAATGTTTTAAATCAAGCATAGGCATGCCAAGCTCTACCGAAGATTGTAAAAGCGATGTGATAGTAGTTATTTATAGAAAATTAAATTCTAAACTTTCTGGGAACTATAGGGGAATGTCATTCCTGAGAAATTCATGTTATGTAAGTGGGAACACTGACGAAGCGAACTTTGACACATTTATATTTGAACTGTCAAATGACTGACCCTTCAAAAACCAAAATTAGTAGGTTAAGTTTTGTCAAAACCTAACCTCGAATTTGACATAAACTGACAGTGGCTACTTCAGTACTGCCAAACGTATAATACGAATAATAAATGTATTTAATCTCACGGTATTTTAGGGAGAAAACTGAAATATATAAACGAGCAATACTTGGAGAAACCCAGAGCGGATTTGTGAAGTGCCCAGGATAACACTTCGCAGTCAGGTAAAACATCGACAGGGGCGGGCTGGAAGCTTTAATGCGACCGGGATTATAGGGAACCAGTCGGCTCTATCGATTAAAAAAAGTAGGGAGGTCACGAAGAATGTATTTAAAACATATCTCACTTACAAATAATGTAACTTGTGGATTATAATACAAGTAAAAATAAATACGAAAAATCATGAAAAACGTAAAAAATGCTTAAACATAAAATTGGAATTTTAAATATGTACATGAAATAAAGTACACACATAAATAGTAAACAGAACAAATCAAACTAAAGTACATTTTTTTTCTATAATAATTTTAAGGTCAACTTTCTAGGGGATAAGTTGCATTCCTGCAGGGTTCCTAGTTTTAATAATGTTGGTACATAGATTTTTAGTTCTTTTCTTCCACTAAAAAAATGATTGTCATTTTGACAGATATGTCATAATTTAATACCGCTTGCTTAATTTTTGCGTTTAAAATATGTCTTGGTTTTCTTTTTTTAACCGATTTTATTGATGATGATGATGATTCCATGTTAAAAAAAGAAATTTGTCAAGAGTTTAAAAATTAAGAAACTTCCACATTCAAAATTGACACATAACCATAATTTTGAAAAAGTTCTACCAACACGAGGTATACAAATTTCCTAGCGTTTTAATCACATATCAACCAACATTGTAACACTTTGACAGTTATTATAGAAAAAAAACGTACTTTAGTTCTTTTTTTAATAAATAAATACATTTTCGGCAAAGTCAATGCGATTGAAAGCGTCTTTTTCACATGCCACTACAATAAGTAATAATAATAATAATAATAATAATAATAATAAATCGATTTTTATAATCTCCCATACTTATACAAAATAACTATCACATCCAAAAAATTATATACAGAAAAGATAAAGTAAGCAATGACTAAAAATAAATTGAATTTATCTGAAAAACGCAATGTCGATACACAAAAAATTTAAAATAATGCAGAATATCACAAGGCTGATCTACCAGTCAACCTTGATTCCTTGATTTCAAACTGTCATTTGATAACGTACTTCTCAGTTGACTGTTAATAAACTTTAATTTGGAGAAGGACCGTTCACAAAATACTTGGAAATCAATATTTATATGCCAATAATAACATGACGTACGATTTACTGAATATATTACATTTCTGTAGTAATTGGTACCAGCAAATTTAAATTTTTACAGTTTTTGCAAGTTGTCGGTTTATTCTCTCTTTCTTCGTTTTGTTCTCCCTTTTCGTCATTGCCATCAAACTACAAGTTCCGTTCCAGTAAGAAATATTCTTCAGTTATTCAATTTTGTAATCTGTTCCACTTGCTCGCAAAATCGATTATTTCTCGAAATAAAGTACTTTTATGTCTTACTGGTAGATTATTTTTTGTTTATACCTGTGATACGGAATATATAAACACGTCCATAGCAACAAGGTCATTATAATTCATAACGCCCGCTCATGGTTAGTGTCAAATTTCTGACTAATCATGTATCTCGATGCGTTCACAGCAATAGTTGATCATCCAATATAAGCTTTCTAATCCATTATTTAGGTTATCAAGAAAAACTGGTAAGACTTAAAATTTTGTATACTCCATGGACATTACTTGTTGTTTATGTTCGATGGCATACACATCTAATTAACGCCCTTGGTACATAAAAAACCTATTAGTGGTTCGGTCATAGAACTTCATTTTTTTTACTTAAACATAGAACGTTTTTAAGAATTAAATTGTTAGTGATTTCTTTAAAATTACATACTAGGTGATACGAAACTTAGGTCCATATATAATTGAGCACTATTCTCACCAAATAGTTGTGATATTTTCAATTATTTTATTCAAAATCACGTTGTGGATAGTTATTACATAATATTGATTTGCATCAATTGTGGGAGTCTCACGTTTTGTTTCTGAAGAAATTCGATTTTCACAAATTCTTTTACTAGAAACCTATGTTGAATTTGAATTTCTATACCGTCTATATTTTTTTCTTGCAATTCGTTGGAAATCCGTAGTTATAAATATCATTGAGACTATTGTTATTGTGTTGCCATATCTTTGACTATCACTTAATGGTTTTAAAGTTTCTGACACCGATTGACGACAAGTAATTTGATAAAAGTGTAGTGTAGTACTGTAGCTAACAATTCCACAGTAAATATGTGCCACTAATATTGGTTCATATTTTTAACGAGATTCTCTAAAATTTGGCGATAATTACTTTTCCACTAATTTCACCTTCAAAAACGTATTTTGTAACAAGACTGCATTGATCCTTTACTAAAACACTGTTGTATCAACTTGTATTAATTACATACCTTCGTTTTGAATTTTGCTACAAATTTCTTTTTAATCGATGAAGCAGCTGAAGGCAATAAACGTCCTCTTCTTCTTCTACTTCTACCAGCCTCATCAACAATTTTTTCTTCTTTGTTGTAATATTTAGAAGGTCCCTTTAACATCATTCCATATTTACTTATCAATACAATAAGTTCTAATAAATTGCCGTGGTTAGGTTTGGCAACATCCAATGAGTATGCAGGATCAAATTAGTTTCTCGATTTTTTTCTAAATTCTTGCTAAAATATGTTACTTCTTTTTAACCTGGTCTTTACTAATAGTTTTTATAGACTACTTCTTGAAAAATCTGGTGTGATACACGCACACAACTTCCTTTTACAGTGATCTTATAATTAGCCAAAAATTTGATTTTTAATTTTTAAGCATTTGTCGATTTAAAAAAAAAAATACAAATTCTACAGAAACGGTACAAAATAGAGCGTTAGTTCAAGCGACAATTTTTCTCTAGAATTTTATGCTGAATTCAAAAATGTAATAGTATACCGGGTGTTCTATTTAAAATAGCAGTTAATAAAAAAAATAGAAAAAAACAAAGGAAACGCATTTTAGAGGTATTCAACTGGAAAATCACCTATCTCACATCAATACACATTAAATACTAGTGAGTCACCCGAACTACGCTACAGTTCGCTAATTTATGAGAGATTCATTAATAGACATTTTAAAAAAATCTGTAAAAGGCTCTACCCAGAACTTACCTCGTCAACATGGTAGCACTAAATAATTTTAAAAATCAAATTAAGTTAGGAGTACAAATATCTTCCCGTTTCTAATAAGTAAAATACATTTTCAAATTTAAAAAAAAGTATCCCGCTGGGGTTTGAACCCGCCGCATCTGTAGCTATGCAGAATGCTCGAACCTAACCGAACCTCCGCAGATGATATAAGTACGGCGAAATTCCATCTGCGCTACAATTCCGACCTGAGCAGAGAGCGAAGCACATCGACGACAGCGACATGGAGGTCGACAATTCTGCAGCTCCGCTAAGTTATAGCGAGGCAACTAAGCAACCGGCAACGGGTGGCGCGCCAGCTCCGCCCGCTCCAAAGCCAAAACCGAAGGTGCCACCCATCATCATAGACAGGATGGACAACTTCCTGCAACATGCGAGAGCTCTAAAAACCGCCCTCCAAAAACCCTTGGACATTAGAGCGGCAGGACAAGGAGCCCGCATATACGCAGAGGGACCTACAGAGTTCAGAACAATTCAGAACTACCTCAAAGGAGCGCATATCGAATTCCACACTTATACCCTACCATCCGAAAGGGAAATTAAGGTGGCAATAAAAGGTTTAGCCTCCAGTATTAAGCCCGAGGACATCACCGAAGAGCTGACTGACAGAGGCCACACAGTGACGTACGTCACAAAGCTGCAAGGCAAGCGACGGCAGTTCTCAAACACGTTCCTGGTGTGCCTAAAAAACCTGCCCCACACAAGGACGATCTACGGCATTACCGAGCTGCTGTACTGCAGGAAAGTGCGTGTTGAAGCCTTCAAATCGAAAAGTATCATTCCGCAGTGTTTTTCGTGTCAGCGCTTCGGACATTCCAGTCTGAACTGTGGCTTTGCTCCGAGTTGCGTGCGATGTGCAAAGAACCATTACGCGAAAGACTGCAAAAAGGAGCAGGAAGCGCCTGCCACGTGTGTAAACTGCACTGGCCCACACCCTGCCAACTACAAGAAATGTCCAGCATACCAGGCAGAGCTCCAGAAGAATGAACCTACAAAGGGCCCTCTACTAAACGAGGACGCTCCAACTACCCCACCAACGGCCACGGAAAAAGATGAAGGCTTCCAGTTCCAGGGAAGGAGAAACAAACAGCGCTCCGCAGCAGCCATGACAAGCGGCTCTGTACCCGCCAGGGTAACAGAGACGGTCACCGCTGAAATCCACGCGGTCATGACTCCCACGACCGCCGACGAAATCGCTACGGCTCCTATGAGCATCGCCAGCTCCGCAGCTGCCCCCAAGATTGCTGCTGCCCCTAAAACTGCGACTGCCCCCAAGATTACTGCCTCCACGGCCAAGGGAAGTAACGCTGCCAAGAGCATTGCAGCGCCCAAAAGCACTAAAGCGCGCAAAACTATCACTGGCGCCAATTCCGATGCCGCTGAGCCCAAACCACCATCCGGCGGCAGAGCTGCACCAGAGGGCTGCATTTCAATCCTGGGATTTTCAATTCACCTAGATAGGCTGGTCCAGTGGACAGAGAGAATTTCCAAAGCCTACCAGGAAGGAAGGCCTATCATCGGTTTGCTGGTAGCAGCAATAAGCGAAGTTGTTATTCAGCAAGCCAATGAATAACACACCCGCAACCAAAACACTTAGAATCCTCCACTGGAACGCCAACGGCATCCAGAACAAGTCACAGGAGCTGCGAAACTTCGTCAAAACTACGAAGTCGTGGGTCCAGGTGCACCAACCCACATCCCAGGGAACCCCCAATACCAACCTGACGTGCTAGACGTAATGATAATAAAAAATCTACCGTTCCACTACTCCCTGGAAACAGTGGAAGATCTAAGTTCCGACCATCTACCGCTACTCATTGAGATGGACATAGATCCCAACCAAGATAGGCCTCGACGCACAACACGCCGCATTACAAACTGGCGTCGTTTCAATGAAAACCTGCAGCGTACCATTAAAGACGGCAATCCAAACATTACCACTCCTGAGGACATCAACAACTGCGTCCAGAATCTCACGCGACGCATAACGGAGGTTCTCGAGGATGCAACACAAATCCGAGACTGCAATCGCAAGGCCCAAAAGCTGCCCCCATACTTAAAAGCGGCAATCAAAGAGAAACGGAGGCTGGTGCGAAGATGGCAGCTCACCAGGGACCCAGCCATCAAGCGCCTTCTAAACAGCAAACAGGAGACCTTGAAACAAGCTCTCAAGGACTTCTACAACGAAGGCTGGGATCAACATGTAAGCCACACCCTGCAGCGGGCTGGAAACACGTATCAACTAAACAGGGCGCTGAAGCGCAAAGATGGCCCCCCGTGCCCGATAGAAAGACCTAACGGACCCTCCTACGACCCCCAGGAACAAGCCAACATCTTCGCCACCACCCTCCAGAGGAACTTCATGCCCAACGATTCCGCCGACGAAGAACATACCAGGAGAGTTAACATTCAACTCCAAGGCATATTACGTGCGGAACCAGAGGAACACATCCCGTTCATGCCGCCAAATGAAGTCAAGAGCACTATACTACACCAGAGCCGCCACAAAGCCCCCGGAATAGACGGAATATCCTATGTGGCTTTGCAAAACATCCCAAAGACACATCACACGAGTTTTCAACGGGATAATTGCGCTACGACATTTTCCCGGCCCATGGAAGCGTGCCGTCATAATCATGCTTCCTAAGCCAGGAAAACGCAAAACGGAGCCCAATAACTACAGGCCCATATCGTTATTACCAGCACTGGCCAAGATATTTGAGAGGGTTCTACTAAAACGCCTAAGCCACCACCTGCAGTTCCGTCCTGAGCAGTTCGGATTCAGAGCGGAACACTCAACGACGCTCCAGCTCGTCAAAGTTATCGACGAAGTCGCCGAAAACTTTAACAGAGGAGAAACTACCGTCGCCGTATCCCTAGATACGGAAAAGGCCTTCGACAAAGTATGGATTCAGGGACTGCTCGTCAAACTGTCCGACAACCACCGGCTACCGGCGGCTTATACACAGCTGCTACACAGTTACCTGACAAATACGTCCTTTGTCGTCAGGGTGCAAGACAGGACATCCCAGGTAACACCTGCCGCAGCAGGAGTCCCCCAAGGCGGATGCATATCTCCTATACTCTTCAACGCGTATATCAATGACATCCCTTGCGCTCAAGACGTCAAATGCGCAATATACGCGGACGATGTAATGATATATTGCAAGTCCAGGATACCAACAGCAGCAGTCAGGAGAATGCAAGCACAACTGGATCAACTGCCAGGCTGGTATGACAGATGGCGCCTCAAGCTCAACTCGGACAAAACAGAAGCCATCGCCTTCACGAAGAAGCGGATTACTGACATACCGACAATCCAAGTCCAACAACGGAACGTCCCATGGAGCAACGAGGTCAAATACCTGGGGGTTACCATCGATCGACGGCTGACGTTTGCAAAACACACCGAGAACACTATCGTCAAGGCTCGCCGGGCAAGGGGGATGCTCTACCCGATCCTGGCCTGCCACAAGGGCCTCCCACTAAAGACCAGGCTTAATGTATATAAGCAGTACGTCAGGCCCATAATGACGTACGCAGCACCAGCGTGGATGACATACATCTCGGCAACAAACAGGAAACGCCTCGAATCCACTCAATCGGCCACCCTCAGGAGAATAACTGGAGCTCCATGGTTCGTCCGGAACGAAACCATTGCAAACGACCTCGGAATGGAATCGCTACATAACCACGTCCAGGCAAACAGCGAAAAATTCTACAGCGCAATTGATCATGCGAACACACCAGCGATCCGAAAGATCGCACCAGTTGCTGGAACGCAACAACAGCACAAAAAACGCCCTAGGCGTATATTGACAGATTAAATCCCAGGCCAAAAGGCAAGCAGCATCAAGCAGTAAAAGCCAAAAGGCTAAGGCTGTTTTATGGATACGGACTCTGAGAAAGTCCAGACCGATAGAGAGCTCTGCGCTACCGCGTCTCTTCGGGAAGAGTCCGGCGCGCACCTCTCTTGAAGAGCACTGTGTAATGGGTGAAAAATTTGACTCTTTTGTGACACTAGCCTTTATCGGTTAAGTCTTATTTTCGGCAAATGTAAAGCCTGACCTATGTGAAAGTTAGTACTTCCTTTTCTTTGAAAATTAACACAAAAATAAACAAAATTTTATTTTTTAAGGTGCTCCCCCTGTATATATTTGTATGAAATTGCACCGGTTTCATGCGAGGTAGATATATAATATGTATGCAAAATATCGTCGTTTTTGAGCTATACTGCCAATAGACAGACATACATACAGACATACAGACAGACACACGGACAGACAGACAGACAGACAGACAGACAGACATACAGATAGACAGACAGACAGACAGACAGACAGCCAGACTGACTGACGGAATTGAGAAAAAGTCTTTATCGTCATCTAGGGACCTTGAAACGTGAAGATCTGAAAAAATCTCGGAAAGTGATTTTTTCGTGATTACAAAACTTCCTTCGTCTTTCAGACGAGGGAAGTAAAAAAAAGATGCATCGACCGGGAATCGAATCCGGGTCGTCCGCGTGGAACGCGAGCATTCTACCCCTGGGCCAACTTGGCTTGTTTGAATAATGCGCCGCTATAACGATATATGAACATAAGCGATCACCCGAGCTAATAGCACACGGCCAAAGCAGCTGTCACACCGTAGCCCACGGCGACAGAAGCTCCACTCCGCTGCTTAGAGGATTTAATTAAATTAAAACTTTTTCGTACTTTTTTAAAAATAAAAACCGGCTACGAACTAAGTCTAAAAATTAGCAAACTTTTAAGCCATCATGCAACTTACTAAAGAAAGAGAGCAACTTCCGGTTATGCGATTTTCTTCAAAAGCTTGCTGTCTCATCTATATAGTACACAAAACTTATATTTGGAGTTTCAACGCGATACACCTACCTCTTTTCGTTTTTGAGATGTTTTGTTCACAGACAGACAGAACAATGAACAAAAACATGTTTTTTGGGTTCAGGGGACTCTAAAACGTGAAGATCTGTTGAAAACTCAATTTCGAATTTTTGGGGTGAATCCAATACTTCCTTTATCGTAAAAGGAAGTAAAAAGGAATATTAGTGAAGGAAGAAGGTTGCTTGGGATGCAATTTGAAAAATGTTACCGACTCCTTCCTTCTTCTTCCTCATCAATTGACTCCTTTTCTGGTACTACAGTTGTTGGTGAAATTGAAGCTGGAACTGCTAATGTATTTGCAATTGCTCTTCTATGAAATATAAGGAAATTGATGGTTGTAGTGATTTTGAGAAAATCGGAGTCCCTTTTTTATTCTACTTGTTTGTTCAACAGTTTGCTGAAAATATTTGGTAAAATTCACACATTTTTCAAAATCTTACACTAATAATTTCCCTTTTATTTTTCGCAACGTTTTTCTGCACCCTTTCTCTTTCTCTCTATATTAATATTTATTGCATTATGTAAACTAACGACAATAAAAACTATTATTTAATAAACATAATGATTACGAACCTTTAAATTCGCTAATATAAACAGACCAATATAGCTGTCGGCAGCCCCGTACAAATATTAAACCCTTAATTACATAGAATTCATAAAATAAGTTCTGGCACCGGAAGACCAAATACATTTATAATTAGAGTAGGCTGTGATTCGTGTTATACGTTTTCCAGTACTGGAGTTGTGCCTACTGTCAATCTATGCCAAATTCGAGGTTGGCAGGTTAGGTTTTTGTTTGCAGTACGAAATCTAACCTGCTAGCCTGAAATTTGGCAGATGCTACTTTGGCATAACTCCCGTACTACCCAATGTATACCACGAATCACAGCCTACTCTAATTATACATTTATTTGATCTCTCGGTACGTGACTTTTGTCCAAGACGTAGTGCTACACACAATGCCATTAGTAGCTTATTGCAAACATTAGTCCCAACATAAGTACGTGGACTGATTGTCGATATTAGTTAGATATTTACGAATATTCCATTAATTAAGCTGCAATCAGATTTTTACTATTTTTCGTTTGTAAAGACTTGGTTGGCCTTAAAATAATTTTAATAATGGTTTACGTCATTCTATATTCTCTAAACCGACTCAAAATGCATCAACCGACCGGGATTTTTTCTGGTATCCCGGTAGGCCAGTCCGCCCCTGATCATCGAGAAATATGTACCTAGAAAAGGCCTTCAATAAGTTCGACAAGGGTATGATTTGGACGACGACGAGCAAAATCATATACCTACTGCTAGTAACGTACAGCAGCGACACATAGGTTCTCACCGAAAGGCAAAAATTGAAGGTGCAGCAGTCGAAATGAGGTAACTGAGCAGACAGACAGACAGACAAACAGAAAGACTCACGGAATTAGGAAAACCTGTTTTTCGTTATCTAAGGACCCTATTTTTAGTTTATTTACATTTATTATCGTAGAATACAAGCGCTGGGCAAAGCTTTTGACTCATTCTGTATACATATCTGATTTATACCGTTTTAATTCCTTGAAAATGCAATTTTTACGTCATTAATCGTCTGGGTTAGGTGTAAAAATTAACACGTTAATTTTGCACGGCAAATTTGTAAATACCAAGCGCGGAATAGAATTTAGGTACGCAAATTCAATACTCTGCTTATAATAGCGTTAAAGGCGCAAGCAGTATTTTCATCAATAATTACAGTTTAGTGCCTGTGACCGGCTACGGTTCAGGTCGTCGCTTTCGCATGCAGATGGCGAAGGGATGAAGTTTGTATTAACCAAAAAGGCCGCAGGGTTCACTATTATGCGCAAACAAACCACACAGGCACTTTGTGAAGCTTAGCGTGTATTTTATAAAACGGACCGAATACTTCGGTTTTGAATATTGCAATGGCGGATGGAAGTGGCCACAGCAGTAATTGCTTAGTAGCTTCAAAGAAACGATATTAAAATAAAACTGTTGGTTATTCTAAAGTATGATCAAAAATTATTTTCATCTAGTATAGCTATGGAATAGTTCCTAACTTATGAATGGAGTTATATTTATACTTGACTTGACATTTGATTCTTAGGTGACTTATAGTTGCATTCATAAATTAGGAACTATTCCATAGCCATACTAGATGAAAATAATTGTTGATGATGATATAGTTTATTTGTGGTGCAAAATCCTACAACTTTTTGGAGGTAAAGAGCGGTTTGGTTTGAGATATGACAGTCCATGGTTGTCGACTGATCGTCTAGCACAGTGGTTCCCAAACTTATTTGGCTTACCGCCCCCTTTTTAGAAAAAAAAAAATTACTCAGCGCCCCCTGGAAATCTACATTCTTTAAGAGAACAAACAGAAAGATATTGTAGTGGTAGCTTCTTGAAACTGATAATTATCTATAAGAGTATTTCTAGGTAGGAAATTATTTTGAGAGAATAAATTAATTAGCAATTAAAAAGTACAAGGGGGGATTTATACATTAAAAGTACATACAACATAAATATTTGAGAATTGCTTAATCAATGATACATTAGATACAGTTACTGTTAAATTGTGAATAGTTTATTAAAAAGGTTCGAGCATATAAGTTGATTTAGTTGGGATAGTTGTTTGGTAACATCAGAGCTTAGATTTTAATTTGTATTAACTGACAATCGGAATAACTAAAGTGAAAGCCAAACTCAAATAATTATCTGAAAAAGTTTAATATGAAATGTTATAATAAAATATATCATATAGAAATTTGGTATAAATTATTATTATGGCTAGAGTAAATGATATTTTTAAAATAAGCAATTTTTTGCTGTTTTTGTAACCTGTATTTTGAGTAAAAGCAAATTTGAATAATAAAACTCTTTATTGTAATGATATTTACTTGCTGGATGGTGTATTAAAGGATGTGATTAAAGTAAAATTAAAGAAACTGAGAATAAACGAATTTTAATAAACAGACTGAGAGCGTGTGGGCGGCTGGTAGAGTGCTTGCGCCAGCAGTCGGCAGGTAGTGGGTTCGAGCCCCACACCCATACATTTGTAACATCGAACGCACTCCGGCCATCATACGAACATCTTTGGTGGTCGTGACCCCTGTGAGGACATTCTTCTTTAATTCAAGGGGTTAGGCTAGCCACCTACCCCGGCCGCGGCTTAAGATGGCTTATAAAATCACACTCAATGTGTGGAAATAACAGGCTCTCAGCCTATATTAAGAGGAAGAAGAAGAAGAAGACTGAATAAATAAAGTAACAAATGGTATGAAGAAGAACAAAAACATTTAATAATTGTAAATAGTCTTTATGGGATAAATAAATCTGTAACTTGCATTTTGTGTGTTTATTTGGAGAATAATGTAACACTAGGTTACACAACAGATGAAATATGTACGAACGGTTTTTCTAAATCTTCTTATCTTCCCTTCCTTCTTTAAGCTTTCACCGCCCCCCAAATGTACCCGAGGCTACTATCGTCCCCCTGGATCGTTCCAGCGCCCCCCAAGGGGCGGTATCGCCCACTTTGGGAATCACTGGTCTAGCACATCGTTAACGGTGTACTGGATGATGTGGTTAGTTTCACACTATCGAAGACTGCATTACTTCCCTACTACCACGAGGCGCTAGGTACCTAGGCGATCTACCTAAGCTGTTATACATTGTCTGTTTCTACTTTATGTAAAATTAAATATAATTTCATTTGATATTAGGACTCAACGTTGATACCGAAAACCTACTAATAAAATTCTAGTGGGGAAAAATAATAAACTACAATCTCACGAATCACGAAACTCGTAACTGCTTCAAATCTATCACAAAATATCGGATTTTCGCCGAACAATCTGTTCTGAAGGGATTTCTGTAGCGTCTGTGGGAAAACTCAATCAAACTTTTCCGTTGCACTTCACCTTCTTATGTCGTTTCCGCTGTTCTCTGATATACCAATACACAATGTCGATATTACCAGTGTATTTAATAAATATCCCAGTTGACATTTATGGAGAACATTTTCGAATCTGCCGTGTTTTACAAGCCAGCGCGGTCGCTCAAGACTGTGGTTTGCACGATCCCTGTGTAAATGGATATCAATATTTATATTCACATTTTTCATAATATATAAGTAATATCTAAAATAAGGAGCGTAGTGAGATTTAGATAATGGATTTTTCCGATCACCTGGCTTCAATTATTTGTATTCTTAACGAATGTTCGAGTTCAACTTAGCAATGTTGGAGATGAATTGTTTCGTTTCCATTGAATAATTTTTATTATGCATGATACCCACTTTTGGTTAGTAACTTTAAAACATGTTTCATGTAAAGTTTATTTCTTCAATTTGTTTCTAACACTTGATATCACTTATTACAATTTCTTTAAAATTATTAAAAATAGCTTGAACATTCATTGTAGTTATTTGACAGCTATATATCACCTGATTCAGTTAAAAATTGTAGAATAGCGTTCAATTTTTTTCAGGTTTCAGGTTTAGGATATGTAAAAAAACTGATTCGCCAAATATTTTTTTAATTCATAACCATTGGATCTTTGTTTAGGTACTTATTACTAAGTATATCTTAAAGTGTTCTCTCCAAATGGTTGCATTGTACAGTTTCCAAGTTCTTTAAAATTATTTTGTCTATAGACTATATGATAGTGAGACATAACATGAAAATCCTTGATGTAAGAGTATCTAGAGATATACCAGGGATGTAACCATCGCGGACAAAAAAATGGAAACATCATTGTTTTCCTAGTGTAAATGGGTATATTACCTAAGTTAAATCAACATTGCTGATATCATATTGTTTAATGCAGTTGTCAGTTGTCAAAAGTAAAAAGTCAAAAAATATAACCTAATATTATGTAAACCCATAATAACACTGTGTAAAATTATAAAAAAGCGTTAACTTGATTAACGCTGGTGTTTTCATTTTTTTTGGCCGCGGTGGTACAGTATTTGTTGTCCCTAGCATAGATACCTTTGGAATACGTTGCCCTAGTAGCCGCACTTGTTTTGTTATTCCATTGACAAACAAACCGCCAAATTTGATTAGTCGAGCTTTAATAGTTTCAAAGTTGTACAAGTTGAAAGTAGTGGTTGCACGCAGATTTTGGGAAATGAAAAAAAGTGAGCCATCAAGTACCTATACAAAAGAAAGGTTTAACACCTAAAGAAATTCATACAGGTATGGTTGGCGCTTGGAGATTCTGCTCCTTCCTATCAAGTAGTAAAAATTGGTCTCGAGCGTTCAAATGTGGCAAAACAACCTGAGAACATTCAAAAGGTGCTGGTCGGCCTCATTCTGCGTGTACTCAAGAAAACATTTTAAATGACACGATCAGAGAAAATCGTCCATAGACAACAAGACGAGTAGCGGAGATAACAGGCCTTTCAAATGGTACCATCGGAACTATAATAAATAACTATTTAGGGCTTCATAAGGTGTCAGCAAGATGGGTACCCCGAATGTTGACGCCACTTCTTCAATAGCCAATTTAGCTTTGTTTAACCGTAATCCTAAACGTTTCTTCGATCGCTGTCTTACGGTTGATGTAACTTGGGTTCATCACTTCGATCCCGAGTGTAAACGACAAAGTATGGAGTGTTGTCATCCAGGATCTCCCCCTCCACACTAATTTCGTGTACAGGCTTCAGCGGGCAAGACAATGGTTACAGTTTTTTGGGATGCCGAAGGAACGTTACTGGTAGATTTTCTGGAATGTGGCCACACAATCACTGGTCAATATTATGCAGCATTCCTTACAAAACTTCGTGATTTGATTATTAGAAAAAAGAAGAGCAAAGCTGTCACGCGGAATTCTATTTCATCAGGACAACGCCACAGTTCATAAGAACCTTATTTCTATGAATGCAATTCAGTTTGCAGTTATGGAACATCCACCCTACTCTCCGGACTTAGCTCCCAATGACTTTTTTTTATTTATTTACAAAGCTAAAAGAGAGTCTTCGGAGAACAAAATTTGAGAGCGATGACGCTGTTATAGCAGCAGTGGAGGACTTCTTCTGTGATTAAGACTCCCAGTTTTTCAAGAAAGGTGTTGATATGCTTGAACATAGGTGGAATAAGTGTCTCCACGTTCAAGGGGATTATGTTGAAAAATAATGTTGTATTCTATGCTAGGGACAATAAATTCTGCACATTCCTCGTACATAGATGAGTAACACACACGGACAGATATCTAAATGCTGACTCAGACCATCATCCAAGTCAAAAAGCAACAGCTCTCCAGACTTTGGTGACAAGAGCCGTTCGTATCTCAGATGAAGAAAATCTAAAGAGAGAAAAGCTACATCTCTTTGACTTTTTACAAAAGAACGGATACACAACTACCGCCATACGAAAACCACTAGACAAGACTATAACACGAAAGGCTAAAAAAGAATCTTCACCTCTGGAAGGCTTAGCATTGCTACCCTACGTTAAAGGCTCGACTGATAAGATAGGACGTGTCCTGCAACGATGCAACATCAAAACTGTGTTCATGAGCAAGGAAACTTTGGGTAACGGCTTCAGATCGGTAAAAGACCAAATTGCAAGTTTAAAAAACCTGGCATTTATCGCATTCCTTGTTCTTGCGGCTCGAGTTACATTGGACAGACTGGTCGTTCAGTTGATCTAAGACTTCAAGAACATAAAGGCGATTGCAAACACAAACGCATCACAAAATCAGCCGTAGCTGAGCATACGTTTACAAAAGGGCACACTTTAGAATTTGAGCACGCCAGAGTACTTGCCAGAATACCTCACTACTTTTTGCGAGTGAGACGTGATGCCATAGAAATAGAAAAACATCCAAATAATATAAACAGGGAAGATGGCTTTAAGCTTAGTAAAACGTGCACTCCTGTGATACACGATCTAAAGCATTACAACCACTGTGCGTCATACGGTCACGCCCCATGCATTACGTTGAACTCGGACGACCAACCAGCGTTACGCCACTCCGCGCGCCTGGCACAGAGGACTATAAATAGCTCCACACCGACCTTCAGTTTACCGAGCTCTGTGGACTAGGGGTTACCATATCTGCTTAGCATTCGGGAGGTCGATTCTGGCTTTTAGATGGTTTTCCTGATTCAACAGAGTACCTTGTCTGAGGCGAATGCCGGGGTAGTATTTCTCCACCTTTCCTGGCCTCTCTTCCATTCTCCACCCCTCCTTTCTCTCAACCATCCTATAATTCCTGTTCTTGGTTGAAGAGGGACGCAAGATATCTATAGCAGCCCTGAACCTTTTACCTTTTTTTTAATCTTCGGTTTACCGAGCTCCGTAGCCTAGTGCGTTGCACGCCTACTTAGCATTCGGGAGGTCGTGGGTTCGATTCCCGCGGCCGTCTGCCTTGATTCAGGTTTTTAGGTGGTTTTCCTGAGTCAACAGAGTACCTTCTCTGAGGTGAATGCCGGGGCAGTATTTCTCCACCTTTTCTGACCTTTCTTCTAGTCTCCACCCTTCCTTTTTCTCGCCCATCCCGAATTTTCCGTTCTTGGCTGAAGAGGGACGGAAGGTCCCTATAGCAGCCCGCCCCCAGTTGGGGGAAGTGAAATTACCTTAACCTTTGTCCTTTTTGTCCTTCGGTTCCCGAATACAGTCACAGTCTAAGGCACTTGAGTGTGTTGCATGCTTCGAGCCTAATTCTGTGAACGTTTTTGCTAATTTCGGCCTTTAGTGAGCGCAA
Organism: Agriotes lineatus; assembly: GCA_940337035.1. Taxonomy (NCBI): domain Eukaryota; kingdom Metazoa; phylum Arthropoda; class Insecta; order Coleoptera; family Elateridae; genus Agriotes; species Agriotes lineatus. Next base: position 46,943,687 of record OW679198.1, read on the forward strand.
GAGTGAGGGACGCCTTACTCGCCGCTGCTATTGGCCATTTGTGTCGTTTTTTAACAACTATTCAGTGTTATTAATTTAGATTTGTGGCAGCGATTTTGATATACCACTCTCCATCAAGAGTTCTGTGAGGCTCTCCATCTATTCTGCAGTCGGTACGTGTGGTGCAATACCTTTATCTAGAGTGTTTAAGGTGTTCTTCCTCACGCTTGCACCGAGCAGCGTAGACGGGGGCTCGACTGCCAAGATGCCGCCTACACGGGCATCCAGCCGAAACCATCATCATCGACGCCTCAGCCGAAACCCCCGACTTCTGCTACCCTCCAAAAAACTACACCGCCCGAAGCAGCTGCGAAGAAAAAGATCGCTAAACCTCCAACTGCCGCCTCACAGCGCGCCCCACCTACCTATGCCGACACCATATCCGTAAGACGTATCCGTTCCACTGTTTTCATCATCAACGTGGATTCCAGGTCTCCGGTTTCCTCACTCGCCGACGAAGTCACCGCATCTCCTCCTGCCTTGATTCAAGACGAATCCCAGCCTGACTCCAACCCCTGGACTGTCGCCTCCAGCAGGCGTCGTACCAGCTCCACGTCTTCGAATAGCTCCACTGGCCCAACTACCAATAAAACCCGCTTAATTTCTGGTCTCCCGAAGAATGCTTCTACTCCAAAAGCCCTTGAATCCTGCCTTATAAAAATTCCCGGGCTCATCATCAGCTCCATCTTCGTCTTCAACAACGGCACTGCACGTGTCAGCTCTCCATGCCCCGACCTAGATACCAAATTACAGTCCCTTTCTCACCAGCTTGGCCGTCCCCTAAGAATTTCGTCTCACTCAGGCCCAGATCGCCGCAACATCGCCCCCCGTCTTCCTACTTTCTCCTGCGTCCTGCGAGAAGTTGAGTTAGACGTCTCCGCCGAGGACGTTAAGAAAGCTTTCCACCAAGCTGGCTTTGAATTCAACAATACCTGGCGCATCCGTTCCAAGACCACTGACCAAGAAACCAGGTTGTTCCGCATCGTCACCAGCTGCCAATCCACCTTGGACACTCTCCTCTCCAACGAGTTACGAATGTTTCACCATGCATGTTTCACCTGCAGAACCTTCAAATCCTCCCAAACCTCAACCAGTTCAATGTGGCCGATGCCTCAAATTCGACCATGTAACCTCCAGCTGCCAAGAGAGGAAGTCTGTTTGTGGAGTCTGCGGTGGGAACCACAACACTTCCACCTGCAAACCCCATGCCACGCCCAAGTGCGGAGACTACAACGGTGATCACGTTGCCTTTTCCGCGAAATGACCCAATCGATCTTCTGAGGCCGCAACGGTCGACTCCACTGCTCCGCTGAAGACAGCTGAGCCCCCCCCCCCCGAGTATTTCTCCAAGGTAGACGATCCCACTGTTTATAGAATCAGCCTCTTCTTTATGAACACTCTCGCCAACTAATTCCCAGACCCGCGTGGTAGAATTCAGCAGGTCCAAAGCACCTAATTTTCCAATTCTTTAGCCTGCAGTTCGCGGCTTCCTATGCGGGCAACTGGTTGCACGTATCCTTGGTATAAACTGTTTCTTCTGTCCACCTCTCATATCGATTTCGTTTATGGATCTACAAATCGCGACGGTTAACACCAACGGCTGGACCAGGAAACGTGCTCTTATCGAGAACCTGGTCCAAGCCGAGAACATTCACTTCCTCTCCGTCACAGAGATCTATTTGAAGCCCTCACAATCTCTAACTTTTCCCAGATTCCAGATCTTTCGCAAAGATGGCCCCAGAGGAAGAGCAGGCGTCGCTCTTGCTATCGATGATCGCCTTCCATCTTCGTCCCTAGAACTTCCAGAGAAATTTTCAGACCTTTATTGTTGCGCGGCGATTCTTCACACGCCGCTAGGTCCTATCCGCGTCTTCAGTCTGTACGTTCCCCCTAATGATCCTTTTCCAGAAAACCTGAAATTCGCCGCCTCCCACCGTAGATCCATTATCATGGGAGATTTCAACGGCAGAAACACTGCTTTCGGCGACACTGCCACGAACATGAAAGGAGCCGAACTTACCAATTGTCTTTTTCTTCTAGACCTTTTCAGAATTCCCAACCAAGCTCCGACATATATTTCCCATTTCGAATGCTCCATAATCGATCATATCCTAGTCACTGATCGACTGGCACCACACTTTACTGCCGACACCTTTATTGGCACTTCTGTCACCAGCAACCACCTCCCTCTAGTAGCATCCACAGACATCATAGCTTCTCCACCTCCTCGCCAGGGTTTCAGAACCATTCTGGACTGGAACAACGCTCGTTGGGAAGACTTGGCAGTTTCTAGAGGATTACCTCCAAAACATCCCCTTCCCCACCAACACCCAAGAAGTTGATGCCACTGTAGACCTTCTCTCCACTACCATCCAAGAGGCTGTTCATCTATCTGTCTCTAGCAAAGTCGTCAACATCAGCCGCCCATCTCTTTCACACCAAGTCATCGCCTTCATCCGCGAAAAGCGGCGCCTTTATCGGCTTTTCACTTGAACCAGAGACCCCCAAATCAAAACCCAATGGAATCGCCTCAACGCCATTGTTCGCTTCCAAACCACCAAATTTCGGAAACAGGGTTGGAGGACAATCTGTTTTGGCCTCGTCTATCGTGAGGGGGCGAGATTCTGGAGGAAGCTGAAAGACCTCACGGGGCAACGACGCTTTTCTGGGGTTCCGCTCCACCACGGTGGCGAGGTTGTAATAGACCCTCAACGACAGTCCGACATCTTTGCCGATACCTTGGAACAGGTTCATCAAGTTCCGAAGGACCCCAACTTCTCTCAGGCGAACTATGTCCAAGTTCATCAAACCCTTGCTGGCAATCCCAGTATTCGTCCACTTCGTCTCATTCCTCCAGCCCAGGGCATTCTTGACATCAACCTTCTTCTTCCCATCGAGGAGCAGGAACTCCTCGATGCCCTGGCCTCTGGAAAGAACACCGCCCCCGGGAACGACGGACTCACCCGCCGAACTCTTCGTTAACTTCCCGCTGTAGCTATCATCCTTCTCACTCTGATCTTTAACTGCTGTCTCCGTTCCAGCCATTTTCCTTCGGCTTGGAAAACTGCCAACGTGGTGATGCTACCGAAGCCCCGCAAGGATCCCAACCTTCCCTCATCGTATCGCCCAATCGCCCTTCTCAATGTTCTGGGTAAAACCTTTGAAAAGATCCTCGCTTCCAGGCTTCGACAATTTCTTGAAGGTCAAAACGATATTCCCGACTTCCAATATGGGTTTCACCCTCAACGAAGCCCCACCAACCTTCTGCTTCAGCTCCAAACCGACGCCACCCGCGCCATCAACTCCGGTCAATGTCTCTTCGCCGTCATGCTAGACATTGAGGGAGCTTTTGACTCAGTCTAGCATGCCGGTCTGCTGAAAAAGCTTTTGGACTTTCACGTCCATTCTTTCTTTGTCCATATCGTCAACGGTTATCTATCCTCCCGCCAACACCAGGTCACAGTCCGGGAAAAAACCTCAAGACCGTTCTCCCCCAGGGCCGGGGTTCCTCAAGGCTAGATTCTCGCCCCTCTGCTCTTCATCACTTTCTGCGCCGACATTCCTTTACCGTCCAACCCAAGAGTCCAACTTTTTCAGTACCTACGCAGATGACACCGCCATCCGGGTAAAAGCCATCAGCAGCGCCCGCGCCCCCAACTTTCTGTCCCCGTCACTTCTGATCCTCGAACGCTGGTTTCAGCGCCGGAGAATCAAACCCAACACGTACAAAACCCAGGCCATCTTGTTTAAAAACCCACGTCACCACAGCAGACCTCCACTGGTCTCCAACAACGTCGCCTTGACATTATGGAACTCTAGACTAGAGCTCTCCACTTCAGTCATCTATCTGGGGGTTCATTTTACTTCCCCCCTGAGCTGGTTCCCCGAGCTTCAAAGCTGTCTCGACTCTATTCATTCTCTCCGTGCTCCGAGGCATCTTTGGAGACTGCCACCCTTGCTCCCTCATCCATACCTACAAGACATTTATTCGACCTCTTATTGAACAATGTTTTATCTGTTTCAGTGCTCTACCTCGCTCCAGCATGAAGAAGCTAAGGGCAGAAGAGAGGGCCGTCGCCAGGAAGATGCTGCACCTGAACTGGTTTCATTTCTCTCAGAAAGTTTGCGACCTTGCTTGCATTCCCCCTATAGACGGCAGACTCTCCGAACTCCGAGGCCGGTTTGTGCAACGAGCGATGGAGCAGGACCACCAGCACACCGTCACCAGCATTCCAAACCAGGAGACCCAGGATGAAGAAGAAGTTTTCCCCAGCCACCCATCTCGGCGACGCCGAAGATCTTCCCGAGGAGTTCCAGGACATCTTAGAAAACGTTCCCCTGAACCTCCCATGATCCCGATGTTTCTGTAAATGTTCTTGTATATTTGTTAAATCAAATATCTTAAGAACAAATCCTGTAAAATGCAATATCTTAAGTTAAATTTTTATTTTGTAAGCATTGAATATCATAACTTAAGTTTAAAAAATATTTGTAAACATGCAATATCTTAATTTAAATTTAAACTAAAATAATAGGTAATTTTTTTAAGTCCAAATAATTCTTGTACAAAACCAAAGAGGGGTAGTCCCCTAAACGGTAGTAGGTTAGGTTTATTATAATTAGCTATTGTATAGACCTAGCTGATAGTACAGTAAAACTGTCGGAAAAAACCCCGTCACCTTAGAAAAATTGGCGGCGGCTATTCCTCTTGCCCAGTGCTTTAGAGTCATTAGACAAGTGTAAAACCAAAAAGCCGTGCCCCCACCCTCTGCCAAACAGCCGCCATCTTGAAAACAATTAAATTAGTTTTTTCTCGCGATCCATTGGTCGCACAGAAAAAGTTATAGAACAAAAAATGTTTAAAATTAAATTCTACACATTTTTCGTACTTGCTACGATGCCGAGAAGTTGGTATTGCGAACGGTAGAGAGCGAAGAAGTTACCAAAAATCGGTTTCCGCTATTGGAGGTCTGCGGGGGACGTTTTTTCCGAAAATTGCAAATGTGAAAGTTTTAGTGCATGAAAAAATGTGCACGAATCTCTTTTAATAATATGATTGATTTAAACAATGTCCGAGTGACAGCCCGTCAAAGTCCGCTCGGCGTGGGAAAGGTATATTCCGGCGCAGTAAAGTAATTATTTCTCTTTTGCGAGATAAAATTGTCACGTCACTCAAGTAGTTTCAATGTGAATAGGTTTTTAGAACCTACAGAAATTCTACACATTTTTTATCATTGCCGAGATACCGAGAAATTGGTAGGTAGAAAAAACGAAAATTATGGGAAAGAAATATTTCGTTTATTGAAAGTAATTTATTTTTGCATAAACCCTAATATACATATATTGTAGTTTACTCAGACACGTTTTCGTTTTATTGGAGCTGTTCCTTCGTCTTGGTTTGGAGCCTCGGGCACAACCGAATCATTATCGACCATGGTAGGAGTGTTGCTTGAACTTTTATTGAAAAAAGAGCCCACAACTTGTCAAGGTAATTCCTCGTCGGTGTCGTAATTTTCATCCTCGCTGTCTGATTCAGTATTGGTTGAGTTGTAACAGGTTTGTCCGCCCCAGTTTTTGCACATTGAGAAACAACCGAGGCCATCTTTTCTGCATCCACAAATTGGCCCACAATTTTTCGTACATCCACAGGATACTATGTTTAAGAGGCTTGCAGGTGCGGAATCTTTGAGAGTTTTCACAGGCTCCAATCCTTGGGAAGATCTTTTCCATTCCTAATTCGCCCAGTTAAGATTTTTCAGGTATCTTTATTTTGTACCCACAAAAGAAAATCTTTTGGTCAATATTCTTACATCATAATTGTAGGAGTTTGTAGATATAACAACAGCTTCAGCAATAATAAATTACAAAAAATAGTCGGGAACACTAACTTAATAGCTATTTATATATCTAGGAAGCAAAGGTATTCATTTCCTCCCGCGTGTGAATTGAACACACAAGGAAGGAAATGAACCTTTGCTCCACTGATATATATATCGAGAGATAAAAAAAAAACTGTTGCTCAGCGGGCTGTGGAAATTCAACGTATGAATAATATGTTGGTGACACTGTACGCCAATGTCAAATTCGAGGTTAGCAGGTTAGGATTTGCGTCATTTTGTGTCATAACTGACGGAAAACCTAACCTGATAACCTCGAATTTGACATTGACGTACAGTGTCACCAACATATTATTCATACGTTGAATTTCCAAAGCCAGCTGAGGAACAGTTTTTTTTAGATCTCTCGATATATATATATATATACATAAAGATAGTCCCTCTCACAGCTTGTGTGGTTACATACACAGTAACATGTTTTTCCTTGACTGGGATAGGGGTTGGAATATTGAATATTGAATACCACGATTTTTATCTAATTGACGGCCATGTTGGGCAAAAAGCTAATAAAATTATTATAAATCAAATTTTAAATGTGCTAGTTAACTTTTAATTTGTAACCTGCTAGATGCAGGACTAAGTGTAGTTATGTCATGTGCAGCCCAGCTCTGTAACTTTGGTGGCCTACTGCCCTTTTTTATGAATTTGTTCAAATTTGAATATCGTCACATGTCCTTAAAAAACATGTGTTTTGGTTCCACAAGTTGTTAGCCTTTGAGAAAGTATAAAAATAAATATACGAAACGTCAGGCGATACATACAAGTGGTTTTATTTCAATCTAACCATTAACGCTTGGTACCTGTGCGTAGTACTGAGATTGGAGTTATTCCAATATATATATATTGAGATGGTATTGAGCCCGCTACTCAACCCTGCTTGCAGCACAACAAATAAGTAAAACAAGTCAGATAGCACAGAGTTGGGGTAGTTCATGCAACTGCAAGATTGAACGTAAATTTCAATCCGTAATTACATTTGCAAAGAAATGCTGGTAGTAATGAGTTTATTTGAGTAAAGAAGGCAAAGGGCAGAGCTCGTTTTTCATAGATTGGAGTCGATAAGTCTAAATTAGCCAAAAATAAGAGGTTTGTAAAAAATTAAAGCCGAACCAAAATAAATAGAACTGTCACAGAAAGGTTTATAATATGTGCGTGTTAATTGAAGCGTAGGTGTCAGAATAATTAAATAGGATATGTTTATGAGCATTTTAAATAAAGGTAATAGAAGCAGAATTTTGATAATACGTTGCAATGAGCATAAACCAAACAGAGGGGGCAATTAGAATTATGGGACAGAAATATTCGAAAATTAGGAGAAAAGCGAACAGTTAAAAAAATTACAAGCAGGATGTGAAACAAAATTGGTGATTGAACAAGCAAGTCAGTGTAATTACGTGAGTGATAAGGACAATTTACATAAAGCAAAGTGTAGTGGCGCTATGAGACAATTTAAAACCGGATTGAAAGGACAATAATTTAGAAATAATATTTTTGTAAAACATTTTTAGTTATAAGAAATATTAGAGTAAGAAGTTATTGTATTGCATTTGGTCAATTTCCGTTTTGTATAACTTAGATAGGCAATTGTTATTAACGACCAGTATGCAGAAACAATTGAATAACATTATTGAATAACAACCAGTTTTTGTGCTCTCTGAAATTTACATATTTTACCTAGTAAATCATTAATTTTATCGATAAAAAGTACACCAGTATGTCAAGAATTTGTCAGTGCACCTGTGAAAATGAACATTTTCCCTCACCAAAAATAATTTTCCATCGTGACCACATCCCGAGGACATCGGGGAAGCCAACACAGTTCCCGAACAACAGCCAAGGCACATTTTGAGTTCCTGAGCCCATGATTTTAGCAGCAGCATACCAGCACAGCATATAAGAGGCCCCTACACCGCTAGCAACACCGCAGGACCCCATATCCGGCAGATATCACCAGGAGCTGCAGTCCGAATGCGCTGCCGCAGCTTTCGTCGACAAGGTACCAAATTTTACTAAAAGTAACGGTGTTAGCAACCGGAAATTTGCATGACTACTAGAGAAAACCTTCATGAACGAGACCCAGGCAGAGTTTAGCATCCATCAAAAATCAAATATCCAGTAATTGCCATAATCAAGTTTGAGGTTATGTTGATCGCAAAGCGACGCTCCAAAAAAACAGTTTAATGTTGTAACAAAGAAGTGGAGTGTTTTTTCCTGTAAACAAATGAGAATCAGTGACGCTAAGAGCGCGATAATTCCAAATTTACCCGATAAATCGCCCATAAAACACCTTTTATTAGTTTAAATCACAAAACCCAAATACTAACCAAAATAAACCGATTTGTGCTAGAAGTTTGACAGAAATTGCGTCTGCGCGCTAGAGTTAAATTTATATTCCAGTGGCGTATAACACGAGTTTAATATTAATGTATTAGGGAACCCAGCTTTAAGATATGAGTCATCTTGCCTACCGAGCTAGCCTCTCTAAGATTAAACAGCAGATGGATGAAGTGTAATAAAGGGCACAATATTGTTTACTTTATAAATAATTAACGAACCCAGTGAGTATTTTTAGTCAGTCGAAATTTGACCTAAATAAAAGAATATTTGCAGGTAGTAGTAATTGCTATTTATTTCATCATCTTCATTATAATATTACAACACAGATAAAACCATTGCAATATATGACTTTTTCTTCTAACGCATGTTCTATTACGCGAAATTTCAAAATTTTTTTCTTTAGGAAATCATTATAGTGACTCTAGATGTCTGTAGTGATATTTTGTCTAATTTCCAAATCAGCATAACGTTGTAAAGCTTTGGTGTGATATCCATGGTGACATAAAGCAAAAAAAATATTGGCTCCCGCCGGGAGTTAATAAAAATTGGAAATTGACAGTTTTGTTTCCTAAAACTAGAGCGCAAAAGCCAACTTTCTATACAGTGAGTAGAAAAAAATAAATTATCGACTCATTTCATTTGACCCATATGATCAAAATATCATTTCGTTCACCTTAGCATATTTTGGTTGAAGAGAAACAAGCTGTTTGTTGTATAATAACATATAGACAGTCGGGTGTCTGTATTCTTTTTGCAAAAATGTTATGTGGTAAAGCTATTGTCAATTTGTTGAATTTTGGTCATTTCTGTGGCAAAACTTACAAACAATTGCAATTATCGTATTATAGTGTACGAAATATTGGGAAACTATAAAACAACAGAATCCATAGCAAATAAATAAAATTTGAGACGAACTCCAAATATTACACCAGCAAATTTAAGAGCTTTACTGATCTGGGCCAAATTATATGATTCTGGGCTCGTATATTCCTTTCCCATAATTTTCTTTTTTTACCTATACCAATTTTTCAGTATCGCGGCAATGACCAAAAATGTGTAGATTTTCTGTAGGTTCTGAAAACCTATTCACATTGAAACTACTTGAGTGACGTGAAGATTTTACCTCGCGAAAGAGAAATAATTACTTTGCTGCGCCGGAATATACATGTTTCACGCCGCGCGAACTTTGAAGGGTTGCCACTCGGAGATTATTTAAATCAATCACATTATTAAAACAAATCCGTGCACAATTTTTCAAGCACTACAACTTTCACATTCGCAGTTTTCGGAAAAAGCCGCCCCCACAGATCTAGAATGGCGGAAACCGATTTTTAGTAACTTTTTCGCCCTCTACCGTTCGCAATATCAATTTCTCGCGATTACGGCATGGACCAAAAATGTGTAGAATTTTATTTGCAACATTTTTTGTTCAATAACTTTGTCTGTGCGACCAATAGATTGCCAGAATGGAAGCCAGAAAATTCTGGGTGTTCATCTACAAATACTACGCGGTCTAAGCCGAAATTCTATGTTCGAGTAACCGCGAAAGCCTCACAAAGTATCTAAGTTGACATTTGACATTTTTCGGTGTCTAATAAAGAGTTATACTATTGAAAAAGTTACTATAAAAAATAACTCCTATAAAATATAAAATATTATGAGTTTTATTGACATTTAACTACAAACTGCAAAATATAATTAAAAATATGTTAAAAAATTGTACAGGGTCCAGCAACGATGCGGGGGTGGAAAATATTTCTAGAACTATGAGAGTTACAATATTGTGTATATAAAAGTTGTAGGTACGAAGATGGTGCATATTACTAAAATAGTTTTGATAGTACAGGGTGGCTCAAAAATGGGTGGCAAATCAAACTTACTCTTTTTAAATGGACTGTCTTATATTTGGCTAGCTTAAAAGTTTTGCATTGAAATACTAATAATTTCGATATAAAGTTGTATTGGTCTAACGTCAATTGTTTTGAAAATATTAACGATTGTACGCAACACAATTTGGTGTGATACACGCACACAACTTCCTTTTACAGTGATTTTATAATTAGCCAAAAATTTGATTTGTAATTTTTTGGGATTTGTTAAAACTTTTAAAAAATTACAAATTCTACAGAAACCGTTAGTTAAAAAGACAAATTTTCTATAAAATGTTAAGACGAATTAAAAAATGTAATAATATACCGGGTGTTCTATTTAAAATAGAAAATAAAAAAAACAAAATAAACCTATTTTATAGGTATTCAACTGGAAAATCACCCATCTCACATCAATACACAAAAAATAGTGCTGTCGCGTCTAGATAGTACACAAAACTTATATATGAATTTTTAACTCATAACTCTTTTCATTTTTGAGATATTCTGTTCACACACACACAGACAGACAGGCCAATGAACAAAAACATGTTTTTTAGGTTCAGGAGACTCTAAAACGTCAACATCTGTTGAAAACTTAATTTCGAATTTTCGGGGTGAACCCAATACTTCCACAAAAACATGTTTTTTGGGTTCAGGAGACTCTAAAACGTGAATATCTGTTGAAAACTCAATTTCAAATTTCCGGGGTGAATCAAATACTTCCTTTATTGTAAAAGGAAGTAAAAATACTGATCTTCATGGAGCTGCTGTAGGCAATAGAAAACTATTGAATGAAGGAAAACGTTACCAAAAATTATGTTTTTCGTGAGCTACCTGTCGAGTGTAAAATGGTGGATCTGGGTCTTTATGCTATACAGGGTGCTCAACATTTGCAAAGTTAATACTTTAGATTTCTTTTTAAATAGAATGCTCTGTATATGTTTGTATTTTTGAAAAACCCTTTTCATGGCCTTTCTTTTGATATGTCACTTCATACTTGTAAAGACAACTGTTTTTGAGATATGCGTGTTTGAAGATAAAATACAATTTAAGTGTGTTAAGATGCTTTATTTCAAGGGATAACAAACAAACCCCGTTAAAATAATGAATTAAACACTTTCATTTACAATAACTAACAATATTATGTGAATACTCAAAGCCAAGAAGATGAGGTATCCTGCATAAACGTCATGATCTATCTTTATTCCAAATGCAAATCCTTTTCAGATGGGTTTGAATTAATACAATTAATAGAAGGTACAGTTACTTTTATGTTTTTTATAATTTAAGTGAACTTTATTTTTTATGTTCGATTTTTTTCACAAAATGCTTCTTCCTATAATTGTATTTAAACAAGCGTTTAATGGTAACAAATTAAATTTGGACATTTTGATGGTAAAGCATGCACCACATATTTTTTAAATTACTTAGCATCGCTAAAAAATGAAATTGCCAAGAATGACAAAACGATTAAATTATATCTATAGTTACTGAGCTAAAAAAATAGATCTAATGTTTCACAAGATCGGTCGCTATGTTAATAACTAGAAAAAAGTAGATATTAATAGGAAAAACCGTTTTTTTGTTCTTCGTTCTCTTTTTTCAAAAAATAATTTCAAAAGAAGTAATGGTGTGTATAATGAATTAATATCAATAAATTCAGTTTGTGTACAAGCGTAAGCTGATGATTTATCTTTTACTAACTAATACATTATAAAATTATTGAAAGCGACTGTACTATTAAAATGTTACGTTTCTGTTCTAAAATTAAACACTTTCCAAATCAGTAGTAGAAGGAAAATCAAATTACAAATTTATAATATAAATAAAACATATTTATTAATGAATAGGTACCATTCCGTCAGATATTCTTTCAAAGTAGACATTACTATAACGAGTGCAGCTATTTTGATAAGAATTTTCTTGGAAATTTACATTTAATATAAATAATTCATAGCTACAGAATAAATAAATTTGGGTAATATATTATTTTTTCTTATCGTATTACGCAATAACCATACGTGGCGTCTACCCAATCAAGAAATCCATCGATACCCTCCGGTAACTCTGGCCATTGATACTCATCCTCCATCTCCTGCACTTCCATCTTGATTTCTGCCTAATTAAAAATGAAAATGAGTTTATATTATATATAAACTATACATACAGAAAATTTCAAATAAAAAAAAATCCAGAAAAAAATTAAAATAGCACTTAGTACTTTTACATTTTATCTCGTTTGGCAAAACCATTTTAGAAAAGTTAAACGAAAAGAGGAAAGTTACATCAAAAAATAAAATCTTCCAAAAATGTAAAATAAAATAAGTTCAATGTAGTATTACATGCTACATATTGCAATAAAAAATCTGAAAAACTAACTTAAAATACAAATTTTTAGATTCTGGATTCTATGTTGGCACGTCAATTTTCTAGAATAGTTAGTGCCATTAAATGTAACATTTGTAGTAATTGTTCCTTTAAAGTTTTCTGGGAAATTAATTGTTCTTGGTTTTGGTGTTCTTCGCCTTCTCTCTACACCCCCAAGCGCTGGTCCAACTTACCTTTATCTGCAGATGAACCGCGGCTTCCTCCCTTTCTTCCTTACTAGTTTTTTGCGTTTGGTCACCTCGAGGTAAACCAGCCATAAAGCAGAGCTTTGCGAAAAAGGGCAGATCTTCTGGTTGAACTGTGTGCCTCCCGGAAGTCACTTTTTGGTACAAAATGTCGTAAACGGGTAGAATGTATTTGTCATTCGCAGTCACTCCCTGCTTCACCCAGTTGAGGATGGTTTCGATGGACAACGTTTCGGGGCTGAAGCCTTCCATTTTTTGAAGCACTTTGAAGCAAATTCGCAACGTACCTACGTCCAGACGCAACGCGAGTTCGGTACTTATTGCAAAACAGAGTTCTGTCCAATTGTTTATGTAGCAATTAGTTAATTACTGGCAAATAGTCATTTCCGTAGAATTGGAAAGCTGTTAATGGGCATTGTGCTAGTAAAATTGGGTTGCAAATTTTAAATTAATTTATGTTAAAGGGCATCTAATGATATGTTTGTTAGTGTGAGTCAAGAGTTACGTTAAGAGAAATTGTGATTAAATTCAAAATAAAGTGACGCATAGGTGCTTCCTAACATCTATGGTCACTGCAAGTTCTGATGGAATTTACTAATTTATAATTATAAAAGCGTTCATTACTTGATGGCAATTGAATAATATTATAATTTATAACACAATAATCCACCAAAATAAAACAAAATATTATTATATTCTTTTATCAATAGGGGGACATTGGTGTTTTGGCAACAATACTGGTGATCTTGAATAAAAGTTTGTTTAAATTAAAACTAAGTGCAATTAATTTCTTTTGACAGTGTATAAAGCAATGCAATTTTTGCTACCACATGCTCAAATTTGATGTCAATAGGTTGTACACGTTTTATTATCATAGTCACAATATCCCCTTTGATAGTAACAAAACAATTGATGCTACTAGTTTACAAATTCTTCACTTTATCCAAATTCACTAATTTATCTTTTTTGTACAGGAAAACATCGACCCTACCAATTTCTAATTTTAAAAAGCTTCGTGTACCGTTAGGGGTGCGAAAAGACATCTAAATTGGGTGCATGGTCAAATTGCGGATGCACCCTCATGTGGTTTTTATATTTTGCGTTATTCTAAGTACATAACTTTGGGTATTGAAAGCTTTTTTAAAGAGAAAATTGGAGTTATGGGAAGCTTTATTTTACCATTTTCTTTCTCTCTTATTTTATTCAAGGCAATACAACGTTTAGTTATATTTTAGGACGTGATAATAAATATCGGTTTAAACAAAACAGTTCAGATAAATGTGTGTCGTTTTCTTAACGTTTATAAAAATACAGGGTGTTCAAGGTTAGAAATGAAAACCATTTAATATCTTGATATAATCAAATTTATGAAACAAGAAGCATCAGACGTGTTAATTTTGTAGTACATCTCATTGATTTTTTTTTATTCAGCAGCATCTAAGATGCATGGTATCAATTTCTCTAGTGTGTCCACCGTCCTCTCATAAACTAGACTTTTCAGCCATGTCTAAATGCAATAATCATCTAAAGTTTAACTGTAAAATACAATTAGGTGTATTTAATAATTGAGGTCCCTGTATTTTTATAACCATTAAGAAGTAGACACATGTTTATACAAAGTTACCTCCTAAAGTACTGACCGTTCCTCCTGAAATACCCTGTGTAAAAGTAAAGTAAATACTTTGAATTATGCACCAATAATTTTCTGACATTCTGTCTTCAACCAATACTTTACATTTTGTTTTTGTTAATGTCATTATTATTAATCTGATCGCATTTGTTGATATTCAAAAATGTAATTTCAAACATTTTTTCTCTTGATTGCATCCGAAGCTTGTTTAAAATCAGTGAAGAATGTGAAGATCATCAGTAATGGTGGACCATATTTATAAGCATTAGTCATTATTTGCTTCATTGTAAACAGTTGATTATTAACTGACCTATTCTGCCTAAACCCAAAAATTTGTTATTTTCCTAGAGGATGTTCAAATTTGTTTTCAATCGCTCTAATCATCATTGCCAAGCACCTTGTAAACAATGTCGTGTAGTGCAATACATCTGCAGTGTGTGTATTCTGTAACATCCTCTTCTTTCAAGGTTAGACCCCACTCTCGCGTATTAACTCTGCCACTATACTTTTCACCCGGACTTTTGCAATAATGGTTTGTATTTCCTCTTCAATAGGCACTTCTTTTTCTATGTTGTCACACGTAATTTTGCTCCAACTCAGCTATGCAATTTTGATACTCCTTGGCATGCATCTCCTTTCCCCCTTCATTGAAGATATCCTCAAAATACTTCTTTCACCTATTAAATTTTTTATTAATTAATAATACTGAAACAATAAAAGCAAACACATGGTAATGCGAATTAAATCAATTTCGAATTAAAAAGAACATTACCGGCGATGGCATTCGAATTACAGCGCCTATGCACGTTAATTTAAATCTGGCGTCTTATCCACGGGCCCATTGAGGACCTCTTCCGGCTTTTGGCTTTGTGATGCGCGGCTGTATTTAACAGAATGGACTTTACGACATTATCCTGTATATGTTGGGTCCCATTTTCGTCAAGTGTAAAGCCTGACCTATGTGCAAATTATTACTTTTATCTCTTCCTTAGTGAACGCAAAAATAAACACAATTTTATTTTTTAAGGTCCTCATCCTGTATATATTTGTCCCAAATTTTCTCGGTTTTATGCATATATATAATACACATATATTGCTAGTAGGGCCTGGAAACGTCAGAAAACATTACGGCGCCGACATAGTCTCACTTAGAGTATAACGATTATCGTGCGCATGCGTGAGGATTCGAACTCCGCCTTTAAAAGCGAATTTTAAACTTGACCACTTCCCCATTGGCCGGACGACGCCGCCGCGCCTGCACACAGCTCACCATTATACATTGAAGAGTTGGTTGTCTGTCTCACTTCCTTGGTCAGTTTCCTACTCATAGCCGCTAGCAATATAGTAAGTATTAGATATATGGTTTTATGCCAGGTAGATATATAATGTGTATGCAAAATATCGTCTTCCTCACTTCCACCAACAAATAGTTTTTGAATTATACCGCCAACAGACAGACAGACAGAGAGAAGTGCAGATCTGAAGAAATCTCGGAAGGTGATTTTTTTCGCGTTTACAATACTTCCTTTGCATTTTAGACTGCGGAAGTAAAAATTAAAATATAAAATATAAATTTTTATTTCATTTGGCATTTTTCTTCAGAAAATATGATTTAAAAAACATTACTTAATCTTGTTCTTATTTTAGATACAAAGGTGTTTGAAATAGAAAATTCCGTCTCACTGACTACTGAAGTTGGTCGGATCGTTTTCAGGGTACCAAATAATAAATCTAAATTGTTTGACCTTTTATTGGTTACTTCAAATACTGAAAATTGACTTCAGATTTGATATTATTTCTTCAGTTTCCTGGAGAAAACTAAACTGTTTTTTCATGGGTTAGTAATTAGTTTTACTATAATATCCTTGTTCCCCAGGTCGCTTCATGTCAAAATGTTAACTTTTATAATTCAATTAATGGTTCATATTAATTATAGTATTATCTCAACCCATTTTTTAAATTTAAAAACCGGTTTTCGAATTTTACAAATTTATTTTAAAAAAATATTTTTAAATCTGGTTTTAAAATAAATCCTAGACAGGAGAGATTAGTTATGTGATTTTATTTACGACAGTGTGTAAAATTTACTTTTAGTTGGCAGTTTTAAGTTTGAAGAACGATTGTTTAATATCAGTTTTCATTAGTTTACGTCGTCAGTAGCAACGTGTTTTAGAATTTATAACCACACAAAATTACGACCAGTTTGCTAGTAATTCTAAGTGACATTTAAAATATTTGTTTTATATTTACCATGTTTTCTAGATTTTATCGTAGATAAAATATTGTAGGATATACATGCGTAAAGCATCTTTAGTCACTCGCGGGGCTTAAAACGCTCGCTCACTCCCGTTTTAACTCTGCCCCACTCGTGACTAAAGACTAGCTCTACGCACTTGTATCGTAAATTACTATTAAACAACTTTATTCACTTGATTTTGCTCTGCCTTTTTTAAATTTTTACTTTCTTTCACTTGGTAAATTAAAGTGTAGTAATCATGATTATTTTCGCATTCGAGATATTTACGGAAATGTCCGTTTTCGTGTCTTCTGATTCAAAAAAAGTTGTTTTCGAAGTGATATCTGCCTGTCAGTCTGTGAGTCTGAGTCTGTCAGTCTGTAAGTCTACCTATGTCCTCTCTATAGCCCAGAAGGTTTAATCGATCGACCTGAAAAATTATATACCCATACGTTTTTTATATGAATTCGGAGATCCCAGTAATTTTTGGCCAAAATCGGGCAACCGGAAGTAGTGCTTGACTCTTATGCTTCTTATTTACTCTTGTGCTTTTTCCGTTCTTTGGGAAATTATTATTACTTTTTTGATAAAAATAAATTTTTCAAGTAATATCGTATGTACAGTCGGCGCCTTAGAAATCGGGACAATACTATGATATATTTTGCACGTCTTTTTAAGTGTGCAGACTGGGCTTTTGCAGTTGTTATGGTTTTGATTGCTATATAATTTTTTGAATGTTCAGTTTATTGGTTGATAGTAAATTTCCAATAATACAAAAAAATAATAAATCAAATATTACAACACAACATATTACGTTTTGGAATTCCTTAGGCGCCGACTGTACTATTATCTACAGCTTTTGTTTAAAAGGTGTTTTGTAGGAAATAAAATTTTTGAAAAAATTGCAAAATTAAATTTCCTCAAAGTCCAAAAATTTATAATTGGAATAGTTTTAAAACAATCTTATATATTGCGTAATTGTCTATAACTTTTGTGAAAAAAAGCTTTTTAAGAAATATAGTTTTCCGCCAATCGTACTAAAACTGACACATTATTGACAAAATTTTGTTGAGATAAGTCAAACATTCCATTACATCAGCCGTTGCTATGTAATTTACAATAAAACTGTATAGGAATAATTCAAACTTTCCATTACATCAGCCGTTGCTAGGTAATTTACAATAAAACTGTACAGGAATAATATTCCCGGCCTAGGCAGGGAATATTCGAGTACTATTTCCTAATTTTTTTAATTACTCGTATCGATGTAAATAGCTACTTGATAATTGCACTTCTTAATGACAACCCAAAACCTTTGATAGGCGTTTCAAGGTAAACGGTATCTTTTACACTTAATGAACTAAAAGTACATTATTTTTGTGTATTTTAATTCTCTTTCAGGTAATAACCTAAAATTTTAAAGAATGTTACAGATAACGAAGTTAGAGTTAAAAAAGTTTTGAAAGATAGGTAAAGTGCCCTTTACAGTCAAGTCTAGTTTATGAAATTTTTCCTATTGGTGCAGTTCATAATAGTAAGCATGTAGACCAAAATTCAAATCGATATTTCTACATTTGTGGAAATTAACAATAAATTAAAAATTAAAAATTGAACTTCAAGGACCTATAACTTCTTACTGAAGGGACTTTGTTACTAAGGTATATTAGGTTTAATCGATTTATTATGACGTAAGGAGTCTATGACTAATCGGTGTTCCATTCTTTTTGGGACATCCTGTATTTACAACTGTAAAATTGCTGTACCTATCCCGTTTATCGTCTTTACTTGGCATGATGCACTAACCAAAAGTACACAGTAAAACCACAATACTAGAATTAACCGAATTATGCTGCAACCGTGCTTAATATGAGGTTATGTGTTTAGCCACCAGTGTCACTAGATCTAAAATTTTATACTAGATGGCAATGTTTAACGTTTCAGCGCTACCAACGTTGAAGTATTACAGCTTATCCTAAGAATAGCTAACTTAGAAATAAAATTACCTGGTAGAACGTTTACAATTCTATTCGAAGAATAAGTTTTGGGATAAATATATTCCAAGTATTACTATACCCTGGATAATGCTAGCATTGTAAAACCGGCCCTTAATAAATCTATAACCAATAATGATGCAGCAAGTACTAAAACGGCAGATAATAGGTAACATCTCCTCTAAAATAAATATTCAAAATAAGTTTTGAATAACGAAAACAAGAATAATTAGAAGAATTCAGATGAACAAGATGTTAGCAACTGGAAGCGATAATTCTGAAAAAGTGTTGAAGGATCACTAAAAAGCTGTGAAGAAGCATGTAGCAAAAGCATAAAATCACATAGAACAGCAGTAAATCGACATATCATAAGATTATTTTGATGAGACGTTAAAAACCGCAAATATACTGCAATGTTATGCTTAGTAAATATTTGAAATAGATACATATTACAGTTGTTTGTTATAAAAAGTTCTTTCATCTGAGCTTGCATAAAACTTTATTCATTCACATGCCATTTTGACTTAACCCAAGATAGTTATGGTTAAGTAATTTGTCATATTAATAAGTTATCCGGTATACTAAACATGTATGGTTAATTATATTTTAAAACTAGATCCGTTAATAATTTCTTTAAACATGAAACTTCTTACTCAAGTTGGGGCATGCATTTTTAATTATTCTTAAATTGCATATTACATTTTTACGTTCAAACTTTAAATCGATTATAAAGATTTCTTTCATCTAACGTGTACACTGACAGTTTATCAAATCTTCAACGGCTTTGAGGAACAGTATTTCTCACTTCTTTATAGTAATTATTAATCAGGCTTTAAATACTTTATGTTTTAAATGTTTTCTTTCAATTTCAGATATATTTTATTCCAATCTTCTACACCTAACATTACTCTAACCTTATTAAACAGCTTCTTGGTGTTAGCTCATAGCAATTCTGCAGATCTCTGCTTTCTCCAACTGACCAACCCCAAGCTGCCCACAGCAATGTTTACATGCACCTATACTCTACTATGTTAAACTTCTACTACTTTGTATATGTCACACCTGGCACAAGTTAAAATGTGTGTTTATTTTTTAACATAAATCACTGCTTGTTATTTTATTTTTTTTCTCCCAGCACCTACTTTGGTTACAACATTTTATGATTATTATTGTAAATGTGACTTATTAATTAAATTGAACATGTATAGTTTTAGCATATATATGCCGTTGACGATCTTTTTGGGTCAGGTGAGGCTATGACCATCTAGTAATTTTGTTGGCAGTACCTCTGTGTCAACTAAACTCCCTAATAGAAATTGACACTTCTTGTGTTAGGTTAGGCTGTTTTCAGTTTAAGGTTATACTTTCTGAATAGGTACATTGTTGCCAGATCTGTCTCTAGTCTCGACATCAACTTGTGGTCTTTTAAATTTAGTCTGTCCTTTTTAAATTGGAAGTAGCATCGTATAATGGAAATTTTTTGTTGTAACAAAATTATTTTGGGCATTTTTACTCTTCCGTTGATGGGAATTAAAATTATTTTTAGACTTGATAAATCATTTATTTTCTTACGAATATTAAAATAATAAACCTGGCAATGCGGGGGCAAGAAAATGTCGAAGACACTGACAGAAAAAAAGTTGCATCCGCTCATCACCGAATCAGTTAGTCCAACATGAAAAGAAAAAATCAGCTCTGTCCCAAAAAGATTGTGAACGGATTATAGGTACCTACTAATTTATATCTTGTTGCCATTTTTTATTCATCTAGCGGTTCATATGCCAACACTGAATTCTTACTTATTTTTGTTGATTTTTTTTTCAACCAGAAACGATTTCTTATTTCTTATATGTGTTTCTTATTTACAGATTATCCATCTTTCTGTACATGGCTTTATCTCTTTACTATTTTACCTGCCATTACGAAAATGAAAATAAAGTGCTTATTGTATTTTTTCAAAGAAAAGTAACTATAATTTTGGTCCCATATTAATCATGATTTATATTGTAAGTTATATGGATATATTAAATTAAAATAATATTTTTCTAATGAAATTGTATCAATATCTATCTATCTGTCTAAACCAGATATCAATCCCTATTTTTATTCTACAATTATTTGTTTAATGCCGTATCTTGAAGTATAGAGCAATAAATTATTTACAAAAACTTGTTTATATGTATACCAAAAGTTACACGATGATCTTAGCAATCCATTAATCACCGAAGTGATACAAAAAAGAAGTAACAAACATCACGACAAACTTACAACACACAGCAATCCTCTCATACAACCACTTCTACATCACCAAGACAATAAAAGACTGAAGTGATGCTGGCTAATCGACCTCAGATGAGAAATACGAGGACTCCTCATTGGAAGAGTTCTCTTCCTGTCATATAAGGACTCTTAGTATTAAGGTTCTATGTTAGCACATTAGTTTATATTTATAGAATATCCTTGTTTGCTAATTTTCTATTAATAAAAAAATGTAACTCTTCACAGATGCATGATACCAACAGTATTTGGATGTATTAAAAATTAAATAAATCTTTTTGCTGAAAACCAACACTTGTTCATGATAACGGCAAGTGAAGGAGTGCTGGAATATGTACAACCTTCCATATAATTCCCTCTCTCTTAAGTATAAAGCACTGATATAACAAAAACAGTCCTTTTAACGAAACATGTGCAATAAGATATCTCCCATATTATCCCTCTCGGATAATAGAAAAAGGGTTAAGATGGCAGTATCCTAGACCTAACGGTTGCAGATCATTTTTTATCGAATCGTGCTGACCCATTCAACCGGAAATGCCTGCCGAATTAATCCTTGCAACTTGAAGCCTGAGCAAGCTCCTCCGGGAACGAATTAGTTGCGAACGAAGCCTTTTCAGCAAAGCCCGTTCTCTGCGCCACCGAACAGGCCCAGGTAATGTCAAAGGTTAGCACAGCGGTCGGCTAGATCTAAATTCCCAGACGGGACGAATAGATTCTCATCAAAACTCATCCAGGATCAAAGCAGGATGCAGATGCAGACGGGACGGGATCCGTTACGGCTTCTTTCACGGCGGCTAAATAAACTCCTTGCACTAATCTATTTGCTCCTAGCTCTGGTTTAGGGGTTCAGATCGGTTACCTACGTATTTGATTTGGGTTTGTTGAGGATAAGCAATTTGCTTATCTAGCGAAGATGATTAGATTAGTCGCTCTAGTTTGATTGTCTGAGAAATGTAAAAAGTGAAGAAAAAGTACAGATTGCATTAATGGAAACTCTTCTGAAAAAGAGAGAAGAGTGACAATTTAAAACTTAATAAAGTAGAATTTTCATTAGAGCAAAATTTTCAAAAAATGCAGTGAGCCATTTTTAAAAGTGTTACATTAAACTATAAATATATGACACTGTGTAATAGTAGAAACTGCACACATTTTATAACAAACTAAAACCATTATTATCTGAATTAGTTTCGTATTCGTCGCTTTAAATATATGTTTTTTACGAAAAAGCTACGACTATTTGTAAATTGCAGAAGTTGTAATAACAGAAATACTAAAAAAGCAAGTATTATACCACAACAAGCAAAAGAAGCAGCAATTATAATACAGCATGCACATCGAATCTTCGAGTAACGTCAAGAGAGATAAACAGACACTATAGGTATACAACTATTTCCCATATTACCTATATTAAAAAATTATGAAAACAAAAATAGAAAAATTCCTATAATTTTTAAATTATGTAAAAATAAACAATGGTGAAATAGTTATTTAACCAACAAGTGTGTTAATGAAGGCGATTAATAATCTAAACTGTTTAAAGCACGAACGAGCGATAGCGAGTGAGTGCCTTTAATAGTTGGGATTATTAATCGCCCATTAACAAACGAGTTGATTACAACATTTTTTCGTTGACCACAAAATCTTTTTTTTTTGTGAAAACTTTGATTAATACAACTAACCTTCATGCAAAATATTATCAAAACGTTAAAATCGTAAAAACAGTTAATTAATATTACACTCTTTGTATTAATCAAAAATAGTCTATTAATGACATCTATTAATCCATCCTTTTTTAGGAAAAATAATTCATTAATATTGAAATTAACAAGCGGCCAACGAAAAATTTCATTTAACGTCCTTATCTGCTTTTTTTAGCAATAAGATTGTTAATATTAATTTGTTATCAGAATTATTTTTTTCTTGAGAATTTCATTGCTTCCCAATTGTTTCTTTGAATATTTTTCTATAGCCTACTCTTATACGATAGCAGTTTTCTACTAATAACTGCTATTTGAAAACGTAGAGTAATTAAACTAGATACTACTAGAAACAGAAAAAAAGTAGCTTCAGCTACATAAATTTACGAGAATTCGTCAATGGAAACCTATTCTCTTCCTTCCTCTTTTTAATTCTATTTAAAAAAATAATATAAACACTCGCCATGTGTAGTAAGCCACTTATCCCACATTATTATCAATCTAAGGATACCCTATCTATAAAATTCTTGCTGCATCCCTGGAGTTTATTTAATTTTACAAATTTCTGTAATAGAATTTAATTTATGAATGCATCTTTTGCAAATGTGTGAGTATCTGTGAACTACGAAATAAAAATGATAAAAAAATATATAAAGCAAAATTAACTAAAATAAAACAACAATATGACAGATTAATACTGGAAAATAAAAAAATTAATTAAAAAGATGAAAGTACATTATATATAAAAAAAAGGCTGAACAAAAATGTATCTATGAGAGGGTTTAAAACTGACACAGCTATTGGAACACATCTAAAAAACTGTTCAAAAAACTTTATTAAAGTGAGCCTTGAGGTACAAATACAGTTTAAAGATGCTAATAAATTGGAAACGAAAACATGTAAGATTCAGTTGTAAATCATATATAAAACCAAAATATAATAAAAAGAAAAAATAAACATTATGGAAATATGTATAAACAGCAAAATAACAAAAATTTTAAAAATCAAAGGCCAAACAGGAAAAAAATAAAGGCAAAACGCCTTGTCCAGTAATTTCTTAGTTACTATATTACTTTTTCTACTAACACAATATACTAAAGTATGATCATAAATTATTATCATCTAGTATGGCTATGGCTATGGAATATTTCCCAATTTATGTATGCAACTACATTTATACTCAAATGTCAAACTTGACATTTGACTTTTAAGTGACTTATAGTTGTACTCATAAATTAGGAAATATTCCATAGCCCCACTAGATGAAGATAATCTTTGATAATACTATATTTCAAAAACATTCACAGTTTAGTGAGGCATGGCAGCTTTTAAACAACGCCAATTTAGTTAATTTACAATTTTTAGAATATATTTTTGCACAGTTAAATACCAGTTAGGCTTTAAAAATGAAACACGCAAATAATCTAATTGTCATGCAGGCACTTAGGTATGCCTGAACAGTGGCGGCTGCTCCTTAGGAGCTCAGAGGCACTAGCCTCCCAGCCGTCAACTGCCTATCTGCCATTAAGAAACGTAACTATTCTATACTAATTGAAAATATCTTTCATCATCTATCTTATCGTTATTATATCACACGGTTTAAGTAATGAGATCCGATGATCACTATTCGACACCCCCTAAAACATGTAAAGGAATATCCAAGAAGTATGTCAACATAAAATGAGTTATGTGCCAACACACTCGCATGTATCATACGCACCAAGCAGCTGACAGCTGCTGAGGCCGATCCGAAATGTGACCCAAACTTATATGGGAATTATGGGGGAAAACGTTGTCTCTACAGAATCGAGGTATGGCAGTTTCATTATGACGCGAAGCCTCTAACGATATTGCAGCCGAGACAGCCGTTAAACTCGGGGGCTTATCGTCATATTTACAAAGACTGCACTCCTGAAATATAGGGCGATTCGATGGTAAAGGCAACCTCCGCGCAGATAACAATTGTGGTGCAATATTTAACATTGAAAATAATGACAGTGCAGTAATAACGTTCTTGCATTCTTGTGGGCCGTGTTTGGACAAAATATCGATAGCAGTTGAAGCGTGTTTCTTTAACTTGAGTGATCAACATCAATTTTAAATGCTGAGCAAAAACTGTTAAAATAAAAAACTTGGACGGCCTACACCGGTATTAAATCTGCAAAATCAAGTTAGAACTCGTAATTTTACAAGACATTTTCTATAGACTTTTAAAAACAAATGGATTTTTAGATGTGATGCATTGCATATTATTTTTTCCATTATCAAATAAATTATTATCGTGTTTCCAGCATTGCATACTATTTTTTCCATTCTTAAATAAATTATTATCGTGTTTCCGGTTTAGCACTTATGTATATTTTGAATTGTGTTTGAATACTTTTTGTTTTGGGCATAGGACGTTTCATTTTGGATTATTAAAATTAAAAGTCATTGCTATATTTGGATTAAAATATTGACGGAATGTAGGTGTGTCAATAATTATTATTTTTACTCAGTTGTTAAAAATTAAGAGCCTCCCAAATACAATTATCACAAACCGCAACTGCGTTATAGATAACTAACTATAACGCAGTGCATAATGAGCATGACCAAGTATTAATAGAATTTTGTTTTCCGATTAAACAGATACATACCTATTATAAAAGTTATTTAGAAAAATAACAATAACAATAACAACAGGGGAATTGTTTTTGGAACAGTGTAGACCTAAGCTATATTCGAGGTGTACTTAAAATGAGAAAGTCAAAACTAAAAATCAACAAGTACAAATCTACAATTCCTATCTAAAAGCTTTCCTCTTAATGTTAAACTTCTTTAATTATAAATCACAATAATCGATTTATAACGACACAACAAACACTGGAAATTTGGCTTTTTTGATTATCTGCTCTAAACTAAACAAAATCCTAGAATATTAATTAAGCCAAAAGGTTTCGAGGTCCTGCATATTATCTTGCAGTTACCAAAATTTCTATAATGCTCTATATTCTTATCTATGTAATTGTAAATATTACATAAATGCACAAAGTTATCTCACAAAACATCTGGTTTTTCATAAAATCGATACTGAAAGCTCCAAACTTGTATTTCAAATAGTTTCCTCAAATAGTATTGCTTAATATTGTAACGTTTCACCCAGCGGGAACGCGTTTTTCTGAATTAAAATTAATTCGCGCGTTCTCCCATAGCGATTTCTACGTTACTTATCAGAGTTTGAATCTTTAGAACGCCCGACCAGCGATAAAAATACGTCATCGAATAAGCGCAGGTATACCTATGCGCCGTTCTCCCACTTAGGTTGCACGAACCACGAAGAGGGGACATAAAAGCGGCTTCACGACCGATTCACGAGGCATTCCTTCCTGCATTCAAACTCAGCATTCATTCTAGTATCCACCCAGTCCCAGATCATCCCCAATCCTGTCCGTCCCGTCCGATTAAAGGAGAATTCTTCCCTCACACTTTGAAATCCTGCACCCTGAATTTACCTGTAGCTAAGTCGAACCGAAGACTCCAATCTAGGAGGCCATGTTTCTAGCTAAAACCCAAACGAATCCCTGTCCTGAAAACCAGTTCCTGGAAGCGACGACCTCTCCGAGGACCGCTTCACTGGTTTGCCCTACCAATATTATAACCTGAAGCCAGCCTAAATTTTAGCCCAAGCTTCGTCAACAATTATCTGTAACAATTCCCCGGAAGACATGTTGGAGACGAAGACCGTTTTCCATACTTCTCGTAATAATTAAGCCAGCTACTCAGCATAATTAAACCCGCCCTGGCAGTGTCAGATTACATAGTATTGAGGCCCGGCACATCGCTAATCTTAGAGGCCGTTTAAATTTGTTCTAAATATTTGTTGACTACAGAGGTTTACTCACCAATCAACCAAGCTCCTACAGCATCCGCGGAGGGTAAGCGCTGTGGGAACGTTTCCCCGGCGTCCGCTCCAGACTCGAAGCCGGGCCCCGTGTTGAATCCACCGTCGACTTCTCATTCTATGGCACTCAGCACAAACACAACACCCAATTCACAGGGGGCTTGCCGAATCTCCCAAACGACCCGGTGTTGTAAGTAAATAGCCCTGACATAGCCGAATTAACCTATATTTGCAGTTACACATGCCTTTGACATTGTGACCGAGATTCAAGCTTAACGATTGGTATCCCTGGGACTAATTTTGACGGCTCCACAACGTGGCCAGTGGCGCCCCGTTGTTCTACCAGGGCACAAACTGTAGGGCCTCCAAACGCACCGATGAATGACGGGTTGCAGTGACGCCAGGTTTTCGCAACAGGACGTCTCGTATAACCAATTTTATTGTGAAATACATTTTATTTTGTTCTATTGGATAATACCTATGTTTGTAAATAGATTTTGAACTATAATTAAACTGTCTAAAATTATCCTGGTGTTTGTTTGCTGGTCTCATAGTGTATATCTGTCTGAATCAAATTAACTCCGACTGAGAGAGCTACCCGATGGTGAAAATTAATTCAATAACCCTTATTAGCAGAAGGGAGGAATGTTACAATATATCCTCAAAAACATATATTCATATGCTTGTATGATTGTCTACCAGAGTTGTTGCTTATACACAAATTTCAGAACAGCTTAATTTATTTGGTGCATGAATCCGAGCAGCGAATACAAAACTGAAAAAAATATGCAGTACATGTTTTAACCGACTGCAGCTTTTGAAACCTTTGTAAGCTGTATATTTGAACAAGCTTTTTTCAAATTTTTTATTGGTAAATTTATAC
This sequence comes from Agriotes lineatus, assembly GCA_940337035.1. Lineage (NCBI taxonomy): Eukaryota > Metazoa > Arthropoda > Insecta > Coleoptera > Elateridae > Agriotes > Agriotes lineatus. Next base: position 46,971,001 of record OW679198.1, read on the forward strand.
TTTTTTCGAGCATAAAGTACTTAAGTCAGTAAAAACGTATGTAAAAAACAGACGTGAATTACGAAAAATGGTATTTTAATAAATTGAAAGTGTAATGCAGTTATTTCAAATTTTGTAATATGTATAAAAGCCTATATTTATTGTGAACCCTGTAAATTCCACAAAAAAATGTTGAAATAAGAAATTCACAAAACTAGGATTTTCAAATGAGAGTCAGAGTTCTAAAATTAGAAGTACCTAACAGTTGAACATATCGAAATTTTGAAAGATGAGCAGTCAGTGCGAACTAAATTCTGTGAAATTCTGGAATAAGAAGTTAGAGTTTAGAACTTTCATTACAGGAATGGGAGTGGTGTAATAAAATTACGTTTTATATAAAAAGCAGAATTCTGGCGTAGCAAATCACAAAAGATGTTGAAATTTTTAAATAATATGTCTGAAATAATGAAATAAAATTATAAGGTAAGACGAGGTAGATAACGGACAGAAATGTTAGAATTTTGTAGTTAAAACTTTAGGATTTTGAAGTAAAAAGTTGCAATTCTGAAATTTAAAAAAATACGAATCTTAGAAAGGAAGCAAAAATCGGAGAAATATAAAAAATCTGAGATAAGTCCTAACCTTAAGAAACGAATGCAACAAAGATTGTTGACATAAGTCAGAACTGTGAAAGATCAGGTCGAAAATGTAATGTGACTATAAAATATACAGTTTTGAAATAAAAAGTGAAAGTATCAAAATTCTAAGTAAAAAATCCGGAAGTCTGAAATACGAAATCATAGTTATTATGAAAAAATAAAATATAACTTTGAAATAAAAGGCAGAACTCTGGGATGAAAATTAGAACTCTGAAATAACATTTCAAAATGATAGCAAGTCTGAATTTTAGAAATCCTTAATAAAATATTGAATTTAAAACAAAAGTCTAGAATAAAGTATTTCAATTCTACGATAAACTCCATAAATCAGGAGTAAGGAGTCATAATTACGTTGAAATAATAGAACAGAATTGAAATAAAAGTCAGAGCTCTCATATAAAAATTATAAGTCTGAAATAAAAACATACTAGAATTACATAATAAAATACAGAATAATATGGCAATTGTAAGACAAGTCGTAAGCCTCAGAAAAAACTACAACAAGTAGTATTAAATAACTGTCAGAATTATGTTAGTGGAGTTTTAAAATTTGATGAAAACTACCTAATTTGCAATCAAATTTCATAATTCTGAGCTGAGTATTGAAATTCTAAGATAAACATTTGTAATACTGAAATAGAAATATAATTATTCTGAAATAATATTTAATATTTAATTGTAAAATAAAAGTCAGAACTCTGAGATAAAACTAAAATTCTGAAATGTTGAGATTCCAGATATGAATCTTGTATAATAAAATACAAAATTTTAAAACAAAATGTCCCAATTCTGTAAAATGATGAAATTCTATGCCCAGAAATTAGTAAATAAACACCCGAACTGTGATACCCCAGGCTATAATTTTAAGGTTTGGTGATAAAAATATAAAATTTTGAAGTAAAAAGTCACAATTATGAAAGTTTGAAATTCGTAATTCTGAAATACGAAATCGTAGTTACTCTAAAATAGTAAGACATAATACTGCAATAAAATTCAGAATTTTGGGGGCAACAATTAGAATTCTGAAATAAAAAGTAGAAATTGTGACTTCAAATGTTAGCATTTTGAAATGAAGTGTCAAATTGTTAAGAAGCCAGATCCGAACTTTATAAATAAAATAAAATATGGAAATTTTATGATAAAAATCAATTAGTAATCATAAAATACAAAGTATGATAAGATATCATTCTAAAATAAAATTTAGAATTAGAATTCTGAGATGAGGAGGAATCCTAAGATCTAAGAATCCTGGTATAGATTGAAATATTTATTTTATAATTCTTCGAAAATGCGGGACTTTGTAATTTTGTAAAAATATTTTTCCAAGCAACTTCACTAATTTACCTCAAAATGTAGAACTATGATTTTGTTCTATAATAACGTCATAATAATTTTACAGACTGTTTGTTACCACAATAGTTATTTAACTTTTAGAGAAAGTTGTTTTTTACAATATTTAATAAAACAAAAAAGTCGAAGCTATAGAAATCTTTTATTATAACAAATGATAGATGGCACTTATCCTTTGATCAAAATTGATAGAGAATTTTTAGATATAGAAACGACGTCTGTTAAAATACACAGTAACAGCAAAATATCATATTTAGTTAATAATTGTATTATTATCTTGTGGAAGCTCCAATGCCGAAGAGACCAACATGTAATAAATATTTTTTTCGACTACCATTTTCTAAAGGAAGCTATTATTTGACACTTTCCATATGTCAAAAGCATGTTGTTATTGCAGATTATGCAATAAAAATATTATTCCACACCTGTCACTTTAGTGGCACACTTCTATCAAAACTGTTTATTAAATATGGTGAGTTTTCAAGTGAAAACAATGAAAGCATACCTAACATGATTTTTAATGAATTTTTAATTTGTAATGACGTTGACGTTTTGTAATCTCTTCTAGCATAAATATGTGTTAGTCGAAAAAAGTATGTATACATCTCGCATCTAAAGCTTCTTTTAGCACTTGTGAGATGTCATTATGTCACTATTTCCGTTAGGTAATGAAGTTTATTACACCACTTGTGGTGTAACGGCTTCATTATATCACTGAAATAGTGTCAAATGAATGACATAATGACATTTGCCTACTAAAATATTTTTTTAAATGACAGATCTCACGAAATTTTTAATATGTACCTCGAAGTATGTTCATATCCAGGACTTTATGGCCTTGCAAACAACCCAATCCCTCGAAGAATCCACTAGAGAAAAGTTAAGCATTCGAAGCCGCTAGGCCGAGAACGGTTAATTTCTCCAGTGAATTATTTCTAATAACACAAGGGGTGCCATACAAAATTTTATTTACTCCAGTGGGATAAGTAACTCATTACGACACTCATTTGACACTATTTCCGTTAGGTAATGAAGCTCATTACACCACTCAGTTATGCAACGGCTTCATTGCCTAACTGAGTGGTGTAATGGCTTCATTATCTAACTGAAATAGTGTCAAATGAATGACATAATGGCATTTCCTACTAAAATATTTTTGAAAATGACAGATGTGACATTTCTCTTAATACACTTTTCTTAATTTTAGGCAGTTGTAGATAAAATTTTGTACAATACATGTGTGATAATGTATCACTAATATACTTATGTGCTGACATAACTCGTGCTACGCACTCGTTTATAACTTGCACACACTTATACCGGGTGGCCATAAATATCTGAGATCCCAGTAACCATGAAATTAGCTACTTATAAATGTTGGTTAGTATTATATTTCAATTACAATAAGTATTGGCACCTATGTAATGTAATAAAATGCAATAAGAGGAGGGGAATGTGCCCCGGATACTGCAGTTTAGCCTACGACTCGATTATAAAAATCTCCTGTTCTAACTCCATCACTTATTGCAATCTGTAATAATTTTTGACAGATAGGAATTTTAGTTGTGATGACATTAATGACAGTTAGTTTAGTTGGATTCATCACTTTAATAAAGCGGTGGTGATTCCAAAGGTAATGTGATATCATATATTTATGGCCACCCGGTATTAATGATGTTCTGATCCCACTTATATAGTAAATAACTATTATCAGTTTAGCAAATCTGGATTTTAATTATGTTATAGACTTCTTATAGACACTTCGTTTAATTAATCGTATTATGGTATTATATACAATTAATCGCAATACGCTCATTAAAACTGACGAAAATTTAAAAAAGTATTAAAATTCAATAGACGCAAGACAATGGGCTAATATAATATATTATCGTTGTTTGGATACGAAATAAATAAATACATATTAAACGTGCTTTCCTCAAATTTACTTAAGACAACCTAAAATATATACGTCCTGTAACAGTAATTATGGTAACATAATAATGGTTTCCCAATAAGAGTTAAATTCTGTATTTGTTAACAAAAATCAGAATTTACATTGAATAGATGTAAATAATTTTTATAGGAAATAAATGCTGAAGGTATGACAATAATTATACGTGGAAAATAATATCTGCCAAATGACCGCATTTTGCTCTTTTACAGGTAGTCACTCTTTTGTCAACATATTCAACATTTTTGCATAATGCTGGCTTTATCTGGCCAATAACCCATACTATCTCCTCTTTTAAGTCATGAATCGTTTGGGGATTGTTCTTGTAGATCTGCCCTTTCACGTAACCCAAAAAAAGAAGTTGCACGTTTTTTCTGACCAATTCGCATTAACTCTTCTCTAGGTAACGCGTATCTAAAATTATACCGCAATAAAGCGAATGTTCCATTACATTTACGGCACGTGAGCCGACTTGCTGAAACCACAAAAGTTGGTTATCATCTCGTGCTATGGTCCAGTGGTACCACTAGACCAGAGTTCTCCCGAAATAGTGACTTTTTGTGGATGCAATTGTCTCTGTTTAATCTCTCTTAGATTTTCCTCACCCCAACTATGCATTTATGCTTATTAACATACTCATTCACTTGGCAATATGCCTAGTGGCTGAATATCTTTTTTTGGAAAATCGACCTTTTTATTCCTCTATCCAATTGACAAAATTTCGACGCTGTAAGTGGTCTTCTGGCTTTAATCGTTGTGTTAATTGGATCTTGCAAGTCTTCAACAATAAATCGCTATGCAAAATACGCGATGCTGTCATCTTTGAAAGATCTAATTACTGTGAACGACTGAACGTCGTGTAATTGGCAGAACCTGTTTCTTGATTTTTTACTATGTTGAAACTATAGTAAAAATTACGTAAGTTACGAAAAAAAATTTATCTACGACCCTTACTAGCAGTAGGCCTTGTACCAGCGTGCTAAAAGCAAAATCAGCTGTTTACTTATACCAAACGTGCTAAAAGTAAACAGCTGATTTTGAATACATGTCTTATAAACTGAAAGCAAAGTTATAAAGTTTCTCTAATCGCGTCTTTCGTAAGAAGTAAAGTGTATTAAATAATTAAAGCATTATGTAATAAAGAAAGTAAACTAATTAAAATAAATAATTACGTTTGACAACCAACTTTAACAACTACCGGCTGCAGAAATAGTCACCGGTGTCGGCTCCTTATCCACTGCCATTTCTGTATTATGACATAAATTATAACTATCAAGAATGTAAACTTTGTTAAATCGATATTTATGGATTAATGACAGTAAATTTAAGTTCGTAAAAAATATTGTATGCAAACTCGTGGTAAAACTTGGCATGTTATGAAACTCAGCGTACGGTTTCGTTTCATAATTTTTATGTCTCGTGCACTAAACGGCCACTTTTAGTACTTCTATCATAAATAGCTAGGTATTATTTGAACGTTCATTTTCATGATATAATTCAATTATTTTTTTGCAAGAGTCGTCTTTTTGGTATGTATAAACATCCTAAAGAAAGCCATACTTTTTTTCAACTATTTTATTGAAATTCTGAATTCTCAACTTGACAGTTGTAAATTCTGAAGTCCTTTTTTACCAAATTTCGAGTTTCAAGGGATCACTATGCAACAAAATAAAGTGTACAATACGTACGAAAGCAACTTTCATAAGTAGTAGAAATTGTCAATAGGAATAGGTTGCAAATGTCAAGAAATACACACATTCAGTGTGACATTTGTAAAATACAACCTCACAAAAGTTTAATTCCTATTGGAAAATCCGCTACAATAATTTAAAAATTTCTTTCATACATAAAATTGTGAAGACTTACTGGAAACTGAAAGCTTGTCTATTATAGATTACGGAGTATTTAGAAGTATAAAAATATCTCTTGCTAACCTCATTGAGACCAAATCAACTTAAAAATGAAACTGCCGTACAATACCTAAAACAATTAAATTTCTACGTTAAAAATGTATGTATCAATTATTTTATTTTTGTCTGTAAAATATCGCTGACTGTAAAAGAAGTCAGCTTGTTTGACAGAAAATATATTAAGAAAGTAAATTGATCAACATTGAGTACTTCAATTTTTACAATTTGCGTTTCATCATATAAATGCGGACTATTACAAGCAAAATAAAACTCTAATCATATGCTCTGCATCATAAACACTAAATAACACAATGAAAACATTGTTAATGGTGCTAAGAAAGGTATATGTATGTTACTCACCATGTTTCAAATCGTAATTGATATTGAATTACAAGCAAAACTACCATTGAAACAATATTTTTCATATAAGAAGGAGGACAATTTCTCACGGTTAATAAAATAATTATTGATTTTTTTTTTATATAACTACTCTCATTCCTTACCCACTTAATTATAAAGATGTTAATAAATTTTGATGTTTCTTTTACAAACATGATTCTATCTTTTTTGAGGAAGATTTCTTTCACTTATTTATAAAACTTTTTTAAAATTTCTTGATCATTACATGTTAATTACAAATACTAATTTATTATTAAATCAACTTATGTATTTTGTCCGATGAAACTGTGTAATACAGCGAAACGTAACACACTAAACCTTTACACATTTTTATTGTCTTTGACTGATACATGTTTCTTTGTTCGTTCATGTTGTTTGAAAAATAAATTAACAAAGTAACTATTATAAATACAACACTTAGCTGACACTTCTCCTAACTTATTGGTTATTACCTCTAACAGCTGTTTTCAAAATTTTAAATAGAAACAAAAACGTACGCTCATATGCCACTCCTCTTAACGGTTGCAGTTTTAAAACTCCTTTTTAATTTAACATTCTTGCAATCATTAATTTATAAGAAAAATTGCCAGTTTAAACGAGGAAAACATGCGACCAGCGTCGATCATGCAGGTGAACTGCTTGTTTCAGTGGGAAAATGGTCCTCAACGCTGGCTGTCAAACAGGTGCGATAAGGTTGGACAAGAAACCCGCATCAGAAAGCGATGGTAAGTTTGATATTCTCTATTGTTGAGTTGAAACAGTAAAGGTGTGCGGCACAATATGCCATAGAAAACAAGGCGACAGGTATTGATTGTAGATTATAAACACTTCAAACTGATAACGCAAATCCTCCACCTTTCATAGCGAAATTTACAAGTAGTACGACTTGTGAAGTGGATATTAATGGATGAAATGATTATATTTTTGGCTGTTGATTTTGTAGTTTGAGTTTTTGTAAATGTAAAATAAAACGTTTTATTTACATTCATTGTTAAGATTTCTATGTATGTAGTTATAATAACTAGGTTAAAATGGCAGTTTGGTAATTGCGTGTTTTCATGTCGACTTCATAATTGGTTCAAAGTTCAAATTAGAATATATTGCAAACAAACTAATAATAAGTATATTAGAAATGCAAGTATGACTATTGGGCAGACGAGGGGGATCGTATATGTCAATGTAATTAACTGAACTTTATATTTTTTATCGGACTCTTTCCACTGTCTAGGGTGTATATCATACGACGTTATGTGTGCTTATTGATAATAGTATAATCAGATAATCACCAACGCATTTTTGATATTTTCTTGTTTCTAGTCGATTTCAGAAATAGATGTATTATTAAGTAATAGAGGAAAAGTGTACCGAATTGAATATATAAGTTTATGTACCATCCGAACAAAATCTTCTTGTTTATCATGTCCCCACGTTGCTATTATTGTGCTAATAATTAGGATCCATCTTCTACAGTTGCTTCTGCTTCTAGCCATGTTCCTTGCTTCATATAAATGCTGTGGTTCCTCTTCTGTGCAGTTCTTTTAAGTTATCTTCCCACGATATCTTGCATCTATTCCGTATTTCCATGTCTATCGTTTTTTCTGGTTGCTCGTAGCTGTTTCTTTTAGCTAATCTCTCTCTGTTTATTTCTATATTTATATTTTTCTATCCTTCTTCCTTTTTTTAGTTTTTTTCAAAATGTATCTATTCTCTTTTGCTTTAGGCGAAAGGTTTGTTAGTTTTGTGGTATTTTTTATATCTTCTTCTAGGTTGTTGTGCATAATCTGGACATTTAGCTAATTTCGCTCTGCGCCTTTGCGTTCTTTTTTTTTGCAAATTACTGTTTGTGAAAAAATGGATACTGTAGTGGGAGTAATCCTGTATGTATACTAAATAAATAAGTAAATATCTGTTTTCCATATTTTTCATTTGTAAATGTTCTTAATCTTTCTTTTTTCCTCAAATGTCAATGGTACTAGCCGGTGGTCCCGGGTGAATTAAAAGTTGCTAATTGCGTCAGTGTTTCTCACTGTGGGTGTCTTGTGGGTAAGGATAAGTCCTTATTTTTTAATTTCCCGTTTTGGAAAATCAAAGTTCACTTTTTGCATTTAAACAACGTGATAGCAATTTGTAGTTTGTGCAAATTCTCTTTTATTTCTTGTTTCATAGCTGTACGGACAAATAACTGTTTCTTCTTCTATAACCCTTTCATATATTTTTACATTGAAGTCTCCTACATGTTTTGCTTTTCTTTCACTGTTTTCCATTATTTCAGATAGGTTATCATTGATTTCTTCTTTGTTGGCACTTTGTTTAGGTGAGTAGACTTAAATAATCGTTATTTCTTCGTTGTTGTTTGCTCTTCTTTTAAAGACTGCCTTTTATACCGTTTAATGTCGAGTCGAGTCTACTAATTTTTGTTTATGTAGAAACCTATTCCATTTTATTTGTTTTCTCGTCTGAACTGGAACTCCACACAACTATATTTTCTAGGTTTTATTCCTTTTCTTGGCCTTCGTGCTTCTGGAAGTCCTAAAATGTAAAATTTTCTTTTTCCTAGGGCTTCAAGCTAGATCATTCTGTCATCTGTTGATAAAGTTCTGACTTTTAATGTACATATATGTAAGGCTAAATTCAAAGTGCTACAAAAAAGGTTGTAATAAGCCATGGTAGAGCTCCTTGTTTTCCTTTGCATTTTTGTATTACTTCATCCATAAATATCACAAACAGGAAAAACTTAGGCTGTCCCTTTGTTTCATGTCCGTTTCCGTAATAAAGTTATCCAGCGTCATGGTTTATTTCCAGGGCTCCAGATTTCCTCTTTCGACACCGTATTAAAAGCTGTGCATACATCTTTTTTTATTTCTAGTATTTGTTTTCCTGGTCTGAACGCTGCTCTTTCTTTTTCTAGTTTCTTTTTTTTCCCTTAATCTTCGTATAGTATTTTTGCGTACAGGTTTAGTGCCACTGTACACCAGTTTTCATAGTTTCTCTTTTCCTGTGCGTTGGGAGGATAATGTCGCTTTCCCATTTTTTGGGTATTGTGTACGTATGCTGTGCTTTAATACAGCCTGTTTTTCAGTTTTACTCCTTTTTCCGACGAGGTGTTGTCTTCTACTGCTGCTTCTCCATTTCTTAATGTTTTTAAGGCTATATTCCTATGAAATATTGTGAATTTGTGTTTTTTTTAATATATAAATTTCATGAATTAGAGCAATAATAAAATTATTTCTAGGTTCAGGAATACAAAAGCTGAGTATCATGACGTATTATATAGTAGGAAGTAGGGACTATGCATTTTATAAGCCATTGGTTGGAATTTCTACTGTGATACAGAGCCATACAGTGTACCGGGTGGCCAATTAAGAAGGGCACTCGGCCCAATCTCGAAAAGTAATTATCGTAAAGACTTGGGGTAAAAAAATTTATGACTAAAGCGGCCAAGAGAAAATGCTGGAAATTATTTTTAAGTTTCTAGAATGGCCGCCAGGGGGCGTAATCGCATTCTTGAATTTTAAATCCCGTTTTTTGAGAAATATTCTTATATTATAGATAGCTAAAATTGACACCGTTTTAAAGCTGAGATAAATTCAATTCTTTTTTGTTAACTGATTTTTGCTCTATCTCTTAAGGGAAAGTGGTGGGGAGTGTCCGAATATTTTCGCAAAGAAATGTCAATAACTTCAAAATGGCTGAACGAATTTTGTCAAACTTGAAGTCGTTGAAAAGGGCTTTTCTTAGGCTATCAATGCTGCCTTGAGTGGATTGATTTAGATTGCTTGTATCGCCGCTAGAGGGCGTTTTGCGACAACACTACAAAAAAATTAAATGCAACGATAACATTTTTATTGCAACAAAAGATAGCCAAATAAGGGTCTAACACGCTAGTGAAAACCGCATTTCGATATTTGTTAGCTAACCTAAAATATCAGTAAAGGAAATTAAAACTCGAAATAATGTCGCATCTTTGAGAATATTTTCAGTATACCTGCCATTATTAAATCCTAATTATCGTTCTTTTAGCAAAATATATTGCTATGTTATGCTAGCTGATAAATTTATTTAAATTATCGTATTACTATTTTGCCCTTTATTTTTAACTTTCAATTCAAATCCGTATTTTACAATATTATTAATGAAACTCTCTCAGGTGGTTTGCAATATCTAGTAACCCAATGATTGACTTGTCAAATTCTCTTTGTTTAATTGCCAGTTCATTGACTTTCAAAAAATTGACACCTAACGTCAAATTAATCAAAATTCAGAACGAATATCAAGGTTTTTACAATAAGATCTAATATGCAATTCTTTTACCAATCTCTTATGTAAGTATGAAATTCAATTTGTATTTTTATACCTTCTTACTAGTTATAGCTTTATAAATGTTTCATTTAACCTTTTAAAACACAAACCTGATTTAACACTTTGCTTGTTAATACTGCCAAAATCCTTCCAAACTGGATCCTCACTCCGACTGTACTCAAACACCTGCTGGGTCCTTATCCAAACTGCATCACCTGCGATGAATGTAAACTCCCAGCATCACCTTATTGCCATCCACTTCAAAACTTCCACATCCTATACTGGATTCCTGTCGTTGTCCCCTGCTGCTGTCAACTTCAAGTCTCCTAGCTCCTGTACTGGATTACTGCGGCTCCGATCCCTCGCTGGTAAGTGGTAAGTGTCAGCATAAATCTTGTTCCAAATATGAATTTGTCTTTTTTTTTTTAGATGGTCCTGCGTCTTCAATGATACCCACAGGTTTCCCAAAAACAATTCGCTGCACGTACTAACCTCTTGTTTGTGGCTTGTATTCCATTTCCAATGTATTATCAATAATATCCTCACTAACCAAAGCTTGTCCCTTTATTTCTTGTTTTTAATATTTTATTTTATGTTTCCACCTCGAAGATTTTGCTTTTAACCCATATAATTTGTACCAACCATAACATTTACAAATTATACAACATTTATTAATGTTTCTTTATTTGAAAATCACACCCATATCAAATTATGTATACATTTTTGAGTTGTTTTTTTAGTAACTAATTAAACAAATTACAAATTATTACTACTAGACACGATTCTTGCTGCCTCCTATATACATTTTTTTTATATAATCAAAACAAATATTTTATTTTAATTATCATAACAGATACATTTTAGTAGTAACCTTGGTATTTATTCCTATTCAGAATTTTCTTATTACAGATTAAGTTTGAGTAATCAATCATTATGCTATTATTTGACCAACCAATAATAAGAAAGTTAATTTCATTATACTTTAACATGTATTTAGATCCATTAATTTGCTTATATCTGACTTCCAAATTTATTTGACTAAACTGTTTCTTTAGTATTCATTTTTAAATTATCAAAGAATATAGTGTATCATAACAATATATAAATTTACTGTTAAAATACGAACATTATATTTAAAATGTCAATAATAATTAATACTCATTCAATATGATTGAATGTTGCCTTTTTGCCCACACGAAAAACTTTGACAGTTGGATGGCGCCTATCAGGATACTCCATCGCATAGATTCTAACAGAAACAGTTGCATTTTCAATGTTTTGAAAATAAACATGAAACATATCAAACACTTCTACAGGTGGAAAAGGCATTTTTTACAAATAAGGCCACCAAAATGCACTATAAATAGCTGCAACCTTAATATGATTGACACCACCATTATAATTTTTATATTTTGTTTTCCAAAGCACACTTGCATTTTAAAAATTTCGCATTTCGTGTGGACAGAAGGGCAATATTCAATCATATTGAATGAGTATTAATTATTATTGACATTTTAAATATAATGTTGGTATTTTAACAGTAAATTTATATATATTTTGCTAAAAGAACGATAATTAGGATTTAATAATGGCAGGTATACTGAAAATTTTCCCAAAGATGCGACATTATTTCCAGTTTTAATTTCCTTTAGTGATATTTTAGGTTAGGAAACAAATATCGAAATGCGGTTTTCACTAGCGTATTAGACCCTTGTCTGGCTATCTTTTGTTGCAATAAAAGTGATATCGTTGCATTTAATTTTTTATAGAAAATCCATTTCATTTGTAGTGTTGTCGCAAAACGCCCTCTAGCGGCGACACAAGCAATCTAAATCAATCCACTCAAGGCAGCATTGATAGCCTAAGAAAAGCCCTTTTCAACGACTCCAAGTTTGACAAAATCCGTTCAGCCATTTTGAAGTTATTGACATTTCTTTGCGAAAATGTTCGGACACCCCCCACCACTTTTCCTTAAAAGATAGAGCAAAAAGCATTTAACAAAAAATAATTGAATTTATCTCAGCTTGAAAACGGTGTCCATTTTAGCTATCTGTAATATAAGAATATTTCTCAAAAAACGGGATTTAAAATTCAAGAATGCGATTACGCCCCCTGGCGGCCATTCTAGAGTCTTAAAAATAATTTCCAGCATTTTCTCTTGGTCGCTGTAGTTATAAATTTTTTTACCAGAAATCGTTACGACAATTGCTTTTCGAGATAGGGCCGAGTGCCCTTCTTAATTGGCCACCCGGTACATCGACTGAAAAATCTTGATCATCTAAACTTCGAATTAAAAATACCAAATTGTAAAAATAGGGGACAAACAAGAAGATTTATTTAAAACTCGCAAACACTGTAAAGTTGGAATCATAATAGTATATTATTATATGAGGGATGACAGCCATTATTCACAAAGATGACATTTGGGCCACGAGCCGAAGACGAGTGGCACAAGTCATCTGCGGGAATAATGGCCATAATCACTAATGTAATTCGATACTTTATCTACTCCTATACAATAGGAGTTTTGTGTTCATATTTCCGAATCATGACATTTGTGTCAACTGTCAACTGCAAAAGTAATTTGATAATAAGAATTAATTTTGTGATTGGCTACAACTTATTGAATAATGAAAATAGAATTTTATGATTGGCTGCAAACTAGTGAATTATGAAAATAGAATTGTATGATTGGCTGCAAACCGTGAATTATGAATCATAATTCACGGCCATTATACAAATAGGAGTAGATAATAGTATATTATTATACGAGCATATAATGGATGCTATTATTACACGAAGATGGCTTTTAAATAACGAGCGAGCGAAGCGAGCGAGTTCTTTAAGCCATCTGAGTGTACTAATAATAGCTATTATATGCGAGTGAAATACGCTATTTTATTTACAACTACTTTATTTACATTCATTCCAGAAAATTTTTGTATGCGATATTATAAGTTTTCTTCGACTTTTCTGGGAGTAAATTTTGTGTAGCTTGTTTGCCGGCTTGGCGTACTTCAGGGGGAATACATCACTATTGTCGCTACCGTTTTCCATTTTAGGTTTGGGACGAAAGAAGTGTAAATTATTATTTTCAAACTGACAGACTGATAACTGTCAACTCGAAAAAGCAGTTTATGGCCTGTTTGATTATATGACCATAAATCCGTATTAGCGATGTAATTATGGTGGTATCCATGCATTTATGGCGGTATCGATGTAATTATGAAATGTAAACAACAGGTATTGTGATTTTAGTTAATAATATATATCATAATTGACAAATAATCGCAAAATAACAACGGTATTGTTTAACAGTTGTAAATAAACATGTTTTTTCTACTCCTTTATTAGTAAATTGCTCATTAAGCACTGTTTACTTGATTAGTAGATTCGTTGTTACAAACAGTGTTACGTAATGACTAACACGTTTTTTTTAAATTACGTTACAGTTAACTTCTGTTGTTTGTACGAAGCGGTGTAGGGCCGTGACTGCAGCCGCCTAATTTTTAAAATGGTGTGACAGTAATGATTTGACAGTTAATAAGACATTTCTTTTTCATATAACGAAATGAGTGTGGTCGTAGAAAAAGTATAGTACGCAATTACGTCCTCGTGGAATTACACACGCGCCGCTACGCGGCTTGTACGTAACTTTTCCAACTCGCGTGTAATATGCTTCCTACAGCTCTCGTTGTGTAATATACTATTAACAAATATATACAGAAGTATATTTCAGCTCAACATGCCTTTTATGTCCAAGGCTTATCTAAAAATTGTTTCCAGTGTTTTCTTGTGTTTGCCATGTTTTCTTAGTCCTTCCAATTCAGGTCTTCGTTTACACATTCAAACCATTGTTTTCGTGGTCTGCCATCGCTAACCTCCTTGTAATTCGAATCTAAAGATTTCTTGAGGTATTTTGCACATGCGTCCTAACTATTCTGGTGAAATAATGGTTAAATCATCAACATACACCAGACACCTTCTATATTGCTGTATCGGTATATGACTTCTAATATTACGTTAAATAAGATACGGATCTTGGGTCTTCCTGCCGAAGTCTGGTATTATAGTTAAATACTTATAAAGTTTAAACCAGGCATTCTGATCACGTTTTTCATTTCTATTAGTTCCTCTATCGCTTGAAATAATGTGTTTTTCTCTACCGGGTCATACGTTTGTTGAAAATCAATAAAGATCATAATTATGTAAGTATAATACATGTTTTTCTTAAGCATTTTTTCCAAAATTTGCCTTAAGATAGAAATGTGATCTGTTGGCGACCTACTCTTGCGGAAACCACAGTGGTAGTTGCAGATAGCCTGTTTTACTTTCTCTTTGAGTCTTGTATTTATTAAATTAACGTCAGGGCGGTATATGTCGCGTTGAGTAATATTATTGGTCTGCAATTGCTACATTTTAAAGGGTCTCCTTTTTTATAAATTAGATGTGTTAGCAATTTAATCCATTCCGTTGGTATGTTTAGGATTAGTGTGTATATTCACGCTGTTTCTTTAGATCTTTCTCCACGCTACAAAATGAAAAATATTGGAACATGCACTTTTCGGAAGACAAATCTGCTAAATTTGTTTTTAAGTTAATAAATTTGTTGAAAACAAAAGCAGACTTGTCTTCCGAAACGTTTATGTTAAATACCCAAAAAAACAGCATGTGTGTATAATCTTTTTTTTTTAGACGGGGCTTCAATTTCCATTATTACTGCTTGGATATCTTCTGGTCTGGGAGATTTGTTGTTTTTATTTTAATAATTATTTCTTCCACTTATGCTTTTGTTGGCATTTTTATTTCATCTATGTTATAATGTCTGTATGACGATAATTTTTCTATTCTTTATTGTCAGGATTTGATAAAACGCCTTTGAAGCATTCTTCCCATCTATCTAGTCTTTGTTTCTTTCCATCTATTAGTTTTCAATTGTTTAATTTACAAATTATGGGTTTCAGTCGATAGTAAAATACTCGTATATCTTGTTTTGTATGGATTTATTTTCTAAATTCTGTGTAAAAGGTAGGTATGTTTCTTGCATTTGGTTAATTTCTTTGTTTCTTTTGTGATTCTCTTGCGCTGTTCTTATTTTTTCTGTGTTCCATTTTGCAAAAATTGCAATTTCGCTTTGCTTTTTTCTCCTAAAATTTTTATACATTATTCGTCAAACCATTTCTTTTCATTATATATATTATTTCTATTTATTTTTCTGTTATTACTTTAATTGTAGTTTTTGTTATTGTCCACTCTTGTTTTAAATCCTAAATCATAGCCACTTTTGTCGTTAAGTCTTCTCTCTAGCTCTTTGATATATTCCTCTCTTCGCTTTTGTACTTTCAGGTTGTTGCAATTTCACATCTTCTCTTTTTTACTTATATTTTCTCTTTTTGTATTTGTTGTTTATATTTTCTTTTTATCATAACCTGGGCCGAATTCATATCTGCCCCTCGACAACCCTTGACATCTTGATGACATCTGGATGTCTCCTTCAGCATTTATGTATTTGTTTATGTGAGAGAAAAATTGATCTTGCCATCATATACTTCTCAGCTGTTGATTTTTTGTGCTTGCTGTAATTTCTAATCAAGAACCAGGTTCTATCTTTTCTACCTAAATTTGCATCTAAATTTCCCGTGATCAATTTATATCGTATTTAAGAATTTTTTCGCAATGAGATACACCTGCTCTTTTGTTTCGTCCTCTTCATCTTCTGTTGGTACCTTTACAGTAATTATGTTCGTGTTTCCATTACTTTAAAATCTGTTACTGCTGATTTTAACAAAAATACTTGTTTTAAAGCGCTTTTTTCATCCTCCCTGCAACTTCCATGTAGCCAGATCACTTACATAATAGAGAAATGCGATGTTATTATTCTCGCTTTATTTCTTCTTTTCCAATCAGTTTTTTTTGTGAAGAGCCTTCTTTTAGTACAAAAGTCTCTTTTTTTTGTCAGAAACATATACGTTATTATTGATATACATTTTCTGATAAGTTGTATTGCCTTTTCGAGTACTTCTTTTTCTATTTTGTTTGAACTGTTTAATCGAAAAGGCTACACATAAATATAAATCCTTTTACTTTCATCTAGTTAATGACTCTTTAGTAATTATTGAACGTATAGAAAACTGATTTATAGATTAGCGTTTAAACAGCAAAGTTTAAACAAACTTCCTAAAATCGTGGACAACTTATTCTACAAGTTGAAGAATAGTATTTAATGGATTTGTTTGTCAACACTAATTTCGCCCTTTTACGATTGAAATAGTTATCAATTTCAATTTTCTTATTGCTATTTAATTGGCTGTGATGGAAATTTTATGTAAAATGTAAATGTTCAGGAAACAAGTTTTGAAATAAATGTTGACTATAAATACTACGTTGAACATCGAACTTAAAATCTGTACATCTAAATCATTGTTTACAACAAGGCAATTAACCCTTCTGCTAATGAATAAATTACTTATCTAATGGAATATTATGATGGTTGTTTAGAAGTTCCTTATCCTAGTATGGCGTGTAATTATGCTTTTGTTGTTCAAATCTCAATTAATACCTATTGTTTTAATGACTCATCAGCGCACAACCTTCAACGAAATTAGTTAATAGTGTTTCTGTGTCGTTTTTTCTTGTTCATACCTGTTATAGAATAACATTTAAAAGAAACAGTATTATCCTTATAGCATAAGTGTAGAAAACCGCGTTTAAAACTTTGTAATACTTTGAAAAGTAAAACAATTTTAAAAATTGGCTCATGTAGTTGGTACTAAATGAAGAATATAAAATTGCACTTCTTTATTTGCAATAAAAAACTAACCTTGTGTATTATCTTACTAAATTAACTGATACATACTTGATTTTTTATTTCGGCTATATATTCTTTAATATATAAAATAAATATGGAAACGATTGGGAGAAGATGGGATTTCACTGACTGCGACTTAACAGTAATATTATTTTTTCTATAGCACATGTTAAAGTGTGCTTTTATCAACTCAAAACAAAAGGTCAAGTTTTACTTTAACAGCAAGGGTAGATAAAGTAGCACTTTAACATCAAGGATAGATAAAGTAATTTAATTTTCTAACTTTTGTTTAAATTAAATATGACAGCTTCACATTATCGTGGCAACCCAGTCTAGCTACTGACATTTTGAAATGTCATGGGCTGTCTTTATTTTCTTTTGAAATTGTTAAAGTTCTTGCTATAGAAAAAAATATTGTATTATACACGACGATAAAGTTATTTCTATCCACTCTTGAATCATTAACGTCTCGACTTCGTCTCGACGTTAAAACAATTCACTCGTGGATAAAATTTAACTTTATCGTCTTTAATATTAATATTAATTTTGATATCGACTAATTGATAAAACCAATAAATGTACAGCCAGTTTTTTAAATTCATTTTGTTCTTTGCATTTTCAGGAAGCGTAACATATCCGCAATTCGCCCATAGTTAACTATACCGTTTGCTTTGGCAAATGGTAAAATGCTCTCGCATCAGGCTGATTAAAATATCTAAAACAATATTGCCGCGATTCGAACAAAACATTTGAGCAATGATTTTCTAAATATATATCTAAATGTTCTAAGGAATTCAGACTTTAAATTGAGACTAAAAGGAAATGAAAAAATAAGCGACACGAGATCTACGGTTGTAATTAATAATATTGCAGATTTTTTAAATAAATCCAACCTGGTGTAATCTATTCTGGTTAAAGAATGAAAGAATAAATGAGTAAATTAAGAAGTTCCACAGAAACTGAGATAGTTACGTGACTGATAAATTAAAATTAGTATTTAGCATAAATCAACAAAATTTCTTTCGATTTTACAAGCAGATTTAATCTAAAAATAGATAGAAATACAACTAATGTTCGCTCATTCATGTTTTTTTTATCTCCCAGTACAATGAAACTGTTCGCCTTTTGCTTTTAATTACAAAAGTGTCTTTTAATTTTAAACTACTGCAAGCTTCAATGTAGCGTAGTCCAACATTTTAATATAATGTAATAACTTCGACAACAATCTAAGCCTCATCTACTCATTCTGTGAAAGATTAAGTTCTGTCATCGGTCATTTTCCGAAACTGCTGCACTTCCACTCTTTGATATTTCTGAAGATCGCTGATTCTAACAATTCAGTCGGAATACTGACATTTTTATTTCCTCGGCTGCCGTTTGCCTTTTTATACACTTCCTGGAGTTGGTACAACTCCCATTTTTTGACAAGGGGCTCACTATCCCCGCCTTATCTGAAACTGGTGGGAATCTGACAAAGGAGCGAAGTTCTGCTTATTAACTGCTAATCTTTTTGTGAATGGAATACAGGAAATCACGTGTAACTCGAGTGTTGAAACCGTTTGGGCGTTTGGGCCCAGTTTCATTACGGCTGTGGTCCACCAACACATCCCTGTTATATGAAGTTTCCGTGTTCGAAAGAAATGTTTAACTGTTTCTGTTTTATAGAATATTAAATGTCGAGCAATACATTTATATAAAATTGTGTTAAAGCATATTTGTCATATCTCTAGCAGCTCTAAAAGCATGGGACATAGTTTTGGTAAAAAAATGTATTCTACCTTTATGTGTTTTTATGTAAAAGTCGTATACCTGATTTTTGTTTAACTAAACTACAGTTTACACATCTGAATCCGTTTATTCGATATGTATATTAGATCACACATGCAACATATAATTTAAAATAAAATACTTGCTCAAGTGTCACCCATAATTCAGAAAAAGTTGGATTTTTTACTAGTGAATATTCTTAATACAATTTCTAGTAATAGCTGGTTTGTAGAAGTACTAAGGCTACCATCCATATCATTATTAAATGATCACCTTACTCCATTTCAAGCGTATTACTAAAAAATTAAATATGCCTCTATAGTGTTTCGTTATACCTCTATTCTACACAGTATACCTGCTTCAATTTAATAAAAAAATATTTCTGGTGTTGGCTTATCTTTTGTGCTTTGAATATACTTTTTGAGTTAAAACTACATTAGAGACTGCCTAATTATAAAAGTTGAGTAATTTATTATTCATTTCGATTAGAATCCAAATAACATTTTGGAAAACTCATAATGTTGGTTTAAAAATAGCGATGCAACGTTAATTTAGGAATAGCTACGATTATACACATACAGATTGCTACCAAACTTTATTCACAAATTTTACCAGGCGATGTTTTAGACAAATTATAGAGCTGTCTTTTAAGGTTTATGTTGGTTCAAAAAAATTCCACAATCTTCGAAACACAGTTAGAAAGTGATTTAACATCTCAAATATCCACTATCTATTGAGATAACGTAATTTCATTATGAAGATTACTTGTAGTTATCACTTACCAGCATCGCTAGTTTCATAAACTATTCAATTTTCTATAACTTATGAGTAGATTATGTTTGATTTGCAACTCTTTTTACAATTTTACCTACAAAAACCAATTAGGTAAATGAGTATTTCGATGAAAAATATCCTTGTTGCAATCTTTTTCGACGTCGCTATTCAAGTACTTTTTTTATTGCATATGACTTAACAAAGTTCGATTAACAATTTCGGTAACGAGCATGAATTGGACAAAAATATATATTTAATATTTCCAGTATTATTAAAAAGTGGAAACAGAGAATGTACTTGCTACAAAGTCTTTGGCACTAACAAAAATTGTAACGTGTAAAAAGCAGCAAGAATTTTAAAATATAAATGTCAACTTTAAAATTCATAGATGTGACTCCAATTAAGGGCACAACCCCTGGAATCAATATTTTTAATTTGCAAAACTCTTTTATCAGACATCGTCTTTAGTATGGACACTATTAGGTTACTGCACATTGCAGATGTTGAAGGTTGTTAGCGTATTCTAAATAGGAATGAGGCAGTGGCGTAACTATGGGGGTGATGTGGGTATTGGATCACCCTTCAGAGACTTTAGGAATAACTAAATAAAATTCGTCTTATGCAAAAAAATCCAAAATTACATTTTATTACTGTATTATTAAATATCAATTATTACATTCGGACCTGACCATTTTTACTAATTTTTGACTCAACCGTAATCAATCGCGACCAAATCTGAATTATATGAAAGGTCTCATGACATTGCACAATTGTTAGGAAAAGAGCAATCGCTTTAGCGTTAAAGAAAAATCAGTAGATTAAGTTTAGCGAAGGTGTTCGCCGGATGGATGTAAACATTGTGTCTCGAGAATGACATAACCTATCAGGATGGTTTCTGTGCCAGCTTGTGTGGAACGTTAATGCAAGGAATTGAAAAGATTTCGAGCGAGGTTGGTCGTTTTTTCTTTGTATGTGTTTGTCGATTTATACTCAGGTTATTATAAATAGCCGTTAAACGGTCGTGTAACTTATTTGTGAGTATGGTGTAATGTGGAGTACTCAATTATTGAAAGATTCTGATAATATAAATTTCTATCCATTGGGACATTTGAATGTGAAATGTCACATTATAGGCGGTATCTGCCCCATCCGTACTGTCCGCTAACGGTAACGATAAATCGCCAATTAGATTCTATGTAAATCAATTCCCCCATTGTCAAATCGCTTGTATGTTGTCACCACTACTTTCACTAAGTAATTTTTGATTTATCGTATTGGTAACACTTGCAAGTTCTGTCAAATATTTCAAATTTCAAGTTAATTACTCCAATACATTTATACCTAAAGATTTTTTGTAAAGTAACATGCAGAAGAGTACAAATATATACAACTTACAATTGAACGTATACCTCGTTTACTCCATTTTTGATTCTGAGTAGGCTTTGTATGTGCATTTCTAGAACGGTGTGACATTTGGTAAAAAAAAATACATATAACCAAGGTGAAACCAAATTTAAAAACTTACTTCTCACTCTTTAACTGAATTAAAGTTGCTAAAAATACAACTGATTCCTCCAGTACAGCAAGATGCCACGAATGTTTTTTCTAATACTGAAGTACATTCCACAAGTTATAAAATTCAATATCATTTTGAGATTAGTAACTTTTTGTAACTAATGAGACTATTCCTATTCAAGGCCAGCTCAGAATCACAAAAGGAGTGAAGAGGATATACTCGATTTGCTTCAATTGATTAATGATTTTGACTTAAATAAATATTTAAAAGATTTTCGTAACATAATTACTGTACAGTCTAAAAAGCACGTTATTCTATAAGTACATTTAAGGATTTTTTTAATGTGACGCTGACAGTGCGGAAGTCAAGTAAATGTACTAAAGGCTTCGCAATAATTAGTTCTCAGCGGCTTGCCGAATTCTCTTTAGCCAAATTCGCCGCGATCATATATATATGTTACCGGAAATGTATCGAATCCGTCATTATATAGAATTCCTAGGAAATGTATATAATGCCTAAAATCGCCAGGAAATGTATGAAATACATTTTATTATACACCTTTCCTAGGAATTGTGTACATTTCCTAAACTGGAATCGGAAATGTGTTAAATTCGGGATGTCATGTCGGTAGGTTAGGTTAGGGTAGGTTAGGTTAGGTTAGGTTAGGTTAGTAGCACTAAAAAATTGTCACACTGCTAAGGAAAACCTCAGTTCATCTGTGTTTTATTTTTCATTCATTCACAAATTCTACAGTATAATGTAGATTTTCATATATTTCCTAGTACGATTTAGGAATTCCATACAATGCCTAGGAAATACATACATTTCCTAGGAAATATATGTATTAAAAAACCTTTGACAAATTATTTTACACATTTCCTAAATTGACTCGGCATTATATACATTTCCTAGGAATTGTATAGAATTCCTAGGTTTCATACATTTCCTGTAACATATATATAACGACCGTACCATATTCAAAGAACAGTTGCAACAGATTACAAAAACTGAATGTGTCTTAAGGAGCGTGCGCCTCAAAAAATATAAGGCATGCTCCATGCCAACAGTGTGCCGAAGTATCGATAACGGGCTTGTACCGTCTCATCTTCTTTCATTTCTTATTATAATGGGGTCAGTTTAAATGAAATTACTTATAAGTTCGCAAAAGCATTAAATGAAATGGCGCGAAGGAAAATGTATGTACTATCTGTTCACGAAACTAATACAACTGTCAATGTCAAAATTTAGAAGAAATTCCTGAGTCTGCTCTCAAATTATTTTTTGTCCTGGAATGTAGTTCAAAACTAACAAAAAAAGTTATTAATAAAAGTTATAGTTTATGAAATGGTACTTGTCAAAAATATTGTGCAAATATATTTAAATCAGAAAAAACTACGTAGTATTTTACTACAGCGTCTTTTTCCCTTTTTCCTCTTTCTAATATTATTATTATGTTCATTTTTGCTAAAAACTTTGACAATTTACTTCAAATTTTCAAATTTAAAGCTTTTAAGAGTTGCCAAATTAAAAAAAAACACATTTGTAGGTGGTACCAACTTTAGGTCTGTATGGCAGTGCATTAGTTTAGTGAAGACACAGTAGTGACGCCGTTTGCCTCTGCCCACGAGCGAACGAGACGAACTATGCTACTAAAGCAGTGCAACCTACACGTGCAGTGCAATTTCCCTACGCCACTGGAATGAGGAATATCATCAATCAGTAAAAACGTTGTGACAGAATATTAAACGATTTAATCAAATGCACTATACAATAGAATAAAACAACATTAAAAACAATAACGTTATGTGTTAACTAGAAAATGTAATCAAGTGGCCTTACTAATGACAGGTATATTAGTATATTTATTCAATGAGTGAATAATTACCATTCTCATGAATTTAATACTATGCTTTTTCTCCATTTATTTTTAATATTTTTTACTGGCAATAAGGTTTGACGTTTGGATTTATCAGGGTCTTCTGATTTATGTTTCACCTTCATGATTTACAGAGGAATAATGACAAATTTGGAATAGGGCTGACAACAGTTGAGTAATGAAGGATTATTCCAACGCTAGAATAATTGATAATTTTCTTAATTAAAAACGCATCAATTTTATACATATTGTTTGATAAGAGTAGAAAAAATACGGTAACCACTGTGTTACTTCACCGTCATTTTAAATTGAGTGGTAGGAATGGTCGTTGAAAAATAGAAGAGACTAAAGGTAATGAATGAATGAACAAGTGAAGTTAAAGAGTAGTAGTTATTTACAAAAACATTTTAGACCAAGAACTCTTTCTGAAAACAACAGCAGTGTCTAATCAGTTTTTCCATTAAACTGCTTCTCTATTAATAGAGTTTTTGCCATTTCCATCGGTACAATGAAAGCATATATTGCCTTTTAAACGTATTCCCCCAAATATAAATATAATTTATATAAAATAATCCACATCAAGAAGTAACAGGCGAAATTATGTGATTTAATAAAATGTGAAGAAATAGTAGAGAGGCCAAACTAAATTATCTCGTCAAATAACGATTTTCGTGGGACTGGGTAGCTTTATACCGACAAGTGGTACCTTCTTATTCGGTGGTGTTTCCTGAGTATGAAAAATCATGTTGTCGCTTTCTCAGCCTGTGGAGAGAAGAGCTATGCCGTCACAAATATGGCCATTCTTGGTTCCAGGTTTTAGCACAGTAAAGCTAGGGTTTAACCCAAACATCCAAAAAAAAGTTCTACCTAGCAGGAAACTGTTTAGTACCCTTCTCTCAATAAGTGGTCAAAAGTTGCACAACATTGCGCGACGGGTTTAGGAGGGAGGGGGGTGGAAATGTGGTAAAATGGTAGGTTTCAACAGTTTTATAGTTTTTCGCAAATATCTCGTTAACTGCAAGGTTTAGCGCAAACTTCATCTTATACAAAATTAATCTATATTTAATTTAAAATAAAAATGGTCTTATGCATTTTTGACTTCCCGACAAGGGTTACAGAGATATGGAACGGGTAATGATCTCATTATTTTCCAGTTAGCTTGGGATTCATCGTACTCACTTAAAAATAAGTGTTTCGTTATAAAGAATATGTTTCGTTATAAAAAGTACTTAGTGACGCATCAATAAGATAGGAACATTTGTATGTGTGTATGTATGTATGTTGGTACAGAGCTGGCAACTCTGCTACCATATAGGTGGAAACATCAAATGCTGAAGAATCGTCGAAAGACGCCCTATGCTTCTACAGGAGCAAAAACGAATGATGATGATGATGATGTATGTATGTACGGCTATGTGTATGTATATGATAATATATCTACATTGCTCCCCTCCTTTGTCACTTTTATCTTCATTTTGCCTATTTTTCTCTTTGAATAATTCATCATATCGTTTTTTTTTCGTTCCCATTTGTGTTCTTATAATTACACCTACTTAAATTACCTCTATCTTTTGTCATATCATCCTAAAAAAGATAAAATCATGTGGATATCATTGAAACAGGGTTAATTACAAACTTTATCTAATAAGCTGTAATACAAAAAATAATGAAAATTGTTTTCTTCACAATACATGCTTTTCAGTAAATTCAATGTTATTCAATGAAAAGTGGTATGTACAACGTTCAAGGTAGTTACATAAAACTAAATAACAGCAATCAGTAACCTAAAAACCTTCAAGCTCTTTTTCATGTTGAAGATTATCTTCATCGATGCCGTCGTCAATAATTAGTGCATCTGCGTTGGTGCACCCATGTCCGGAGCAATTCTTACACATGTTTGAGCATTTCAAGCCACTCTGTCGACGCTTACAATTCCTGACACACCCCGCATTACAAGTGTAAACAATGAGGGAGAGCAATTCTTCAGGATCGGCGGCCTTTGTGATTGCAACTGGACGCACATAACCACCAATCCTTTTCCAACCCCATTTTAGTGAATCTTTATTGAGATTGAGCCATTGCTGCACTTGATGGTAAACTCTATAAGAGTGTTGTTGTGCAGCTGCTGAAGTAGGGAAAAGTACAGCCAACCTGAGATTTGTGTGTACAGGCTCCTTTACGATGGTCTACAAATAACATTGATGGCGCAGATTATCCAAATTATCTGCATTTGTTGATGCAAATATCGAAAGGAAGAAATGGTTTCCAGCCAGTTACTGCATCTGGGTCTGCATTTGGGTGGTTAAAAATCAACTGCTTTAAATAAAATTCCTTGCCACATCGCACGCTTTCAGAAGGCGTTATTTTTCCCTTTCTATAAATTGAAGAGGCGGTATCACATCCGGCGAAAGTGTAAACTGCCAAGAGAACATCCTTCATTTTCCCGATACCACGCTGAATGTCTCCAATGCAGTAAACTTTTTCTTCTTGATTATACCTTTATTCGGTACAACCATCTTCAAGTGTTTGAGGGCTGGAGCATGAACAACCAACAAGACCAATAAATCGGTGTCATTGCCAATTACGATACCCTCTGTTTCCTTCTTTGATTCGTCAATTGTAGTAAAAACGATCTTGGTGTCAGCATCACATTCTGCCTGAATCACTTTGCAGCCAGCTTGCTGTAAGTGTACAGTGGTGAGAGTAATCAGTTGTATCTTGTTCTTAATACTAGTTAGAAATTTTGCTTGTCCTAGAGTGACATTAATTCCATCTTCCACTTTCACTTCAACATGCGTAGTAGTGGATGATCTGAGTAAATGTTGTTCGTCTTTTATGCTGGGTGCTTTACCATAACAACCTGGCTTCCCCACTTCTTTGAAGACTTTATATAATACACTTGGAGCGAATATTACGAGTGCATAGGCGTGATTTTTTCTTTTTTTGACAAACAGAAAAAGTTACATTTTTACCCCCTCCATATTTCCGTAATCCTTTACTGCAGTGCAAAAATTCATAGGACCATTTTTATTGTAAATTAAATGTACATTAATTTTGTATAAGATCAAGTTTGCGCTAAACTTTGCAGTTAACGAGATATTTGCGAAAAACTGTAAAACTGTTGAAATCTACCATTTTACCACCTTTCCAACCCCCTCCCGCCTAAATCCGACACGCAAGGTCATGGAACTTTTTTTCACTTACTAAGAGGAGGGCACTAAACAGTTTTCCACTGGGTAGAATTTTCTTTTTTGGATGTTTGGGTTAAACCTAGTCTTACTGTATTAAAACCTGATACCAAGAATCGCCATCTTTGTGAAGTCATAGCTCCTCACTCCACAGGCTGAGAAAGCGACAACAGGGATTTTTCTACTAAGGAAACACCGCTGATTACAATGGTATCACTTGTCGGTATAAACCTACTCAGTCCCACGAAAATAATTATTAATTCACTTGGCCTCCCTACTAAAAGGGCTGCAGCAATTTATTGGAAAAATGCGATTTGGGTTGCTCTATAATTCTATAGCGAAAGGATCTCAGTGAGACCTACAGCTAGGTAAATAGATGCTCCGGTACTGCTTGATTTTGAACACACAAAAATAGTAAAGGGCTTTACTCGGAACTTCCCTCGCAAGTGGAAGTTTTGACACAACACATTCAAATATCAAAGGAAAAAGACATTATTTTTTGAAACATTTACTCTGCATATGTTGGATCTAAGATATGCTTATTTTTGTCAAGGGCAAATACCTGAGCTATATGCAAAGTATTACTTTTATTTAACTAATAGTTCTTGAGTTCGAGCAAAAATAGCCAGAATTTTATTTTTAAGTTGCTCACCCTGTATATATTTGACCGAAATTTTGTTCCGTACCAGGTAAACATATACTCCGCATTCAAAATATCAACTTTTATCAACAAATAGTTTTTGATCTATACCGCCAACAAATGGACAGACAGTCAGGCAGACGGACAGACAGAGAGACGGAAGTGAGAAAAAAATTTTTTTTCGTCATTTAGGGACCCTGAAACAGTTACCGTTTAAAACCTTTCAAAGTAACTGAATTTTATGTTGTTATTCATGGAGAAGTTAATAATTTTCTGACAGCGAAGTTAATTGTTAATTTGTTTTATTAGTTAAAATGTGAAGAAGCAAACATCTAAAACGTCGAAAAGCAATTGGAAGAATGTAAAACTGGGCCTCGGTGCAGATAAATTTAAAAGGTTCCTATTATTGATAGAACATAAATCTGCTTATTGCAGTTTTACGAGAAAATGCATGAAGCCACATCTGACAAAAAGTAAGCCAAAATCGTGGGTCGTTTTTGTGATTTTTACTCGTCGCAAGATGCACAAGATATTTTTCTGCAACGGTTCATAGAAGCGTCGTTCCAGAAAATGGGGAAATTTTAGGATCAATTTGAAATCTTTTAAATACTATGACATTATAGAAGACTTAAGAAAATAACTTGGAACGTTTGCGATTACAACTAAACACGTGAAAAGAAGTAGACATGTTATTATTATCGAAGAATTTCTAAGGATATGAGCGACGATCAAAATTCAAGTGGAAATGCTCTTACAGCGGAAACATGTACAAATATCCGACTACCTAAGTAAGCTGTAAGCTATACAGGGAGCTGCAATAATGCCCTATTAACTCGATGGTACGATGAGTATGAGAAAAATAAGAAAAACATTCTTTGTGTTATATTTTTGAAGATATTTTTAATTTTGAATTTTAAAATTTCTTGAGTTTCTGTTAGTTAATTAACAAAATTATTTACAAGCAGTTACATTCATACTATTATCTTTAAGTGGTTAATGTTTTTCTATTCTAATACTCAATATTATAGAAATTAATAATCCAACTTTGGGCTACCATATTTTTAGAAATATAAAGCAAAGGATTTTTTCCTTATTTTTCTTATACTCAGGGAGTATCCCTTAACAAGGTACCATTGAATTAATACGTCATTATTGCAGCACCTTGTATATTCTACTACAGTTCCTTTAATGAAAATATTTGATAGAGCTTTGGGCGGTTTCCAATTGCTTTCTTTGTTAAGAACTGAAGGTGCAAAACTATCTACTGTTACCGAATTCAACATTTATGAAAGAAAAAGTAAGAAAAAGAAAATCTAATATTGCAAGTACGAAAGAACGGAAGAAAGAAACGAGAATGATGTGTTTCTTTACTTTGGCGTTGACTTCATGTAAAATATTCAGCTGTCCAGCTGCCAGTTTAGAAAATGTGTTACGAGTAAAATAATTTCACGATTTACCTATATCATGAACGATAAACAAAGAAAGGGCCCGTCGAAATAAGCTCATTTCTTTTGGATTATTCAAAAAACTGTTTGAAACTATTTGAGAGGTCAATATTTGCAGACAGTTTGCCTTTAACTCGCATCCACGATCCCCAGTGGTCACCCTATATTATAAATTCTGTACTAAAACCAGGAAATAAAAACCTCCCACAGTATCAGCATCAGCATTTTCAGAGAATGATTCAACCCAATTCCATATCCAGATATTTCTTCAATAGAAGACGAGAAAAATCATCCTGCAAGTTGATACCTCTTTGTGAAAAACCCGATTCAGCTTTTCAGTTCATTTTTGTGTCATTAAAATTAGCACCATGTATGTAAATTCCAACGTACAGATATGCTCGCATCAGCTACAGAACACCTTAATCCAGCCCTGTTCGCGCATACAGGCCATTTAGAATTAATCCTGGCACAAAAACGATTTCTCACAATTTCGATATCGCATTGTGCGCGGACGAAGACAACCCTGATAGTCCGCAATAGCTGTCCGACGCATTATTAGCAAGTTATTGTGCGATTTTTAACGTTTAATAACGCTCCAACACCGTGGACTACAATGAGGCTAACCCCAAAATTTGCAGAAGCGAAACGGAACCCTATTTAGGGGTAATGTAAGCTTCCGGACCGAGCGATATAAAAAACGAAGATTTTAAACTTGTTCTGATTTTCGGCGATAACCATTGTCATTCACGGTTCCGGTTCCGCATATTTGACCTTCTGACCTGGAAATAACAGGGGCAGTTTGTCATTGCTCTTCTACACTGTTACTGCTCCACGCTTTATTTGGGATAAGCCTTCTCAAGGAATCTAACGCCGAAAAAGTCGTTGCTCCGGAATTATTTTAATTATATCGAGACATTCCAGCCAGTGGCGTATCACGTTGATGTAAAATTATTGCTACTTTTTCGGGAGAAAATGTGTAAGACAAATTTTAATTTTCTAACATATCACTCACTCATTACAAAGTGTAAATAAATAACATTAATTCTATTGCAATTAAAGAAATTTTTATCAGTTTTGGATGTAGCAACTCCTTTACATCGTATTAATTTTTAATCCTCATAAGCAACACATTTTTTGAAAAGGTATTTGTTGTAGAACATAAATTTCTAGATCAAGGAATAAACACTCTAGGTATTCTTTAGTAGAGCATGCGCTCCATTTATGAAAACCGAATAATAGCGATGACGCTCAGTATTGCTTTCGTTTCTCTTAATCTTTTAGTTTAAAATTCTTTTTCTTCTTCTTCTTATTCTTCTTCTTCTCCTTTTTCTTTTTTTGTAGGCTATGTCGCCTGTTTTTCTTCACGCCTTTATTGTGCTACTAAGAACTCTCAACTGAAGTTGATACCCAACTAGTTTAAAATTAATAAAATTACAAAAGTAGTATCTTTTTGTTACACATAATTTTTTTATACAAGGAGATTCCCTCAAAACAAAACTTTTGGTTATCCTGCAAAATAATTATAACTGGCTTCTTTTAACTCTTCTTTGAAAGAAACTTGTCCTTCTTGGAGCCTTTTTGCATGCATTCAACTAAGAAGATTTCTTAAGGGTCCGAAAACATTATAAGCATCAGCTGCACGACTGTGTAAGATGGTCTCAATGTTAAACCCACGCCTGATCTTCAATTATATATTTTGAAAATGTTTCCTACACAACTTCTGCCCGCACCCATCAGGTTGGACACGTTGTTTATTCTTATTTCCATTTAAAAATGTTTGTTTTGAACATTGAAACTTTCTGTGATACAACTGTAATTTTTTTCCCTCGTGCGGTATCACCTAATCTTCAATTTCGGTTGATATCTCCTCCGTTCATGTCGCCAACATTTTGCCTGAAAGTATTACAGCGAAATTTACATGACAATCATTCTCTTGTGGATTTTGCTATAACTTAAACCTTTTTTTGTAATATCTACTTGTTAAATATTTCTTTAAGGACTGTTTACTACTGCGTAAGCAACCTCTTTACGGCCCGGCCGTAAAAAGTGTCCGTAAAGACCACGGCCTGCTAAACTGTGTGCCAAACGTCAAAGTGACGTTTGTCACATAAATCCAGCAGCAAGCAAGCCTTCAACTCCACATAGAAGAAGGCGCAAAAAACTGCTATAACTCCTGAACATACGCTAAAATAACTTGCTCATTCAGAATCTTAACGTCTTTAGGAATATCTTCATCATTTTCTACAGATGTCATAAGTTACGAGCTGGCTACAACTTAAAACTGCTTACAACCATACACGAAGTTGGAAATAACTGACATTTATAAACAACAGTTGCAACGTTCTACGCACACTCAATCATTCTAAAATGTCATTACACAAACTTAGCGTTTTGATGAAAATAAATTAGAAAAATATAGATATGACCGAATTGTATGTAGGTATTACAAAAACTATTGTACAATACACGTCCGTTAGGGCCTTTACTGCCTCGCCAGTATTATTCGACTCGCTCTTCGAGCTCGTCTCACAAATTCTCTGGCTCGGCAGTAAAGGCTATCCTAACGGACTTCTACTGTAAAATACTAATTTAAATCTACCACGCAGTAAAATCCTGAGTTTTGTTAATTATCTTCGATTTTATCTTCCATCGCAATGGCTTAAATCAAAATTATGTCGGCAGACTTTACCTGCCAATCATTATCTCATTGATGTTATTATAGCTGACTGTCTTTGATTCGTCAAGCGGCAACATCAAATAAAAGATTTTTGATGATCTCTGTTATTTTTTCCACTTTTGCCTCAGTTTGGGTTCTCTTCGATTCCATCCTCCATCGCAATGTCATAGACTAGAATTTCACGTGGAAATAACTATTACGGCGGACTTTAAATGTCAATAATTCTTTCGTGGGTTTTGATATAATTATAAGCGGCTTTTTTAACCCGACAAGCGGTAAAATCAAATCTTCGGTATCTTTGACGATTTTTTCCGTTATTGTTTCCATTTATTTCCGCACTTTTGGTTCTCTTCGATTCCATATTCCATCGCAATGGCTTAGACCAACACTTCACTTGGAAATAACTATTACGGCAGAATTTATATGTCAATAATTATATCGTGGATGTTGCTACAACTAAAACCTTATTCGATCCGTAAGGCGGTAACATCAAGTCTTTAGTATCTTTGATGATATCCTCCGTTCTTGTTTCCACTTCACCACACTTTGGGTTGTTTTCTGTTCTATCTTCCATCGCAATGGCTTAGACCAACATTTCGCTTGGAAATAACTAAGACGGCCAACTTTACATGACAATCGTTCTCTCGTGGATTTTGCTATAACTGACACTTTCTTCGATTCGCCAAGCGGTAACATCATGTCTTCAGCTTTTTAACATATACCTCGTGCTTCTTTCCACTTCTTCGCACTTCGAGTCATCTTCGATTTCTTTTACCATCGTCCATCAAAATATCTTCACTAAGAAATATGATGTCACACTTTACAAACCAATCGTGAATTTTGCTATAACTGAAACATTAAATCTTCAGTGTTTTTGACGATCTTCTCCGTTCTTGTTTCCACTATTCGATACTCTCTTGCATCAAAATGGCTTAGATAAAATTTTACTTAGAAATATGACGGTACACTTTACATGCCAATCATTATTTTGTGGATTTTGTCATAAATCAAACCTTCTTCAATCCGCAAAGCAGTAATACCAATTCGTCAGTTTTTTATGATCTCCTCCGTTCTTGTTTCCACTTCTTCCGCACTTTGAATCATATTCAATTCCTTCTTCCATCGAAATGGCTTAGACCAAAATTTCAGTTGAAAATATGACGGTACACTTTACATGCCAATCATTCTTTCGTAGACTTCGCTATAGCTAAAACCTTCTTCGATCCATCAAACGGTAAAACCAAATCTTCAGTTTTTTTAAATAACCTCCTCCATTCTTATTTTCACTTCTTCCGTGCTTTGGTTTACCTTAAATCCTCTCTTCCATCGAAATGTATTAGATAAAACTTCACTTAGAGATATGACGGCACACTTTATCTGTCATTATTCCTTCGTTGGTTTTGCTATAACTGAAACTTCCTTGGGCCATCCAAACAGTAACATGAAAACTTCAGTTTTCTTATAATCTCCTATGTTCTTGTTTCCACTTCTTCCGCAATTTGGGCCATCTTCCATTCCGTTTCGTACCGCAATGGCTTAGACCAAAATTTGATTTGGAAATACATATATAAATATATAAACACATTACATGCCAACCATTTTTTTGTGGAGTTTGGCTGCAACTGAAACAGTATTTGATCCGTTCTTGTTTCCACCTTTTCAGCACTTTGAGTCACCTTGGAATTTCTCTCCCATACAAATCGCTTAGACCAAATATACTTGGAAATATGACGACACACTTTACTTGTCAATCATTCTTTTTTTAATTTTGCTACTACTCAAAACTTATTCGATCCCCCAAGCGGTAACATCAAGTCTTCAATATCTTTGAAGATCGTCTCCGTTCGAATTTCCACTTCAGTACTTTGGGTCCTTTCCAATTTTTTCTCTCAGAGAAATGCATTAGACCAAAATTGCATTAGAAAATATGACGGCGCACTTTCATGCCGATCATTTTGTCGTGAATTTTGTGGTAACCGACTTTCATTGATCCATCAAGCGGTAGCATCAACTAGTCAGCATCTTTAATCATCTCCTCCGTTCTTGTTTCCACTTCTTCCGTACTTTGGGTAATCTTCGATTCCATCTTCCATCGCAATGGCTTAAACCTAAATTTATTGCAGAAATAACTATTAAGGCAGACTTTACATGCCAATCATTCTCTCTTGGATTTCGCTATACCTGAAACAGTAACATCAAGTCTTCCGTTTTTAATGATCTTCTCCGTTTTTACTTCCACTTCCTCTACACCATAAATTATATTCGATTATGCCTCCTATTGAAATAACTTACACCAAAATTTTACATAGAAATATGACGACACACTTTACATGTCCATAATTCTTTCGTTGATATTGCTAGAACTGAAACCTTATTCGATCCGCCAAGCGGTTTTCAGTACCGATAATAATTTCCTCCGTTCTTGTTTCCACTTCCGTACTTTGGATAATCTTGGATTCCATCTTCCACCGTAATGGGTAAGACCAAAATTTTACTTGGAAATAACTGCGGCGTCAGACTTTACATGCCAATCATTCTTTCGAGGATTTTGCCGAAAACGAACACTTTTATCTGCCAAGAATCAAGTTTTAAGTTTTTTATCATCTCTTTCGTCCTTGTTTCCACTTCTTCCGCACTTTGGTTCGTCTTCGATTCCATCTTCCATCTTCCTTAGACCAAAATTTCATTTGGAAATAACTATGACAGCAAACTTTACCTGTCAATTATTCTCTCGTTGATTTTGCTGTAACTACCACCGTCTCTGATACGTCAAATGGTTAATCTAGTCTTCAGTTTCTTTGAACATCCATTCCGTTCTTACTATATGTTCACTTCTTCCGCACTTTGGGTTCTCTAGGATTCCTTCTCCCATCGAAATGGCTGACACCAAAATTTCACTTGGAAATATGAGGGCACACTTTACATGCGAATTATTCTTTTATGGTTGCTGTAGCTGGCTTTCTTTGATCCGCTAGGCAGTGTTTTGCTGATCTTCTCAGTTATTTTTTCCACTTCTTCCGCAGTTTGGGTTCTCTTCGATTTTATCTTCAAAATTTCACTTGGAAATACCTATGACGGCACGCATCAAAAAATCATTCTTTCGTAGGTTTTGCTACAACTAAAACCTTATTCGATCCGTAAAGCGCTAACATTAAGTCTACAGTTTTTTTTATAATCTTCACTGTTCTTGTTTTCACTTCTTTCGCACTTTTGTTTAACTTTAACGCCCTCTCTCATCGCCAACCGAGATGGCTGACACCAAAATTTCACTTGGAAATATGAGAACACACTTTATATGCGAATTATTCTTTTATTGTTGCTGTAGCTGGCTTTCTTTGATCCGCTAAGCAGTGTTTTGCTGATCTTCTCAGTTATTTTTTCCACTTCTTCCGCAGTTTGGGTTCTCTTCGATTTTATCTTCAAAATTTCACTTGGAAATACCTATGACGGCACGCATCAAAAAATCATTCTTTCGTAGGTTTTGCTACAACTAAAATCTTATTCGATCCGTAAAGCGCTAACATTAAGTCTACAGTTTTTTTTATAATCTTCACTGTTCTTGTTTTCACTTCTTTCGCACTTTTGTTTAACTTTAACGCCCTCTCTCATCGCCAACCGAGATGGCTTAGACCAAAATTTCACTTGAAAATATGACACCAATCACTTTTTTGTGGATTTGGTTATAACTGAACCCTTCTTTAGTCCACCAACGGTAACATTACGTATTCATTTTTTTTGTGATGATCTCCTCTCTTCTTGTTCCGCACATTAGGTCATCTTTGATCCTGTCTCCAATAGAAATGGCGTAGACCAAACTTTCACTTGAAAATATGACGGCACACTTTACATGCCATTAATTCTTTCGTGAATTTTGCTATAAATGAAACCTTCCTTCATCCGTTCTCCGTTCTTCTTTCCAGTTCTTCCGTACTTTGGGTCATCTTCGATTCCTTCTTTCATGAAATTGCTTTAAACCAAAATTTCACTTGGAAATATGACGGCACTCTTAAATGCCAACTATGCGTTCGTGGGTAGTTCTTAGTCCCTTGCCGTTTTGTGTTAAGAGCTGTATAATGCTTTTGTAGTCAAATTCAACTTCACGCAATTTCCATTGTTGCAGAAGTGATTAGTAAATACGTCTATAAATCTAACAACTAGTTGACTACAAAATAACAATTATTTCTATATACTTTCAAGTAGGTTAGAGAAGAATCTCCCCTCATAGTTACATTTGACAAGTTAATATATTTCAATATAATAATAAAAGTATTGTTCTCGAACTACATTTTTGTATTTTGTATTTCAAACCGTTCCTGCATTAAATTGTTATAGACTCGACTTTCAGTCTGTGAAATATAACAGGAAGCCCCAAAGAGATGCTTCGATGGCAGTCAAAATTTATTGTCATATTGGGTCACAATAAATTCGATCAGAGCCAACGAACTTCGGTTTTGCTACTTCACCATTTCGACGACACAGATACATCTGCTAGAAACTTCAAGCTTCCCCAGAAAGTTTCTGAAACTTCCAGAAGTACTTAAACTTCTAGCACGTTTTGACGACCTTCAACATCCTTGTTATGAGGCTGCAATGTAATTAAATCGGGTGTGGGCGACTTTGTTGCTAATTAGTACACGAAGACAGCTCCAAGATAAAAGTAATGAAATTATCATGGACTGAAACACGAGTTGTAATTGTTAAATGGAATATAGCAATTTGCTTTAGTCCAAGTTCTCCTTAAGTAAATTGCGTTGGTAACTCATACTGCTACTGGCAGTATATTACTTGAGTTTTACAATAGGTTGAAAAATTAGTTATTATTTAATATTATCCTAAAATGTGTTTTTATTGTTAGTACTGCTTATAACAATGCATGTATTGACATAATAAAATCGTCTTAGTGCAAGTAATGTGCTATTGTTAAAATCCTTCAATTACAAAAAAAATGTCGTAAAAGGTTTATTGAATCATTAATTTTTCACACTTAGTTCTCAGTTTTGTCTTAAGTTCTTCTAGGTCACTGATAGGGACCTAAAGATTGATTCCTTGTGAACTATAAACTCATGTTAGCTCCAATACCTTAAATACGAGACACAAGGTAAAACATCAACCACACTTTATATTGCTTCTATGTATGTACACATTACGTATTCAAATAATAGAAATCTACTAACTAGCTACAACAACATGAATTTTACCAATTTAATATTATAAATTACAACGTTGTAGAGTTGTGGAAGTCCGGTCCTGGAGCTCAAAGGCTAAAATAACTTTTAATAAGCTAGTCAAATTGGTCTACAAGTGCGTCACAAAGGTTCAATAAAAGCGAAACGAAAAGTTTCCTACTTATATTTAATTCATTACTTGACGACGAGCGGTGTAAGTTTAAAATTACCATTCTCGAGAGAATTCAAAAACAGAGCGCAGGTTTTCCCAAGGATATTAGAAACTAGCAACAAAGTGTAAGCTCAGGATGGGTTGTTCAAAGCTTTGCTTTCAGAGGTTGTATATAATTTGGTTAATGTTGCTTGAACTATATATTTGTTTTGTGAAAAATTGGTTAGTTTCAGGAGCTATCCATTACACGAATATGATTACTCTAACTAAGGCATTCCTGGCTCCATGCCTTATATAAGGACGTCAGTGCGCATAATTTACACTGATACGACGAGATAAACTTGCAAACCATGTTATTGTTATTACGAATTTAAAATTTGCATATATAGAAGTATATAAGTTTTGGTTTTGAAATTTTTATTGTAACAAAATGCCAATTACAATGCTGATAAATTCTCTAATTGCGTATTTTATAGTCAAATCTATTTTTGTAATTTTTATCATCATTATCAGCTAAGTCTAACAGAAAACGAAGTAAAACAAGTATGTACATCAATAAAAAATAGAAAAACTGCGGGATCCAGCAAAATATTAGCTAAGTTACTGAAACGACAATGAGATAAATTAGATAGCCATTCTACAAATTTGTTTCAAGCGTGCTAAAACAGAGCAAAAATTTTAAAAGGACTGAACATCTACGATCTACATATTTATATACCGGGTGATCATTTCAATCTTGGACATAGGAGATAAGTATGGTTATCCTTGATAATGACATTTGAAAGTTGACTGCTGATTCTTAGTTGTTAAAGTGAATTTGCATATTATTCTATCGAAAAAGAGCATTTGTAGACATGACTTATTCGAAGTTAAATTTCCAAATAGCCCTATTCCATCATTATCAGCGGTACACCGCTTTATTTTAAAATTTGAAAATACAGCGAGTCCAGTATCAGAACGTAAGGAATACTACCCCAACAAACAACTGTAAAGGGGTTTACACGAAATTCCTTCGCAAGAGTAATGTGAATTATATCAATTTGCAAATTAAACACATTGTGGCCCGTGCGACTCGAACTCGGGCTTCGACACGGACCACGATGCTAGCCCGGAGCCAAAACTGACTAAACACGGAATCTTGAATATTCTATGCGCTGACGGAATTTAGGAAAAACTACCCCAGGAAAAAATATCCCGGAAAAAATACCCCAGAAAAAAACCCCACGAAAAAATATCCGTGGAAAAAATACCCCAAACTAATTATAGTCACAATAATTGTAATTTGCATTAACAAACCGACAAACAGCAGTTCATTTTATATTATAGACTTATTATTTACACATCTAGGTAAGTACATTATATACTTTTTGCGGCTTACGCGGATACTTGAATTATTCTTCTTAACATAGAATTTCGGCTTAGACCGCGTTGTATTTGTAGATGAACACCCAGCATTCTTTGTCTTGCCTTGCACCTTCTGAATTCGAGCAAGGATTCACCCGATGGCTATACTCTTTGGCGGCTGGTGTTGTTTGAGTTCATTGAGAACGAGGATACTTAGGCAGCTTTGATCTTGTTGCTGTTCGTGCATCCATATTGACTAACGTTTCGCAACACCTTGCAGCTTACACCATCAGAGGAAAAGTCGCACTAAGAAGTGAAGGTGAAAGGTAAAAAGGTTCAGGGCCGTTACCCAAAGTTTCGTTGCTCGTGAACACAGTTTTGATGTTGCATCGTTTCAGGACCCGTCCTATCTTATCAGTCTAGCCTTTAACGCAAGGTAGAAATACTAAGTCTTTCAGAGGTGGGTAATTTCAAACTAAGAGCTATAGATACGGACATCTCTATAAATGAAGAATTACCAAAAAGTACATGAGTCGCCCGGAAGACAAAAATGGACGGTGAACAGCACAACGACGAAATATTCAAGGACCCAATAGATGCGTTCCGAGTTGAAGTTTTCATTGTTATCAAAAATGCAGTCAGGGTTGCTATAGATAAAAGATTTTCCAAAAATAATAAAAAAATTACCCCTCCCCCACTCCTACATACAAACAACTCGCAAAACTTTCACATTAGCTAGAGTTCTAGAGCAAAAGTGTCCATCCTATCTGACGAATTACTGCAATTTGACAGGAAGAAGTGGTACCCTTATTGACTCGTTTAATGAGGGCAATGATGAAGAAATCGATATATCAAAAATTGAACAAAAAGTAGAGCAACCTAAAAACGAGCTTTAAAAAATACAACAACAGCCGCTCTTGTCGCTATATCTTTTATACTCATACAACATGCAGTCTGCAGCATTAACGAATTTATTTTTAACGTACATACCAATACATCGGATGGCCTAGAATACGTGTCCCAAAATTTATCAGCTGATACAGCATCCGAAAATAAGCAAAATCTTTCACATAACGACGGATCCGAAATTAATTTTATTTAATTAAAATAACATGTATGGAGTAAATTTGGAGTAATTTCGTACGTCTACGCAATTTTTATACTGAATTGGATGACATTAAAAAATTAGTATAAAGCTCAGAAGGGGCAGTTTATGCAATGGTGTTACGATAACCTATATTGTAACCTTTTAGAGTTGAAATTTTTATCAATTCTAGTTGGATATTAAAAAAAAGGTACTATTGTTTGCAATCACTGAAAGCAGTACTTTTCGACATAATTGAACCTAAAAAATGCAATGAGTTTTATAATGAAAAATTCGAAGTTGACTAATAAAGTAATTTTACCTAATTTTAAGCTGTTTTGAGTAAGAGTTTATGTAAAAAGTTAAAGTTTTTCTGATATCTCACTAACAATGGTAAACATTTCGATTCTCAAAAGTTACTGCGTTTTCCTGTTCCTTGCGTAAATTTTGTATTTACATTTTAGATATTATACTCCCGTGTACTTCTGTGTTTTCTTATTATCGTTAGGCAAGCAGCCAATTTTTACAAACACGCATGAGCCTTTTAGGGCTGAAGTCCCACCGGGCCTTTCCATGTTTCCATTGCCAGTCCGGCCCTGATTATAGAAAATATACAGAATAGATACTTAGTTTAATACGGTCAGTAGCAACGAATAGCGGTGAAAGACCACCAAAAAGTTATCATATAGGTAAGACAAAGAAATACGAGGAGAGGATAGATAAAGAGATGCGAGAGGGAGAGAGAGAGAACCCGACGAGAAATCATGGATAGATAAGGAACATCAAGATTAGGCATCTGAAGACCAGTAGTACACTGACAAATTATCAGCTAAGGGAATGACAAAGAAAAGCTACTGTATTTATACTCAGCAAAGAGAAACAACAAATAGGTAACAAGTCCTTACCTAAGTGAAACCAAAGTTGAAAATGATTAACATGGTATAAAAGTTACATGAAAGATGAAACCAGGTAACGCTCCTGCGCGATAGAAGCTCGATTGTAAACTAGGTGTAAACAGAAAAAATCAAATGAACTAATATGACTATTTCTAGTTTTTTTAAAATTTAAATTGGCAACTCGATAAGTATACATATAGTATAAGCAAAAAGAAAGTTAATAATGGAATTTTGAAATCATGTGCAGTATAACACCAGAAAATATGAAGCTGTCATCTGATATTCTTGACAAAACGAGGTTATGATTTTCTCCTTCTTGTTCGTCTGCAGGCTTTAGAATTATTTCCATTGCGTTTATTAGGGAAAGTCACATTGCGATATTTGCCACTGCCAACCACTGTCTATAAAATGTCAGTGACAAAGAGTAGGTTATTATTTTCTGGTGTTAGACACTTCAAAATTCCAAAGGCATCTCTGTTGAACTTTCTTTTTGCTCATACTATATTTAGAAAGTTACTGACTGGGACTATGTGTCACTAGTATTTTCAGAGAATATGTTATATAATTTTCTATGTAGTTTTCTTTGAAGATTTAATATATTCCCATACCTAATGTTTGTTTAATAGTTTACAAACATTTTTGTCGTGCGATTCCTCTCTCCCGCCATACGAGTTGGCATGAAGCGAAACTTTCCCAAACGAAAATATTGGGTTAATACTTAAGCATGTAATATTCAGATTATTTGAAAATGCAATTTCAAATGTATAACATCAGCAGTCAAAAAGAGTAATATAGAAAGAAGTATAAATCAAAGGTAAAAAGGTGAGATATATTGAAGTTTAGACTACAATTACTTTAATTTTGCCATTTATTAACCACTACGATTATTTATTATATAATGTATAGGGTGTAATTATTACAAATTACAACTACAATTTAATATTAAAAGACAAAGGTAAAGGTTATTTCAATTCCTCCAACTGGGGGCGGGCTGCTATAGGGACATCCCGTCCCTCTTCAGCCAAAAACGGGCAACTCGGGATGGGTGAGAGAAAGGAAGGGTGGAGACTGAAAGAAAGGTCAGGAAAGATGGAGAAATACTTCCCCGGCATTCACCTCAGAGAAAGTACTCTGTTGATTCAGGAAAACTACCTAAAAACCTGAATCAAGGCAGAGGGCCGCGGGAATCGAACCCACGACCTTCCGAATGCTAAGTAGCAGTGCAACGCACTAGGCTATGGAGCTCGGTTTTAATATTATAGAGCGTTGCCCATTAGCTATTTTTCAACTTTCTTCCTGAACGTTTGGTAATAAAGGTAACTATTATTATTTAATGTTTTAACAAGATCAAATTCACGAATAATAAACTTTAAACACCCATTTTATCTACTAATTTTCCATAGAGCTCAATTTCCAAATAAGATTTTACTTTATTTGAAACGCTCATCATTTATCGCTGATTGAATTGAATCGTTAATTTGCAAATGATCTATAAACGCACCAGCTACTGTCTTTAAAAGTATAAACGTAGATATGATCCTATTTTACATCTCGTAAGACACGTTCAAAGAAGTAGAAAATAGTCACTTCTCGTATCCTGCCGTAATAAATCACGGATTACGCTCAGTTATTTAACAGTGTAAAAGATTATAAACGGCTGTTGCCCCAGAACCTGCACTACCCTAAATCTCGAACTGGTTTTCGCGCCCCATACCCTTGAAATTTTTTAATAAATCGATTTCAAAATGCTGCTGTTGCCACCTATTAAATTTTAATGCTGTCCCGAATCTTTCCTGAGATAAATCTCGAGTGTCACTTTCTCGCATTCAGTGGCGCCTGCTTCGCCCTCCAAAGAAAATTTGTTGGTGATGTTTCAAGTGGGATAAACCTTGAGTATTTTGAGGACGAAGCATATTTAATGTTTGAAATTTAGGCAAAAATTTTATTCGTGGCGATTATAACTCAGAACAGAAATATAAACTCCTTTCTTAGATTTCTCGTTGTCCTTTAAATAAATAAATACAATTTTAGCATGACACTGTACTTAAATAAATGACTTAAAAGCCCCGTGTTTTTAGTGATAATTGAAGTAAAAAGTAAATAAATTACACACTCTTATAACTTGGTGTCTTAAGTAAGTAATTTTTATATGAACAAAATATCATCTAGTGTAGTAAATTTTCTCAACGAACATTCTCGCTAACCAATTTAAACTAACGGCATTCAACTACATATTCATAGTTAATATAAACCCAATAAAAAGTGAAACTTACGGTTGCAGGCATACTCGGTCTACTTCAAACCACCTCGGGGAGCGGTTTCTCTCCTTTAG
Organism: Agriotes lineatus; assembly: GCA_940337035.1. Classification (NCBI taxonomy): domain Eukaryota; kingdom Metazoa; phylum Arthropoda; class Insecta; order Coleoptera; family Elateridae; genus Agriotes; species Agriotes lineatus. The sequence goes on from OW679198.1 coordinate 47,013,232, forward strand.
GTTTTAGTCCGGTTCTCTCCAGCGGATTACTGAAAGGTTTTTCATTTTGCCTGAGTTCGCTGTAAGCTTTTACACAGCGATATAGACAGAAAGTTTAAGTTTCTAAAAGATGTATTTTATATTAATTTTGGGAAAGGAAATCACAGGGGATCCGATCCGTCAGGTGATTGACAGCCACCGAAGAATAACTTTTGCGAAGTGTTAAGTTTCCACAGCATTTCTGTAAGTATACAGAGATAACTTGGTAACAGTATTCGTACTATGGAATGAATATTTTACTAAAGGTTAAATTATTAAATAGCAAGATATTGATCGCCTAAAATTGTTGGAAATGTTTAGCTATAAGGAGATCTAAGTACTGGAATTAATTTTGCAGGAAATAAAAACTCTGTGACTATGACGCCTCTTTCTGATTCAAACTGATTTTCCCAGTGGCTAGCTAGGTACTTCTATCTGCGAAAGCTCAAGCTAGCTTAAGACGTTAGCACCAGATAAATGAGAAATCTGAGAACTAAATCCCCCACAGGAAGCATGCCTTAGAATTATTCTGCCTTTCGAAGCAAAAACGTCGTATCTACAAAATTGAGTTGTTACTACAAGATACAATGGATGGCGAACCTTTAGCTTGGTAGTACTGACGTATCTACAGTGTTAGCGTGTTAAAAGTGCTTATGAAATTTGACTTATACCTACAGTGACTATTAAAACCCGTCGTATCTGATTTACCCTAAGTTTTAAGCTGCATATTAGTATCTGCAGTTCCTACTGCTACTCCTACCTTCGCTTGGTAAATAGACAAACATTTAAGTTAGTAAAGTAGGATACGTAGAAGCCGGGTGGCGCAGTTGGGTAGCGCTAGGCTTGCTAGTAAGCAAGTCCTCGGTTCGAATCCCGCGGGGGCCGGAATTTTTCCGCAGCCTTGGCGATTGGAATCGGGCTCGGTGAGACCATTCACAGTTGGGCACCAAATTAGCTGTGCTCTACTCAGAGCCACAGACCTAAGAGATAGAGTAACAAGGTCAACACAACAACATGACACACACTTCACACAATGGTTGCTGTGCAAGCACAAAAGGCGCGCTCCAACTTTGTATCCCGAATCCGGGGCAAGTTGAGCATTGTACCGCCAGTTGCAAGCACAGAAAGCACCAGCCTCTACACCGAAAGGTAAAATGAGGTTAACGATAATACATACATACATACAAGTAGGATACGCTATTATTTCATTCTGAAGTAGATTCAGGTGGCAATGGCATCTGTGAAACAGATATTGAAATAGTAAAGTTGTTAGTAACTGGAAGCTTTGCAAGTCTGTAACAGAGAATTTTGTTTCTACTGCAACAAAGGTCATAAAAAATAAAATACGAGGCTATACAATAACAATGGGCAATTAAGGAAACGAAAATCTATAATACTTCCTTACAGGAGAAAACGAATCAGAAAGTAGACTGGGTTAAAGAATCTGGAAATTCAATGTTCAAAAAAGTGCCCAACAAAGATAAACAGAAAAAGAAGAAAGCATATTAATGAACAGCTCTGCAGATTCAAACAGCAAGAAAAGAAATTGTGTTGCATAAGTGTAGATGAGAAGGACCACTAAAAATTCTAAAAGAAATTACTCAGACCAGCATGATGGCTGTCCAGCGTATTGTGGTTTGAATTTGAGGGAATATCTAAGTGATAACTTTCCGAATTGCTGAATTGGTAGCATTGGCACTATCAACTGGCCACCAAAATCTCTGAGTTGGCACCATGCTATTTCTTTTTGTGGGGTAATTTGAAAAACAAAATGTACAGGAAAGGCCACCCAAATATTGACTCTTTGCGGGAAGCAATCGTTGCGCAGTGTAGGCTAATCACGGATAGGCTATAATTTGCTTGTAGTTTCAATTTTTTTCACAAACTTGTGAATTGTTGATACAGATGGAATAGGTCGATTATTAAATTTAACCGAGAATAAATCACGAACTGTGGGTAAACTGACGCCGCTGTAAAATGTTTTGTTAATAAATACCCTATCTTCATTAGAATATTCAACATTATTATTCATAGTAATTAGTTAAATACGTGAATTGATAACTGATAGAAAATAACATTTATTTTGGCATAAACAAATTTGATCATGGCTGGTTGGTTTTTTGTGAATAAAATGCAAAATATTTATAGCTATCTCTACCTTAAACAAGCAACAAATTCAAGTAAACTTAATATAAAATTAAGCGCATTTTTTTCTCTTTCTATTGATACCCTTATCAATCCTATTAATTCACGCGACAAGGAGGAATCTGCTTTTACAGTGTTTTCACAGACTCATTCTGAACATGGGGATCTCCCTTATTGAACAGCTGAATTACAAACGAAATAAACTTAATGTCAACTTGTTCTTTGAATGTCATTTTTTGGCAGTGGTCTATTATGATATGTTTTATCGGACTTTTTCCACTGTCTAGGGTGTATATCACACGACGTTTCGGGAGTTTTGACCTACTCCCGTCTTCAGGTGTTACTAGTTAGTCCTGGCTTCAAATCCCGGGGTAGGCACGAGTGTACGTATAAAGACGTACAATATCAGTCCTTCTCAGGACTAACTAGTAACACCTGAAGACGGGAGTAGATTAAAACTCCTGAAACGTCGTGTGATATACACCCTAGACAGTGGAAAAAGTCCGGTAAAACATATCTTAATGTCAACTATAAATAAACAATTGCAATAACAGTTGCTTAAATTGTTTGTTTGTTTTCAAAGCCTTCTCAACTGGCAAAGAAGTTTTCCGAGCTATTTAAAAAAATCAAAAAGTCAAAAATTCGCTTTTTTGCTACAGCGCGTGAAGTACATTACATATCCAAAGTTTATTTATGAGGTTTGGTAAACTTTACCTAAGGAGTATTTCATCTCATTTAACCAAATCTCTACCTCGCTTAATAAAGGAAATCCTGATGTTGAGAATAAGTCTGTGGACAAACTGTATACGATTTCCCATGCTATTTCCCTATGCTCGCACCTTAAGTGAAACACTCGGGATGTTGCAATAATCCTTGTCATCCCACCTATTTTATTTATTCCAATGGTTTGTACTGTGCAACGTCCGTTTCGGTAATTTATAAAAAATCGTTTGTGATTTGCCGGTCTTAAAATAACATACTTTGTGACCAAATATATCCAACAATCGTTTCTTATTACAAATAATCTCGGTTGATTTGTATTGGTGTCAGGTACTGTTAAAAATATTGAATCAATATTGTATTAGATATCATATATTAACATCTTTGTAAGTTCATCCCGCCTCCATGCACCAGAATAACCCATTATCAATGCAACCTGAAAAAAATCTGTAAAAGGCTTTACCCAGAACTTCCCTCGTCGACATTGTGACAATAAATCATTTTGAAAATCAAATTAAGTTACGAGTGAAAATATCTTCACGCGTCTAATAAATTAAATAAATTTTCAAATTAAAAAAACCGTTACCCGTGGTCGATTTCGAACGGCAGGCGGACCGCGTGTGCAGCCCACAACGTTTTGTGGGATTTCTAAGGGACTGGGAAAATTCTACCTGCGCCATGAAGTACCGACCTCTCGAATTTCTGCGTCGCAGCTATATTTAGTAACGCGCTAATTTGTACCTCGTTTTTGTATCGTAAAACAGTTATTCTGTATCTATTGGCTCCAATTTTTGGCAAGAATAAAGCCTGCACTATGTACAAATTATTACTTGTATTTATTACTAAATTGAATAAAAAATAAACAAAATTATATTTTTAAGGTACTCACCCTGCATATATTTGTCTGAAATTTTCCCGGTTTCATTCCAGATATAAATATAATGTGTATGGAACATAACAGACAGACAGACAGACAAACAGACGGAATTGAGAAAACCTGTTTTTCGTCATCTAGGGGCCCTGAAACGTGAAGATCTGAAGAAATCTCGAAAGGTGATTTTTTCGTGATTACAATAATTCCTTCGTCTTTCAGACGAGGAAAGTAATAAAAAAAATTATACTAATGTGAGATAAAATTTGTGATTAAAAATATATAAAATTAACATACTGTTATAGCAAGATAATCAGTATTTGGTGCTTCATTGATAAATCTTTCTATTTAGTCAAGTTCGAGAATCTGACTTTTAGACCATATGTCCTTTTTTCAATAATTGCAGCTTCATAAACTTGGAAATATTAATGTTTTGTCTAATATTTAGTACTGATTTCAGCATGGAATATGTTTTCCATAAAGTTGAGCTTCCATTACTCTTGGATAAGATTTCAAACTAAGCAATTACATTTTTTGTTACAGCTTTCACTTTCTTCTTGGAGCAGCAACTTAACACGATAAGGCGACGGTCTCACTTGCGTAAGGCGTGGTCGCGGTTAAGAATGGCGTTTTTAGGGCCATTCACCTTTTTAGCTCAGCGGTAAAGAGCTCCTATGGAAAGACAGCGATTGGTACTTTAAACTTGTGTTTATTCAACAAAAACTAAAGTTACTATTTTTAGGTTTACATATATATATATACAAGAAAATAAGAAAAAGATGGCGTGGTTGCGTTCGGCGCGCGGCTGGAGGGCGGCATCTCGAGGGTCGAGACGCTAGGCCGGTGTCAAGGCGTGGCTGGCGGGGTTCTTGATGGTGGAGGTCTACCTGGGGGCAGGAAACGTCGGCCAGGATTTCTTGAACCTGTGGCTCGCTTCCTAGCGAAGCCCTTTGAGGCGGGGATTGTCTTTACGTGCTGGATGACCTGGGGGCATGACACACCTCGGCGGCATGCAGGGGATGCGGGCGGAGGCTTGGGACATCAGTACCGCGGCCAGGTGGCCCCTCGGTGAAGCAGCGCGGAGCCAGGATGTCGATCCCTTGGAGCGCGAGCTCAGGCGAAGTCTCCTCATGGCGTGTGGTTCCCGGGTTCCTAGGCGAACCTGGTGGGTGGGACGTAGAGCCGGACGGATTGCAGCGGACCGGGACCCACTCTGGTCAGCAAGCAGCTAGCGCAAACCTGGAGCTTGGGGCGTCTTGGGGCCGTGCAGAGAAAACCACGGGCGGCGACACACTTCGGCGGCATGCGAGGGGGATCCGAGCGGAAGCTTGGGTTGTCTTGAGCCGGGCCGCCTATTTCTGATGGCGACACACTCCGGGTGCAGGCAGCTGAAGCGGGCGTCGAGCTTGGGGGCGGTTGACGGCAACTGTCCATGCTCCTCATCCTCAGTGATGTGGCTAAGCCGCGCTGGAGGGTGCGAGCTCTAGGTGGTGGCCGGGGCAGAGCCAAACGTAGGGGGTTCGGATTCCGTTCCTCGGTGAGCTGGGATGAAGAGGCTTCCAGTCCTCGGTGATCCGGGAGGTGGCTGCTTCCATTCCTCGGTGATCCGGGAGGTGGCGGCTTCCATGTGATGATTCCATCTTCGTGGCTTCTGTGTTTTGCCCAATGGGGTACAAGGTAAGTTCAACTCGCTTTGGTGGCTTGCAACGGCCTCTGCTTCTTGGGGGGCGCCCTCTGCGTTGGCTGAATATTTCTGAGTCTAAGTTTCGCACAATGGGAGCGCGAACAAGGTAAGTTCGACTCGCTTTCAGCTTCTAGGTGACGATTCCATGATGGGATGTTGTGGCTGGATTTTTTCTAAATCGATTGGATATTTCTCTGGGTCGCACAATGGGGTGCGTGTCAGAGAATTGGAGGAGCGAACAAGGTGGATGATGAGTGCCCCTCTCTGAAAATCGCCCCGGTTTATAAAGAGAGCCGGCCTTTGTTGGCCGTTTCCAGTGATCCCATTGGTCGCCGCGGTTGGGATTCTCGTCTCTTCTTCTGTTTTATTACATTATCTTCTCCGAGCTTTTAATTAGCGGGTTGTTTTGGCGAGCAGTCGCTTCCTTATAAAAAGACGCACATTTTGATATGCCTATTGCCTCAGTTTGGTGAAATTTTTCTCCGTGTTTGTTATTGAAATTTCGCTAGGCCCGGTGATATAACGGCCAAGCTTTTTACACCACGCTTGTTGGCCGTTCTAGATTCAGGGGAATAAGCCCATTCCTTATTTAATTGCGCATCTTTTGATACGAGATACATAGGGGTTTGTTAATTGCTTCTGCTATAATTAAATTTATTCTAATATGAAAAAGGTGAATGCGCCGGTTATTTTTGGCCTTTGCAAGTATGTGGGAGAATTTATTGCGGCGGCTGCTCGCCGGCCCTAACTGTGAGTTTGCAGCTTGAAGCGAATTTGACCTCGGCGGGTCGGCGCTTTTGCATGTCCTGGCGGGGGGGTTTTGCTGGAGCGTTCGCCGAGGAGACTCGTTTCAATCTCGGGCTTGTGTGCATTCGATGGCCTGAATTTTCCTCTTTTCGTGGATACTAAATACGCATAGGTTTCAAGACACGATATATTTGTTTTCGCGTTTGTTCTTGGTGCTTGGCTGAAGCGACATCTTGGCCCATAATCCTCGCGCTTGAGCTCGCAGCTGTGGTGGCAGGATTTTCGATGAAATGTCCGTAGTTTTATGAGCTTCGCTCGGTACGTGCCGTTTTGCAAAAATTCCTTTTAGCTTAGCTCCATAAAATTTATGGCTGTTTTCCTACAATTTCTTAAATTTTGGCGCGTGGTCCGATGCGAGTGTTTGGCAAATGTAATTTAACGAGTGCTTGTCGTTGCTAATTAAAATGGCTTGAATTTAGAGGCGTTTTTCTGCTCCTTGAAGAAAAATGAAAGCGGGGTCGAGGGCGTTAGATGACAGAAGATAAATTTTTAATTGGGCCGTGATTTGATAAATGGGAAGCACGGCCATTGATCGAATGTCAGGATCATGTCAAACTAGTAAACTTTTCATATTCTTTTTAGTATGCCTCTTTTGATTTAGTTGCTAATAGCTCAAGAATTGCAGCTTCCGATGCTTTCCTTAGCTCAGGTGTGAGTCAAAAAGGGCTCGCTCCAATTCTAATTCAGACATTGTTCTTATAAAAATCGCTTTAACTTAATACTCTTTTATTATGTACATTAGCGGGATTACATTATAAATAAATTATTAAATAAATATCCTTGTTCTTTTTAATTAAATAATATTCAAAATTGAACTTCCGTAATTGTTGTGTAAAAAATTTAAAAGTGAAAAAGTTGTTTGTGCGGACCATGACAACTGCAGACAAGCAACTTCATTATTAATTAATATTGTTACTATAACTGACGAGATCTAAATGTGCCAACTAAATCTAGTATTTTTATTTTGTTTGGGTGGCTTTTTACAAAGTTTTGTGATTTTCAAGTAGCAGAGGCATGGTAAACTGTCAGTTTTTGTCAGTGTCGTTATTATGAGGTCTCAAAAACTAAAATCACAATCAAAATTATTAATTTCAAATGTATATGAATATTTATCAAGAAAAAACCCAAAAATGACTAAGCAACAGCTTTATGTAGAGGTTTTAAAAGTTACAAAATATGGAGTAAACACCATTGAGAAAATTATAAGAATTCAATACAGGAAGGGAAAATTGACAAGCCCCAAGAAACGTGTAAAATCCCACCCCGTAACCAACCCTCAAGAGTTTCTTATTGAGGATTTGAGAAATATAATTTACAATTTTCATTTGGTGGAAAAAGTGCACGTATCTTTATCTCTTAAAAAAACTTTGGAGTTTAAGAAAGATTTAAAATAATTTAGACTTTAAGTTTTTTTTAATAACAGAAGATTGTATGGACGAAATATATATAGCTGGGGACTTCAACAGCAGAGTAGGGAAAAAGAATGCAGAATATAATACGACTATAGGGAAACATGGTGAAGAGGAAAGGAATAGTAACGGGAAGAAAATGTTAAATTACTGTCAGTTACACAATTTGGTTATCACAAACACCCTTTTTTCACTACCTTCTTTGTAAGTGATCCTTACACTGTCAAGTTTGAGGGATGTAGGCTACATTTACAAAAATTGTTACAGTTTCCATGACAATGTACTTACTTCCCTAGAGAAGTGAATTACTTACATCCCGCATGTATTATAACTGACAAGATGCCATTTCTGCCACTTGGTTAACACGAAGCAAACCATTGTCGTTCGTATTATTATTCATTTTTAATCAGAATACAAGCACAAAGCTCACGAAACCACATTTGCAATCGTATTCACGCATTATTTCCAAGAATTTTTTACAGTGCGTTTATAACTGTCAAACAAAACGTCACAGCGCTATAAGGCTACTATAATTTAGCAAATGTCATAATTTTACGCCAGGTTATTACCTACCATTTACTTTACAAAAGGAAATATTGGTAGTGAAAAAAATTATGTACTTTACACAGGATGTAGGAAGATTTACACTACCTCGAACCTTGCTACCCTCGTTCGCTTCTCTCACTCAGGCATCAAACTGTCCTCGGTAGTGTAAATCTTACCTACATCCCTTGTAAAGTAATATACTATTACGAACACAGGGATATACATAAATACACGAGGGTGAAGCCCAGCAGACAAGAAAAATCAATAATTGATTACATACTGATATAGATGGAAAACAGAAAATTAATTATGGACGTAAAAGTTACGAGAGGCGCTGAGATAGCCAGCGACCACCACTTGCTACTGGCGAAAATTAAAGAAGATACATATGAAGAAAAACAAAGCGAAAGAAAAACAGAAAGTGAAACAATACGAACCTACAAACTAGACGAAGAAGAAAGGACAGCAACAGAATATAGAAGAGAAATCGACAAGAATATGGAAAACAGCACCAACATTTTGAAGAAATGGATGTGCAACAAGCATGGGATTGGTTCAAGGAAATAGTACTGGAAGCGGGAAGGAAGGTATGCGGAACGTGCAAAACTAGTAATAAAAAATGACACACAGCATGGTGGTCTAAGGAACTAAAAGAACAAATAAGAATAAAGAAAATGAAATGGAAATATTATTTAACAAATAAAACAAGAGAAAATTACGAGCTATATAAAAGTCTAAGAAAACTGGTTAAAAATCTAGTAATAGATGCTAAAAGCGAATCATGGAAAAGCTTCGGAGAGAAAACGGAGAAGGAGAGCAAAAACAATAAAAATCTTTTCTACAAAATACTGAAAAACCTTTGAAGAGAAAAAGTAAGAACAACGATATGAATTAAAAATGCAACAGGAGAGTTACTAACGGAAGAAAACCAAATAATGAATCGATGAAAGGAATGCTTTTGCAATCTGCCAAATGAAGAGCATCAAACATTTAATACAGAACAAGCCAATGAAAGACAAGACGCAGAATTTCAAGAAATTGACATTTTCCATTGGCGTTCGTTCGTTGTGCTTTAAGGTGTTGCATGAAGTTTACAACCGGTTTCAGTTATGGTAGTTTACAATACAGCTAAATGCCGTTTTCCTGTTCCCTGTCTCCAAACCTCCCTGTCCTGTGCTTGGTCTGCTTCCAGGTTCCTCTCCTCCATGGCTCTCCGAATACCCTCATTCCACGGTTTCTATGGTCTACCTCTTTTTTTCTTACCCGGCGGCGACCATTTAAAGATATTCATAGGCCACGTCGTCTCCTCCATTCTCATCAGGTGACCAAACCAGTTTAACGCTTTCTGTTCAGTTCTGTCTACAACTCACTCTGGTGCCTCCATTCTGCGTCTTATTTCCTCGTTCGTCACTCTATCTCGTCTCGATACCTTTCCGCTTTTTCGTCCATTTGAACTGTGTCTAGTCTTCGTTTCATTTCCGCTGTTACAGTCCATACCTCACTGCCATAACATAGCACCGAATCTACCATTACTTCACCTATTCTTTTTTGTTTTTCTTAGAGATAGCATTGTCCCATCAAATTGATTTCAAGCATCCCATTATCTTCTTACTTTGTACTATTCGAGTTTTGATGTCTTCTGTTCCCAAACCTTTTTCATCGATTGTACTGTAGCACCGAGGTATTTAAACCTTTCTACTTGTCTTACTGCGACATCTTCATTTATTAAGACTTCATATTGTGCTTCCGAGTCGATTACTAAATATATACTCCGTTTTCTCTAAACTTATGCTAAAGCCCCATTCATCGTAGCACCGATGTAATCTCTTTATCATACATTCCAAGTCGAACGCATCTTGTGCTATTACCTACAACAATAGCACAATTCTAGATTGTCACATTTAAATACCGTGCAGAATATTAGTTTTTCAGGGCAATAGATGATAAAACTTCACCCGCTTGCGACGCTAATGAATCATTTGACACTGACAATTTACAATAGGGGATTTGCACAAAAAATCATACCTCAATTTTTATTCGTTAAATTAGTAGTATATATGGTAAAGAAGCATAAAACTGAACAAAATAAGTAATTTAAAGCATTTGATATTGCTGGTAAACAATTATAAATTGTTATAATTTTGAATTTATCACGTGACAAGAAGCTTACCAGTGATTGGTTGTGACGTAGGATGACGTCAAATAGTGCGTCCGGCGCAGATCAGCGACCACGTGCTTACTTGCAAGATAGTCGTTTCGTGCTGTGTCTGCGTTTCACGTGTTTTGCGATTTATAATTCGTTATTCGACAGTTGCGTTTTGTAATAATGGCAGATCAAGACTAGAGACCCTGTATAAAAAAGAGACCCTGTATAAAAAGTAAGATAAGAGATGGGACAAGTGGAACCAGTTTCCAAGGATAATTGGATTAATTGCTATGTTTTTGAAAAAAATGTTTCAAGATGTTCCATTGCCAAACTGACATTAACCTGAAACGACAAATTTCTAAATGTCAAATAATGAAAATAATTGTTCATTATCAATAAAAATTGACTTTTATAAAGTAGGATAGATATTACGGATTGTTTCTAGTTATTAACTACCCATTTACATTTCATTACAGTTTCTACACTGGATGAAGTGCAAACTCGCTTATTCACATAGGTAATCTCAGAAAATTTCACTTTGATTTTGAAAGAATCTGTAATAAGTGAAAATCTTTTCACCCTCCAATAATAATTAATAGTCCAAAAGTTCAACATAATAAAAATATGTCCCATGGACATTTAGCTTCAATAGCGGTTGTGTCCCATTTAATGTCATTTCACTCGGATGGTAATAGCTTTTCCGTTTCGTTTTAAATTTGTCGTTCATCTCCCAATACCTTATTTGTGAAGAATTTTTAAAATACTGAGCAACAAATAAATGCTCTAATTTTGCTGAACATTTTTATATTGATTTTCTGAATATGTTTCACTCTCAGAACTGTGCAAAAAGAATGATGTATCGTAGACCACTTCTGCCTCATGCGCAGGAGCCATCATTTTAGATTAACTGCAGTTTAAGACTTGTGTGTACTAAGTACCCACCTATATTACTAGCTCCAAGAATGGTAGTTCAAGTTGCTGCTGCTGCTCTTACAAAGAGAACAATTTCAAGGTGTTTTAGAGTGGTCCACGGTACTGCATTTACTGCACAATTGGGATTTTACCTGTGTATAGTTAAATACTAGCCTGGAGTAAAATTTACTTGCATAATCTGTACGATTTTCACACTTTAAGTTCTTAATAACATACCTTTCTACCAATATTCATATCTAAGGGTCATTTTATCGAAACCTAAACACAATTTATTACATCCAACTGCTAAATAGCCAGTCATTCAAGTTAAATTTATGAACAATAAAGCATAAAAACCTGATTTATCTATCACACAAAGGAAATGTCACTTGTCATTACAGCAAAAATTAGTAATGTCAAACGGTATTAATCATTTTTGCAATGGAAAATGGTTCCAACCAATCCGCATTGATCATCGGTATGTCCTGTCTCTAATCTTAATATACAGGGTCTCTAATCAAGACTTCACTAAAGCGCAATCTGACAATTTACCAGTTGTAGATGCAATTATGGTGTTAAAAATACTGCAGACTTTGCAATAGGAGAATCCAGTGGTGTCAACGTTGATAAATAAGTACTGTAACGTAGGTATTCATTTTTGCGTTATAAACAGTTCACATAATACAATACTGTATACTAATGTAATAACTGTAAGTAATTGAAATAAAATTTTAGATCTGGGCGCAGGTCGTACGGAGATGCTGCTATCGGTTGGGTGCAAGTTTGTCACACAATGAACATTTGCACTGGAGTACTGCAACTCATACCCAAGTCATTTGCTAATGCTGCAAATGTATCTCCAGTTCGAATTTTTTTCAATGGCAAAAGTATGTTAACTATATCTAGTTTACAATATTTAACCAACAGATCTACTACAAAGTACGTGTCTTCTGTCAATCCAAGATACATGCGAGATTTGGAAGCCACGAGATTTAATGTACACTGCAAGGCCATTCTTTTATAGGAAGCTGCAACAATACCGGTGATGTCATCATCTGTGTGATTCGATGATTCTGAATCATAGGATGGTGAGAAGTTTGTTTTGCTTTCATCACATGAAGATGCTGTGGTACTAGCAAGATCTACTGCCATATCTGGTGTTGTTTCTAAAAACTTTGGGAGAAATTGCGGCTTTGTTGGTGTTGTTGCCGAGTCCACGGTGGACAATTTTATAGGGGAAGTTTTTATTGACTTTCCAAGGTGCAACAGATTACATTGAATATGTTTGCTGCGTATACCATGGGACGAGCTGTAACTTCCACGTTTTTTTATAGTCGTACTACATGATGTGGGTTCAGACGATTGCGTTGGATTAGTTGACATTTTTTGGTGGAGCACTACAGATCCAGAGGACAACTCCGAATCAACAACTTGCTCTTCGTCAAATGTAGTAGTAGTTGAAGTAGATGGTGGAATGTTCCTGGAAAAAGAAATTTCTTGCCATGTTTCATTCGATGTGCTTCCTCTACTAATCTTCTTTTAGCTCTCTTTTCTGCGACTACTCTTGCAGGATGTGAAGAAGCTCGTTTCCTATCATCCTGGCAATTAAAAATATGGGGTATAATATGAGGTTTCATTAGTTTTCGACCTCCCATTAATTTAAACCTCATATAATTCTCCACATCTTCCTCCACCTACAACACATTAAAATTAACATTAAATATGATTTACCTTTTAAATATTATAAAAGAAACTTACATTAAAATGATCTTGACAAACATATAATTTCGTGTTTCGCATTGAAATATCTGCTACAGTTCTTCTGCACGCTTTTATCTATTTTTCTCGCCGATGTTTTTCAGAAGGCGCCCTGATAAAAATTTTGTCTGTGGTACTTGCGGAAGTACTTCTGCACATTGCAACAATGCAATATTTATAAAAACCGGAATCCTGTTTTTGCATTGCCATATTTTTATATCAATTTTAGAAATCAGAACTATCCTGGATTCAAAACGTTTTGTTAAGGCAGACGGTGGTTAAGGCGGTTAGTGCAACTGTCTGCGCTTTAACAAGGGGCGGATAAGATTTTAGCACTATTATACGTCACAACTACGTCACAGCGAGCGCGCGCTCTTTAGCTATTTCAAACACAGGATTTTGCGCGCGAAACTTCGTATGCTTATCAATTATTTATTAGTTGATATTTTGCTTTCATATTTTGTAGTTCCTTAATTTTAGACTATTGCATTTATTTGGACCGTTAATAAGAGTTGCAGAATTTTATGAAAATCCCCTATTGTCAGATTGTCAGATTTGAAAGGTTTTATTTTCTTCCATAACCAAATGAACAGGTTCTACCAACCTCTTTGAGAACAACTTAGAAGTAACTAAATATTTTGCCTGTTAATGGCGGATATTCGCGTCGACCAATAGCGGCGAAGACATCCCTATGACCACACTGTCTTGTATAAAGGCCCTGTACTCAAACCATAAACCGCAGCTGATTTGTAAGCTACAGACAAGGAAAATGCAGTGTTCAGTGTGTAGGGTTCATACCTTTGGAAGAATTCCATGTAAAGTTGCTGCTCACCTTGGTTTATCAAATCCTAAGAGTTACACAGGACGTTGCCTGTGGCGTAGTTTAACAACACTGGTGATTGATGCTGGAGGGGGATGGCAGTCAACAAGTGTACAAGGTTGCATTGCAGATTCTCTCTAAAATAAACTTCAAACTGCTAATCAAATACAAAGAAGGAAAATAACCGATTCTGCTAGTGCTCCTGCTTTAGAGCTTGAAATTAATCTTTCCGAAATGAGTGTTTCAGCACATTTCAGTGAAAATGCGGATTCTAGTGCCGTTTCAAAATTATTACCTAATAAATGTTTCAAATGTACAACGCACTACTGTTAATATTAATATTACTCATTAAAGTTCATAAATTTTCGCATTTTTATGTTTCTTTAAAAACAATGACATGAAATGACGTTTTAGTAAAATCATACTAGTCTGGTTTTTACTGCTGTGGGTCAGGGAAATTATACTTTTCTAATCCAAAAATAATAATTGAAAATCGTACGACACTCATTAATGACCAATAGAAAAATTAGTTCACAAGCCGTAACCAAGGCAACATCAAAATTTCTTGAAAATTTTTTGTAGATACGGATTACTTCTTTTTAGGGTTTGTGTCGTTACGATTTTCTTACCGAATCTGCATTCGAGCATTAATTCATACCCGGAAATTATTTTTCGTGCATTCCAACAACGTCCTAATTTGCCCTCGCGTCCCGCTTGAGCAAATTAATACAACGTTGTTGGAACGCACTCAACAAAATTTCCGGAAAGAATTAATGCTCTTATGAGATTATATATGTGACAATAAACTAACGATTTCAGAAAAATAAAAATTTACTGCCCTGCATTTTCTATAAACGCGAGTTTTCTATTTGATCCTAATACTTAAAAGGCAGACTATAGCTGTAGTAATAACGTAGATTCCTATTTAATGCTGTTCTGTACTTGTGTTTTCCGATTTTTTTTCACCATGTATCAGTTGAGTTTTACTTTATTTCAAATGTTTTCCCTCTTGTGCACACTTGTCAATGGGACATCTGACAAACCTTGAAAACACAATTGATAAATGGTGAAAAGCAATCGGAAAACCTTGTATAATTTTGAAACACTTGATTACGATTGTTACTAAGTGTAAAAATAACAAGCACACTCAGTTAAAGCAAGTTCGAACGTCGTATAGTTGAAAATTGATATAAAACGGTTGTAGGCAGTTTTCATTACGATTAAAAATTAGCACGATTAGTATTAATACATTGTAGTATGCATATACCACAAAAAACTATAAAAAGTAAGCACTGCGTCGGTAGTGCTTTAGGCCCCGGAGGGATTCGAACCCTCGATCTCCTGTTTACTAGACAGGCGCTTTAACCAACTAAGCCACGGCGCCGTTGTTACGTGGTTGTTTTCGTAGTGCTAGATATTATGAGTGTTGCACAGCGCAGTTTAAATTTGATAAGAGAGCATTAATATTTAAACTAACATTTAAATAAGAAGTTTCGTTTAATAAAAAATACGTTTTAATATGCTTCGCTGACGCTGAAAGTCTAAAAATTACAAAATACATTTTGTAAACACCAGATTTAGACAGGAATAACTTAACTGCGGTTTTTGTGTCGCGTGCAGCGTTACTGTGCTTTTGCAAATTGAAAACTTTAGTATGTCCCCAAAAGTGTGTCTATTTATTCAATGCTATTTAGTTACTAACATTTAATTACCTTATATTTTGATGCAACAACACAATTACTATGCATCCGAACAGTGGCGGTGATATGCATAAGCGGGAATAAGCGTTGCTTAGGGGCCCGGGCCCTTAGAGGGCCCTTTGGGGGGCCCGATAAGTTCTGTATTCTCTTATTAAATATTTCGATATCTTCTACTTCATTTGAGTATAGACTGATAGTAAGCACTGCAACCTCACTCCCCACACTCAGTTATCAGTCATCAGTGATCAGACTCGACTTGAGAGCTTTGAAAAACTACCAAACATTTTTGAATTTTTAGAACCGAAAAACGTTTTAAGAATGGAAGAAGCTAAACAGCTCTGATGTGATTTGCTTAAGAAAAAGTATTCTGATGTCCTCAATAATAATCTCGCCATTCAGTTTGTGGGAAGAGGATTTAAATGATAGCATGACTGTTCCAGATTTGACAAGTTTATTCCTACAGAAATATAGTGGTCTCAAAAGCAACTTTGGCGAGACTATTACTGCATTGGTTTTATTCTTGACTCTACCTGTAACATTAGCCACAATAAAAAGATCATTTAGCAAGTTGAAAATAATAAAACATTATTTAAGAAATTCTAAGATCCAATATAGGCTATATGACCTTGCGGTTTTGTCAATTGAGCAAAGGGCATCGTCTACGATGGACATAAAAATCTTGTGGAACAATTTTGCTGTCAATAAGGCCAGAAATATACATTTTTTATTTCTTATTTTTACGGTGTTCTACAGATATTAATGATACTAATAAATATTAAGTATTTGTTGCCTATTTTGACATGGATTTTACCTGAATAATATTTTATTTTACTAGTGTTACCTAGGTAGATTATGTATCCATCAGTTTTCTTTGTATTTGTGCTTATACCAACTTGAAGATTTTATTTAGTTTTATATTTTTAATTGATATTTTGTTAGATATGTTAGTTATAAATGTTAAATGTTAGGCATTTACTACTCTATTTGTTATAATAGGATGTTATTTTATTTTTTGTTAAACGTTTACTTTCTATACTGTAATTATAAATATACAATTCATTAAGTATATAAATCTTTTTACAAGGGGGTCCATTTTTATATTTGCTTAGGGGCCCAAGGTGCTCTTGCACCGCCACTGCATCCGAAGTCCGAAGTCATCATTGTTGCCTGGGTGGGATACGATTTAAAAAATCTTAGTCAAATTAGCACCCATAACAGTGATGTAGCTAGGGGAGGGGCTCAAGGGGCTGAAGTCCCTCCGAAATCTAAAAAAATATATATAAAATCGTCTCTTACCTGCCTAAACTGAAAATTGACAATTCAATTCTTTGTAGACTAGGGTTACATCACTATACATTTTTACATTTTTAGTTCCAGTAGTATAAATTTATTGCAATATTTGCTTCCAATGTGTTTTGTTATTTGCGAAAACGTATTTTTTTAGAAAAAATTTATTTATGCAAAAAATAAATCAACATTTTTGCAAATCTCAAAAACGTACATTTTCTGCTCACCGAGTTTAAGTCTTCTGAAAATTTCAATTTTATTTAAGTTGTGTTTATAAAGTTACGAACAATTGAAGAATCGGCCATTTTTATCGGTTTTTACGTGATAACTTTTTTCTAATTAATCGATTTTGACCATCGAAAGCTTGTTTTATTTGTTTTTTAAGCTACATAAGCCTATATTTAAAAACAAATTATTTGCATTTGTGCATTTTTGTATGCAAAAAACCGTTTTTTCATTACTTTGACCGCCACTCTGAATCACTTCTCCACTGATTCAGCTGTTACTTTGTAGTTCATTGAATTCTACGGATTTTTTTTCTATAAAAATAAATTTTCACTTTTCAGGTATGGCAGATATGACTAATTGAGTTATATCTAAAATTTTACTTGAAATTGGCAAGTCTGTAAGTCTATGTCAAATTCGAGGTTAGCAGGTTATATTTTGAGTCGCTTTGTGTCAAAACTGACGCAAAATCTAACCTGCTAACCTCGAATTTGACATAGACTTACAGTCTTGCCAATTTTAAGTAAAGTTTTGGATTGCTAACAAACGTCACGTTGAAGGAATTGTGCTACAAACCTCAAAGTGACGCATATGTCAAAGGAATAAACATGGCGGACGTGGCGGTACTCTCTTATATACACTGGCTCTGATTTGATGGATTGACAACATGTGGAAATTTGTCAAACATAAAAAGTTTGGTTATATTTGAAATGATAAGTAATCAGTAGCGGTGGGTAGACCGTAGAGGAACTTCGTTTGCACAGTGACTAACATCGTATGACCAATTCTTTGTGTTTTAAAGTAAGAAAATTGTTGTTGCTGTTGATTTTGTTAATTCTGTTATTTTGTTATTGCTATTGTTATTGTTGCTATTTTTGTGTGTGTGTTAATTCTGTTATAAATGCGCCACGCCACAATGTTGAGTACGCCTCTGATTTATTGTGTGATTTAGCTTAAATAAGATTAACAATTGAATGTCAATATGATAGATGGCAAAAGTGTTACCAATACAAAACTTGAAAATTACTAGATTTTAACATTAGTTCCGATTTTCACCGCCCTTCAATCTAAAGGGTGTTCATTATAAGATCACTATATCAATAAGGTACCGCCATTAGTAATTTTTTTATATCAATCCTTGTCGCACAATTTTCTCCAACTGGGGATAAAAACGCAATCGAAAGATCACGGCCTGCTGAAACGTTTGAAAAACGTCACTGGTGTTTGTCACACAATTCAGTGTGGCGTTTGTCAAATAATTCGGCAGGCCGTGCTAAAAATAATTAGAGACCCTAAAGAAATGAGAGACTGGCCATTTACCGGAAGTGACTAGATTCCCCTAGCGAAATGTTGGCAGTTGTCCACAAAATGGCGAATGTGTCAACTCAACTGTGTTTTGCAGGATTTCAATCAATGTAAGTATTTGAGTGTTATACAAGGTGGCGCACAGCCGACTGATACATTTTAAATTACTGTTGGAGTAGAAATATTTCTTTTAAAACAACGAAACATGGATTTTATAATAACCAAAAACACCAAATTTTATTTTTTAAATATTACATCATTGTCGATACATTTATGCAAGCAATTCACACAGCTGTTAAATACCCTATGTAATAACTCTTGATTAATTGTGTTAATTGCTTCATGTATTCCATTCTTTAATTCAGCAATTTTTGTAGGGCGATTTTTATTACTAAACATTAACTTGAAAACTTACACTAACTGTTGCGAGTAGCAAAGTTTTGTTAGCACTGTCACTTCGACAGCAAAGAAGAAACACAATGTATCAGTCGGCTGTGCGCCACCTTGTATAACTACTAAATGCTGATAATTTGTATTTGTAGCAACTGTAAGTAATGTATGTACTTCCCGAAGAATGTGAAATTGAAATGTTGTAAACGATGTTGGAAGAGGCACAGAGAAAAGTGACTAGCAAAGGAAAAGTGTGAAAAGCAGTTGAAATTGGCAAAAAAATTGTACATATTACTGAACAATCAAATATAAAGTTAATGAAGAACAACAGAGTGTTAAATGACATGAACCAAAACTTGTTAGTGAGTCAAAATCGTTTGACGTTTGTGATGAAGAAAATGTTGCAGAAACGCTCGGTCACCGTGTTGATGATGTGGTGATCAACAAATTTTCAATCTGCAGCATTTATCAAGTGATAAAAATTTTCTACGAGTTCTTGCAAAGTGATCTTCCTACTTGGGACGAAGAATTTTAAAAAGGAGCGTTAGCCGTTCAAAACAATATTGTTAATGACTTGGCTGAAATAGGTGTTAAAGGTCATAGAAGAGTTTAACAGCGTACCTTATTGATATAGTGACCTTAGTTCATTAGAATTTGTGGTCTAGTCGGCTTTGAAACTGATGAAGTCATGTCGTGCATTAAATCATATGGCTGATAACTGACACTGGTGACACTGTCAGTCTATGTCAAATTCGAGGTTAGCATGTTAGGTTTTGTGTCACCCTGTGTCAAAACTGACGCAAAACCTAACCTGCTAACCTCGAATTTGACATAGACGGCCAGTGTTACTATAGTGTCAATTATCACGTTATCAGCCATATGATTTAATGTCAAGTCAACTTAGCTTCATCAGTTGCTCCGTATGTTAGCGTGTTCAAGTTTCAAGTTCAAGTTTAGAAGAGCGGGTATAAAGGATCATAAGATGAAGAGACTTGATCTGGCTACAATATCACTAGCTTCCAGGCAAGTTATAATGAAGAAATTACTGTTTTAGATAAAGTCAACATTAGTAGCAATGGAGAATTAGGTACCTACCCATTAGGCACTCTTTTTAAATAGAATATTACGGTGAAGTGAAGCACTACGATTTTTCTTCAACTGACATGCATCACATAGACAGAAACCATGTTGCCAGATTGTGGTAGGCCATTCCAAAGGTCACGTTATAGGCCCAGTGTCATGGCCTGTAACAATATAGACTGCCTTGGTAGTACGCTTAATATCAATGATTGTTTTATGAACATTATGAGTTATAATCCCAAAGCTGAAAATACGTGTCCCTAGGACGAGTTGTATTTTCTTGCATACCTGAACCATAACCGAAAAAGAAGAATAAATGCAGAGATTTTATAAAGCAATGGCAATTCCATCATTGTTATATCTTATATAGTTTACAACCGTGAAAATTAATATCAGACAGCAAACGAATTGCCTATGCAGGCTTCTTGCGAAGTTGCAGTTTCTTGGTCTGAAGTTCCTCTTCTTCAGCTACAAGAGTATAGTTAGCAATGCCGTGTATAATTATTACCATTATGGAATACCAAAATAAACGGTTACAGCAATGATAGAATACCAGAGAAAATGCGAAGCCCAAAAGAAAAAGAAGTAAAGGTTATCCAAAATTGCGTTGAAAAGAGCTGTACTGTTGCCGGAACAAACCTTAACCGTAAATAACTAATATTTCTTGAACACTTTCACTCGTTGAGTGCTGTTCTGACAAAGTCGCGAGATCGTCTAAACTCTAAAGGGTACTCTTTTCAGAAAAATAAGCAGATAGAGCCACATCTTCTTTAGTACGAATTGCTCCCTTAGAAAGTTACGTGCTCAAGATGCTGAGTTTTTATTTTCGACTTTTCTTCACAACTCAAGAACTACTTTTCGGATGACCTTCAAACCTCACGCTTTATTACTTTTTTCACATCCCATACAACTGAAATTAGAAATATGCTCCTTCCACTTGATATAAAAGGCGAAAAATATTTATTTCTACATTTGTGGGACCGCAGGTACGATAGCTGAATATATATTTAAATTTCATATAAAAAGGTGTACTAAATTTGTATAAAAAAATTCAATGGTTTCGAAGATTGCGGGCGTTTGAAGTTATTATTATTCTTATTCCCTTCTTAGTTTAGCCGTTAGTACATATCTTCTGAATGTAGAATATCTGTTCTTCCATTTTTTGATTTTGTGCTACTTCGTATCAGTTTAACTCTTCTGTTCTTTTAATATCGTCGCTCGATCTCATCTGGAGTTTTCCTACTTTTTTCTTTTTGCTCCATTGCCTACATCTGATTACCTTTCCACTTAATTGTGTCTTCTCCTCTGGCCATGTGTCCTCTCCATTTCCATTTCAATAACGCTACCTTTCTACTAACATCCTATACAGTGCCACCAAGCACACAAAAACCCCGAGTAGGGGAGGCTAGCGCTAGCTCTGCTTTACAAGTACACTCCCTAGAAAAATTATAAACATTCATAAACGCGGGAAATTTAAACTTTTATTTTAAAAATCATCGATATTTTTTATATCGAGAGATCCAAAAAAAAACTGTTCCTCAGCGGGCTGTGGCAATTCAACGTATGAATAATATGTTGGTGACACTGTACGTCAATGTCAAATTCGAGGTTAGCAGGTTAGGATTTGCGTCATTTTGTGTCATAACTGACGGAAAACCTAACCTGATAACCTCGAATTTGACACTGACGTACAGTGTCACCAACATATTATTCATACGTTGAATTTCCACAGCCCGCTGAGGAACAGTTTTTTTTGGATCTCTCGATATAACAGTGTTTTTCTACGTCCATTACTAAAAGTAGGCCTTTTAGCGCTAGGTTTTTTTCATTAATAATGTATTAAGGGCAAATGCTTTTGCCGGTAAAAATGTTTTACGAAAGTATTTTGTTTTGGCAATGCCACAAGACAAACTAACTTGATCAAATTCCCGAGCCGAAGGCGAGTATTGGAACTGAGAAATTCGAGAGAGAGGTTACCAACACAGTTTGTTAATGAACAGTAGAAATAAGATGTTTATTGTTTATATTTTATACCATTTTATATTATGTTACCTTATTTCTGTATACATATATTTTATTTTTTGGTACCTATACCTTTACATTTAACTGTAGAAAAGGTTATTTTTATTAATTTTTCTATACCCATTTTGTAATTTTACTGAACTAAAATTATATAGGATGTTGAAAAAGAGCTGCAATCGTATAGTACTACCGTAATTGACATCAAATAAGTATGATAAATCCGTTTTTAAAATTTCGCTGCTATGTTTATGTCGGAAGATATAAAATTCCTTCTACCAAAACTAAAAACTGTTCTAAAGCTATGACATTAATTGTATTAACAATTTTTTCTAACAAAATAAAAGCATTCACCTATATCAACAATTTCCGGTTAGTATAGCAATGAATAACAGTTTTATTAGACATCCTCAAAGAACAAAATATTCTTGACTATTCAATTCTCCTGTCATCTGTCAAAAAGTGACCAATAAAAAACCAGAAGTTTGACGTTTCTTGACCAATCAAAAAAATATCAGTGGATATATCTTCCTAGAAGGTATTCAAGTGACTATTTTAAACAAATGTGATTTTTATTAAAAAAAGTCAATATTAGTGTTCTGTTACTATAGAAATTGCGTAGTTTGTTGCTAGATTTACTGAAAACTAATTTGAAAAAGTAGTTTGGTTCATTGAATATTCCCTCGACTGCCAGTCTTAGTTAAAGTTAAGTAGAATATTTTTGCGGTGGTATCACTACTCATGTCCATTGCGCTTAGGATTAGGACGAGTGCTATCGCACTCGTCCTAATCGAACCTAAGCACAATGGGCATTCGTGATACCACAGCAAAAATATTCTACATAACTTTGACTACTCATGGTATTATAAGCGAGAATACAAAATTACCGATCTGACAATCCTGCAATATTTGTATGTATTTAATCACAATAAACTAGTCACCATATTTCAATAAAAACAATGTTTTGTCAAAATATCAAATTCCAACAGTACCACGAATCTTAGTAACTACATTAATTTCAAACAAGTAGTAATGGAATATACAAATAATGAATATTTTGATATGCTGATGTGTTTGGGACAAGCGAATGGTGCAGCAGTTGTTGCAGCTCGTAATTATGCAGAACGTTTTCCAAATAGACGTCATCCTGATGGAAATGTTATAAGACGTGTAGAACAGCGTGTTAGAGAAACAGGGCAAGTAAATCCTATTCAGGTAAACCTTGGCCGTCAACGCAATATTCGAACTCCAGAACTCGAAGAAAACGTTTTGACTGAAATAGATAATAACCCTGGTCGAAGTGTGAGAGGTTTGGCTAGAGAATTTGCAGTTGATATTCATACTGTACACGATATTCTACGGGAAGAACATTCTCATCCATTTCGTTATTCCCTAGTTCAGAGTCTTCTTCCAGGTGATGCAGCTCCAAGGCTTCAGTATTGTCAGTGGTTATTACAGCAACATAATGAAGATCCACAATTTGTTACCCATACTTTATGGTCTGACGAGGCGATTTTCCCTCGGGATGGCGTGTTTAACAGAAGGAATAATCGTGTGTGGGCTATAGAAAATCCGCATGCTGTCAGAAGACGCGCTTTTCAACAACGTTTTCAGCTAAATGTGTGGGCTGGTATAATAGGAGATCAGTTAATAGGGCCTCATTTTATTCCACCTAGACTCAATGCAAACAGATTTCTAGAATTTTTGCAAGAAGATGTGCCATTGATGACGCAATATGTGGCTGCAAATGGATGGCGCTCCTGCTCATTCCGGACTCCCTGTGAGAAACTTTCCAGGACGTTGGATAGGTCGCGGAGCAGCTGTTAGGTGGCCTGATAGATCCCCAGATATAAATCCTATAGATATCTTTCTGTGGGGATTTATTAAAGAAAGCGTGTATGCTACAGAAGTGGATAATTTGCAGCAGTTGGAAGATCGGATTCGTGCAGCATTTGCTGAAGTGAATGCACAAATATTAAACGGAATGCAGTAAAATTTAATTAGCAGGGCTCGTATTTGTATTGATGCTAATGGGGAAAATTTTGAACATCTGTTATAACTAAAAAAAAATATTTCTCTTTTGTTATTACTTATTTATTTTTTTATTATTGTTTGTTGGTATTTGTTTTTTGCGTATGTGCTTAATTCAACAGCCTTTTGCTATTAATAAGCCTTATAATTATTACTTCTGTTGAAAATTAAAAATAATCAACTTTTCAAACTATAAACTACCATTGCTTAATTTAAACTTATAAAGCACACAACAAACGTAAAAAATTAGAATATAGACACAGGTCACTTTTTTGTAATGCATATAAGTTGGCACTTAACTCTTTTGTACAGCGTTGCCATATTTTCTTACTTAAAAACATCATTATCTCTGAAACGGTTGTCGGAATAAAAAATTTTGTGTTAACTTTTAACATCATCATACTCTTAGATTGCGCGACTTTTTCAACACCCTGTATATTAAATTTTCGACAGTCATCTGAAAAATTATGAAATATTTTAACAATCAGTATCACAAAACTGTATTGATTTTATTATGCCCACATTCAATCTCTTCTATCTTATAAAATAATCGGATGGGGTGAAGCAGCAGATTATATTTAGACCGAGTGTAAATAATACAAAGCGGTATATAAAAAAAATATTAAGAAAGCCACTCATTTATCAATCTGATTTATTATTTGCAGAGCCGAGAATTCTATCAATTACAAAACTCTATTACAATTCGTTGTTGAGATACATTTATAAAAACCCATCAACAGTAAATATTCATAGCCATACTTACATCACTAAAAATAAAAACTATGCAATACCAATGAGAACTATTAAAACAATAGGTCAGAGATGTTTTAAATACACGTATTACATTGCTAAGGTTTTATAATAATTTCAACTATATATTGTAGAAAACAATTAACCTTAAACAACAGAAGAAAAAGATTTCGAGTTAAATGCAATTTTGAGTAAAAATCCATCTGTTAGGTATCCTCCACATGATAAACCTTCTAATTGAAATAAAACACCACGCACCACTTTTTGTTTTGTTTCAGTGGTTTAATCTTAATATATGAATAAAAATGTTAGTTATAATTAATGTACAGTTGTCGCCAATAAAATCGGATGTACCTATATTTTTATATTTTGGTATTTTTTGAACCGTTCCCATGCTCTTAAGTTACAGCTACCTGTAATCTTGTTACTATGTTATGCAAATTACAAATCAAAAACGATATGGTTAGAATATAAATCATTAAATTTACAAACAGGGAATCTATAACAGCAAAAATTAAATCAACACTTTGCAATGTCGCCCATGTGCAATTACAGCTTTCAATCTGTCTTTCTGATATTTCGTATTCAGGAAATAAGCTGTATTTTTACTTAAATTCAACTGAGTGGCAACTGCTCTTATTTGCATTGCTCTCATTAGCCTATCAGCAATTCTTCCTTTTACGAAATCATTCAAACGATGGGGGATGTTTACAAATAACTGATTTTCGACAGTGAAAAATGTGACAATGTGGTGACAGTTAATTTAAATGTCCAGCTTACTAAGATACCATTCTAAAAGTTGAGTTTACATTGAGAAAAATAGGCGTACCCAATTTTTTTGGCAACAACCGCACTATTGCTACAAGAAAAACTTTTCTTAGCTGCTTGAATCTGACTTTTTGATTGGCAACTGAGATATGAAGAATTTTTAAAATTATTTTAAAACGTCACCGTCAATTATGCCTAGAGTAAGTTTAGTTTCAAAAGCTAGGATTATTTCTTGCTTTTAGAAAACGGTACAACTATTCGACAAATTGCACATTTATATAATTTTATAATTTGTTTTATATTATAGCTTTTGATATGACATATGACAGGTTTGAATTATTCATATGATAGTTAAGGACATTTCATCGACTAATAAATATTATATACACCAAGTGAATTAATAGTAGTTTGTATACCAAGGCACTGAAGTTTAGTGGCACCACATGAGGGATGAAAAGGAACTTCAGTGCCAACATTTGTAGGTTATGTTAAAGTCGGTTGACGTTTACCTATCGCCTCGTCAGTCGTCACCTACAAAAAAGTCGTAAAACAATGGATTACTTTACCGCCGATTTCTCGTATTTTAATGACGAATTCGAGGTATTTTAATGCCGATTTCAAATAAACATAGATATGTTTATTCACGAAAAGATGTTGGGTTCACGAGCACGTAGTGCGAGTGAGATCATATCTTTGAGTTAATAAATGTTTAATTCACGTGGCGTATATATGTTTTTATTCAATTTTGACGAAATTTTGAATAAAAAATATAAAAATATTCAAATTAAGATATAAATTTGCTTATTCATCGTCGATTTGATATACATTTTAGTAATTATATCGCGTGTTCTAAAAAAACTCATTTGCAGCATGCCATGATCAAATTGAAGTTTGCCGTAACTTGAAATATACCTATTGATGCAAATGAACTACCAAGTCAGAAAGAACTAAATTACATCTTGACCTTGAATTATTTTCCTAAAAATTTTCAAAACACTCACCAAATACAATTTTTATTGACCGTTATGATTATTACACTCGTTGTTGTTGTGTACATGCCATCTTATTTTTGCTTGATACAATTAAACCTAATGCAATGTAAACTTTTACCTGTTACAGTGACAGATGTGTTCCTAAACAAATTGCAATCTAACATTCACCTACAGACTTAAGTTAAGACATGACTAGATTTTCTATCTTTCTTTCCAATGCTTACCCTAAATGAGTTTTTTTTTGGAACACACGATATATTACATACTACAAAGAGAAAGAATAGTTGATGTAAATATTTGTAGAAATAATAAAAATATATGTTGTTCTCCATTGAAGCTTTTTTAATTCTCTAGTGAATTAAAGCACTTTTATTTTACTTGTGAATCATAGACTGTTTATGAAGGTTCTTATGGAGTTAATAATGTCACTTGAAACTGTCAAAATTGAATAAAATAATAAAAATGGCCAATTGCTTTAGAAATTGTCCTAGCTTCTTTTTGTTAGCAATAGTACATTGGGTTTTTATTTGCTTTTTTTTATATGTATTCATGTATTTATAATTACAAAATAAAGAGAAAGTTATTAAAAAAAGCCAATCGACTCATTATACTGAATTATAATTACTTCTGTTAATTTTTCTATAGGTAGGTACTTACTTTGTCATTTTACAGAACTATAATTATTTCTGTTAATTTTTCGATACTCATTTTATTCAGATATATGTAATTATTTCTGTTCGCCAAATGTATGTGAGAAAATATGTTCCTTCTTATAAGCCACTTCCTGGCTCATACTCTATTATTTTTTCTTTTGGATTTTCAAGGAAAGTGCTAAAGTAATGGCTACAAGCTTTCTTTTTATTAGAAATTGTTTATGGTTGCCGCTAAACCTAAAACTGAACGTTTTGTCAAAAAATATTGGTCGCCTTAAGGCGATTGCTATTTGTCAAATGATCGTCTGGAGACCCCCTAAACATTAAACAATGTACCTATTTAACCACATTTCAATTTGTTTCGAGAGATGTTGAACTACAGGCCTGTTTATTTACAGGCATTTAAAATTTAAATTGAATATAGTACAGTTATGCTCACATAAATCTAGTACAAGCAATTTTTTAGATTGTTTGTTGTATGTACAACTAACTGACTTTTCATTAACTACAAAATAAAAGAACTAGGGGCAACCAGTGGCGTAGCCACGGGGGGGGATATGGGGGATATATCCCCCCCAAGAGTCAGAAACTTAAAAAAATGCCTGTAACTATAAAAATTCAGAAACTGACAAAATTAGAAATCTTAAAATGATTAATGATCAAGCAACTTACATTATTTACTATTGCTTGTCAAAATCCAATTTTTTCAAATTTGGCCATATTATTTCCATTAAAAATCTTGCAATATAAACTCTGCATGTTTTGTAACAAAATATAAGAAACCATATCGACCTGCACACAAATACTAGTTGAAGTAGATGAAATATTTGACGAACTGGCCAAAAAACCGCGGCACTTAGATTTTGTTTTGTAATGTTTTTTGTTGAATAACGACTACTATTCTAAAAATATTTTTTAATATTTGCATTTTTTTTTATGCAATCTATAAAAAACGTAAGTAAACAGTTACTATATATTTTTATTATTGTATATCCCCCCCCAAGGGCCAACTCTGGCTACGCCACTGGGGGCAACTAATATTTTATTGCTCCACCCTTTGCGTCAATTACAGCCCTTAATCTCCTCGGCAAAACAAATATGTTTGTACTAGATTTATGGCAGCATGACTGACATGTTTTTGTAAATTAACAGTTTGTCTCAAGTTTTCACGATATCTTTAGATCACCTAAAATACGAATTTGCATTAATGCAAAGCAGATTTTAAAATATTATAACAGATAAGTACGACAAACTTCTATGTTTCCCAGTTTCCCTATCTTGGAGCACTTCGCTTCAGAACTCACCGTTTCAGTGCTATAGCAAAAGCAATGCTAACCCTGGTTGCAGGATGAAAACGCTGAAAGCACGTGCTAATGTTTTTAAAAGTTTGAACTGACGGCCAATCTCATTCGGCAAGTCGGCGCTGGCCGTCACGTGCGCGCGGCGGCCAATCAGAGGACGAGCTGTCTAATCGCCGTGCGCATGTCAGAAAAGTTTGTTGTAGCGGTTGTGAACGTGTGCTCCGTTGAACTAAAGTTGTTGATAAGAGTGAACTTTAACTAGTGTCTATGAATACGACAGTGGGCAAGATTCCCCCCATCACGATGAGCAAACTCTACATTGGGAACCTGCCGACAGACACGAACGAAATGGTGCTGCGGCAACTGTTTATGGAGCAGAATTTGTCATGCACCAACATCCTCGTCAAGCGCGGAGGTTATGCTTTTGTAGACTGTCCGGACCAGTCTTCCGCAGATAAGGCCATCGACAAGCTTAACGGTGAGTTGATTTACCGCCCCCGCGGCCGGAAGCCCTCGAGAGGCGAGCGCACTAGCTTAGGTTAGGACCGCGAGTGCCCAAAAGTCACCCGCGGCTCCAGGACCGTCTGTCTGGTTGTCAAAATTCCTGTCGCCGGCCGGCTTTTCGGTGCATAGGACCGGTTTTCGGAGAGGGAACATGACGTACAACGTCAGGACCCACTGTCCGAACGTTCCCGCCAAGTGCTTTGGGCAGTGCCATAATAGCGATTTGGAGGTACCCCTATAAGCTTAACTGCCTTGCGCCAGGAAGGGCCGTAACACACGTGTTCGTCACATTTCATACCATAACTTGCAGGGCGGTGGGTGAGTTGTGTGTATTGGGCGCCCTAAACTCGTGTGTAAAAACCCGAAAATGACGTTTTGCTCTGAAATGTCATGCAGTGGCGGAGTACTGAGAGCACAGAAGGGTCGCTAAAGCACTACTTAAACTATGATCACGCGTTATGCTTTTGTAGAGTGATTCAACTGCTTGCCATAGTTAGCATTTTGCAATTTCAAACAAATGTACAATATAAAGTACTTATTTTAAAAGCCAGAGTAGTATTATTCTACACAAATAGTTAAACCCGTTGAACCGAGCAGTTGGTACAGTTTTTCTTTAACACGTTGAGGAGCAGTTTCTAGGATGTCGCACTTCAGTCTATTCCATGCCTGAAATGCAGAATCCGAAACCAATTTCTCTTCTTTTAGTTGTTTTCCCTTGCAATTCTAGTTGTGGTTGCTAGAGAAACAAGATTAATAATACATACCTACTTAATATTAACACTATACAGGGTGAGGCACATAAAGTGTTACAGAGCAATAGCACTCAAACTATTGATCATACCCAAAAATGTTTCAGACAAAAGTTTCAGTGTTGGAGAAGGCCGTCATACTGGACCACCCTATTTTTTTATCGGTGGAGGCGCTGAAGCTACGTCAAGGTCAACTCCAGATTTTTAAATGGAACTATGTATTTTGTTTTCGATGACATTATTACCGATTTTAAGACAAATTCAGCTACCTGAAACACAAGGTCATTCTAGTTAGCAAAGTATGAAGATAGTCAAAAAATCGAAAAATATCGGAATAATCACTTTCAAAGGATCCACTCACCTTGGTTTGGTTCTACCTACAGAAGATGCTCGAAGTGATGACCCTCGACTTGTAAGAACTTGTTAATTCGCTGATGAAAAGACCGTCTAACTTCAGCTAACATTTGTGGTGTAATTTCGGTATATGCTCGTCGTATTCTGTCTTTCATGTCGTCAGGCGTGGTAGCTGCTACCGCCATTACGCGATCTTTAACAAAACCCCATAAAAAGTAATCTGCTGATGTTAGATCTGGCGATCGAGGTGGCCAAGCTACAGGACCGTCTCGTCCTATCCACTTTTCGCCAAAAATCTCATTCATCACTTGTCTTAAACACAGAGCATAATGGGGTGGTGCACCGTCGTATTGGCTCGTGTTTGTTGCACTGTTGCATTTTTCGATTTTTCGACTATTTTCATACTTTGCGTGACTAGAATGACCTTGTGTTTCAGGTCGCTGAATTTGTCTTCAAATTGGTAATAAAGTCATCGAAAAAAAATACATAGTTTCATTTAAAAAAGTGGAGTTAACCTTGACGTAGTTTCAGTGCCTCCACCGATAAAAAAATAGGGTGATCCAGTATGACGGCCTTCTCGAACACTGAAACTTTTGTCTGAAACATTTTTGGATGTGATCAATAGTTTGAGTGCTATTGCTCTGTAACACTTTATGTGCCTCACCCTGTATAGAAGGATTTTGCATGTTTGCCTATTCTATATCTATAAATCGACAAAATATCACTTACCCATCAAATCTAGAAAAATTTGGATTAAAATCATGTTATACAATCAAATATAGTATGATCGAAAATTATTTTCATCTAGTGTCATGCAATTACAACTCTCTTAAAAATCAAATGTCAAGTTGACATTAAGTATAAATGTAGTTTTTATATAATTTTTGATTATTCTTTAGTACGAAAGTCTACACATTACCCTTTTTCTTTGACGTCAGAAATAACAAACGTAGCGTTTATCACGTATGTCTTATATTACAGTGTTTGTTTGTTATGAACAAGGTCTAGGCATGTGGAGTACTAGGTACCTTAGACACCGCCTGCTTCGGTCATATGGTCAAAGTCCTACTTAGTGAAATTCAAAAAGATGATTTAGATCACAGGTAGTAGACTTCAGAAAGAATTTGACATATACCTAACCTTTAATGTAAGGGTGTTCTAAATAGCACATTATTGAAACCAGGACATTCTTCCCTATGTAATCCGACGTTTCTCCTCTTCCAAGAAGTCCCTAACGCTTAAAATAAGATTGTAGGCTTCCTGTTTTGCTCCCTTGCACGTTATTTTACTGTCATTTTTGACAAATGTCACATTGACAGTCAGGGCCGGACTGGGTGTTTGAACCGGCCCGGGCGAATGACACCAAACCGGCCCCTTTTAAAAATTGCTCTTTTTATAAGGCAAACAAACCCAATTATTACAAATAAAAGCAATATTTTTATTCAAAGGAAAATATACTCCAA
Source organism: Agriotes lineatus (assembly GCA_940337035.1). Lineage (NCBI taxonomy): Eukaryota > Metazoa > Arthropoda > Insecta > Coleoptera > Elateridae > Agriotes > Agriotes lineatus. Next base: position 47,044,639 of record OW679198.1, read on the forward strand.
GAACATCATTCAGATAATACAAAAAATATTTAAAAAACATAAAAACGATTAGTAAACTCGCACTACACATAGGTGTCACTATGTATAAAGTAAGAAAAACACAAATATAGTATTCATATTAAGGTAGAATATCAAATGGCACCAGGGCCGGATTTAAGATGTGGGTGGGCCGGGGCCCATTTTGGTGGGAGGCCCATTGTTTTGAGGTGTTGCAATATGTAATGCAAAAACACGAAATGAAACGAACAAAGGTTTATTTACAAAATTTATTTACGCAGATAACTTCAGTTAAGATTATTCAATTTTTTCATTAAAATAGCTATTTGTGCAAGAAGTGCTAAACGTGGATGTTTATGCCTTCGGCTTCGTTTCATAACATGTCACGTGCATAAACACTTAGCACGAGTTTGAGAGATGGCCTTGACGCGCAGATGACTGTTTCTGCAGCGAGTAGCTGTCAAAGTTAGTTATCAAAGGTAATTATAAATGTACACATTTTACTTTATTCATTACATAATGCTTTAATTATTTAAAAACAATTTACCTCTAACGGAAGAAGTAACTAGAATAACTTTACAACCTCACTTCCAGTTAGAAATTCTAAATTCAACACCAACTGTTTACTTTATAACACATGTGCTAAAAGTAATCAGCTGATTTAACTTTTAACACGCTGAATTATAAAACGTCATTTTTAGTGACTATTTCCCGCATCTGTTATTAGCCAATCAAATGCCATGATTTTTTGAAATTCAACCAATCACGTGCTTTTACAGTGCCAAAAAATCAAAATTTTCTCTTGGGATTTTATCAGTTTTTTTTACAACTTATATCCATGACAACCACTAAATATGTTGTTTTAATCAAGGTGACATTTCAAAAACGTCATTTAAAACTGTCATTGTGCATCAGTATAAATGTCAAAATGAACCGATACTTGGGAAATAGTCCACAAAATGTATTTCGGGCTCATGATTTTGCTTGGAAAATGTTTTACTCAAGATTTGTTGTTTTTTGGCAATGCCCCTCGACAAACTATGACAAATTTGATCAAGTTAGTTTGTCTTGTGCCATTGCCAAAACAAAAAACTCTCGTAAAACTTTTTTACTGGCAAAATCATTGGCCCTTAATACATTATTACTGAATAATTATAACTGGTGTAAATTAGTAAATTATCAGCCATTGTAACTAAATTTGATGTGCATTACTATGTTGTTGGAAGAACAGGCCAGTTCACCAGAACAATAACTTTTTGACTTTAAATAATTTTAACTTACTTAAAATATAAAGTTTGATTATTACATTTCATATCAAGCTAGAGAAGTAAGATAGAATGTATGGAAATTTTTGTTAAATGTTCCCTATCATTATAAACAGTTCACAGCAAAGAGACATGTATTTTTCCTGTTTTGTGATATTTACCCCTATATTGGTGGGAGGCCCACTCTTGGTGGGTGGCCCAGGGCCCGGGCCCCTTGGCCCCCCCCCTTTAATCCGGGCCTGAATGGCACGTACGTTTTTCATGTTTTTACACTTATATGTCACTTTTTGCAAAATCTTACCAATTTCAATATACACTAGAACGTCCTTTTCGGATGACATTATCATGAAAGACCTAATGAGCTTCAGCTAAATAGCTACTTGCTCTATTTAAATAAATGTTACTTTAGAAAAGAATCTTTCATATGCAACTTGTGAAATAGAACGTGTTTTAAATATTTTTTGCAATCGTGTAATATATTGTCAACGTTTCAGTTGTCATTATTAATGTCAAAATGAAATGTTTTTCACTAATAAATAAATATCTATTTATCTACCAAGGGCGTAAGAAGGGGTTTATGGCCTGCGCCGTGAAAACAAGGGCAATAAACTCTAGTTATACACGTGGTGGATACAGCGTTTTATGTACAGGCCGGAGTATTCACAATTTTATTAAAACCAGATTTATAATTTTTATAAATGTTGACTGGCAACCTACGATGTCATTGCTTGTCAAACTGACAAACAAGACACTACTCGGGTCGTAAAGTACATTTTCCAATCTTGTATAAATATTTCAACTAATTGTTGTCGTTATTAATAGAATTTGTTGAAAACTTCTTACCACACAAATATTTAACAACCGCTAAATACGTATTTCGACAGCTAAGCTGTCATATTTAATAGCCTTACGGAGAGAGACTAACCCGACAAAGTTGGCCGAAGATATACTCTTCACCAATTTCCCAGTGAAAGTGCAGGCTCCAGCAGTGTTTTGCTCATTGTTAATGTCAAAATGATATACTTTTTGTTAGGGAAAAAGGTTGCCATTGGTACACATTTTTTTATTTATTACAGAATTGTAATAGTATATTACATACCGAGGTGGAAAGTGCTTCATTCCTGTCGAGAGATTAAGTAGTTAACCGAGACGCGTAGACTTTTCACCGTGGTGTGTATACTATTTTACTCACAATCGGATTTTGTCCTTATTTATTTAATTAGGTAAGTTTCAAATAATACCTATTTTTATCCCAGTTTAGTCACTTTAAGAAAGTAAACTGCGACGCTGTTGCTAGGGAACATGACAAGTTCATTGAAAGCAAAGTAAACAATGACTCGCTTTCCTACTGTTTTGAAGGTTAGAAACGTACCTATTATTAACCGATCGTGAGTAAAACATTTTGTATGCAACGCAATGCAAAATTAGTGTTTTTTTCACTCGTCGTAATTGACAACATTTACAACTGGTAAAAAACACCCACATTTTGCAACTTGTTTCATAAATAGCTCTTACGACCCGTTTAGTGTCGTTTAGCGGGCCATAAAGTAGGTACTCTTTGCCGTAAGTTGGAATGTTAACATAACCTATCTAAACAACATAACATATTTAAAATTTTGTGTTTATTATACAATTGTAAAAATTTTTTGCAATACATTGCAGGAGTTGCGGTATTATTGCAAGAAATCCATACCTGATATTTGCAGTTATTTTGAGAGAGAAATATACATAGTTCTTCTGACCATTTCAAAAACAACTGTCTCATTCTTCAAGAAATAATAACTTGTGAATACGTGGTCGTGATTAACCAGCAGACCACCGGCCCATCGCGCTAGCGCCCGATCGCCCGGCTCCCCAGTCCGGCTCTGTTGACAGTATTATAAAACAATCCATAAACTTAAAGCGGACCTGACCAAAAACTTCAGATTTTGTGTTTCGTCCAGTTCCTTATTGTTAAATAAAGCGAGTAAATTGTTACGTCACAGAACAATGGTAATGTGTAGACCTTACTATGGCTCATCAAATCCACTGTGAGGACGCTGTCAAAGGAATTCGCCTAAGGTCACTAAATCAACGCACTAAGGGCCGGTTGCAGAAAGCAATGTTAAGTCTGGTGTTAGCTAACATCGCGTCAAAGTGAACAAAATCGCATCAAATTTTGTTTACTAATGTATTAGTTACCATAAAGATTTGAGATTTGATTCGTTTTTGTTCACTTTGACGCGATGTTAGCTAACACCAGACTTAACATTGCTTTCTGCATTTCTAGCATGAGAAAATTGTAAGCTAAAAATAACAAATGTAAATTTCTCAAGTGCAATAAGGAAGACAATAGCTTTGGGAACATTTTTTGGAATAATGGCACTCCTATAACGTCAACAATATGTTAGGTTGTGTCATTTATTATCAGTCAACAGTAGTATTTATCACACTTACGTCAAAATATTTTTAGATTGTGTTTCTTTATTCCCAGTTTGAGAAAATTGTGCGACACTAATGGCGGTACCTTACAATTAGTGTGTTGATCCAATGACCTTAAGGTCGCCGATATTGTGTGTTATTACTAACAAGAGATCAATAAAAAAACCAATTAGGGTAGGCTGTGATATGTGTTATACGTTTGGCAGTACTGAAGTGTATTGTCAGTCTATGTCAAATTCGAGATTAAAAGGTTAGGTAGGTTTTGTTTGTTGTTTGACACAGACTGACGTAAAACTTAACCTGAAAATCTCGAATTTGACATAGACTCACAATACACTTCAGTACTGCCAAACGTATAACACATATCACAGCCTACCCTAATTGGTTTTTTTATTGATCTGTTGTTAGTAATAACGTTGTATACAGGATGGTTCACTAGCCTCTACAAACTTTTGACAACGGAAACTAACGAATTGTGTCAGATTCAAACCACAGGCTTCAGAAGTTTTTTTAACGGCAAGTACATTTCATTTATTGAAAAAACTGCATATAAAGATAGGTCCTATCGTTCGTTGTTGAGAAGTTATAGTGATTTTAAGGTTTTTATATTCAAAAATAGTAGCCATGATCTAACATGACAAAAACTAGAAACCATCAGTTACATGACAACCTGTAAACAGTAGTTGGTAGTTTATGCGAAAACTTTCTATCACGATTTGCAGAAAAGAAGGTGGTGCCAACTTTTAGACAAATATTTTAGTAGCGAATTTCAATCTTTAGGTTTATTTTTCTCGAAAACTACTGCTCGCAGCGATTTTAAGCACTAGTATCTTTTGTATGTAGAAAAGTCTTACACCCGTATGTATAGTCGTTCGCCAGCGGCACGCCGGCGACTCACCGGAGTTTCGTTATGAATAGTATGTTGGCGGCACTGTAAGTCTATGTCAAATTCGAGGGTAGTAGGTTAGGTTTTACGTCAGTCTGTGTCAAAACTGACGGAAAACCTAACCTAATAATCTCGAATTTGACATAGACGTACAGTGCCGTCAACATACCATTCATAACGAAACTCCGGCGAGTCGTCGGCGAACGACTGTGCATACGGGTGTAATCGTTTCTATGATCAAACCAGAATTGACTAATATTTTTACGTTATAACAGAAAACATTCCCCCGCCCTTGAATAAACTATACTTATTTTCAACCTTATACAAACTTCTTTCACTATCGTGTAATTCAGAATAAAGAATCGCGTAGGTAACTATACCAAATTACATCAAATTTGCTTTATCTGTACTATTTTAATGAAACAAAATCCGTGTTTTTTATTACCCTTCTCAAGGCTATACTTCCCTTATAACACATTTCCGGACCTATGTTTATATGAAGTTTTTTTTCATGAAATTAAATCTACTTTCCGTTGCTAAAATTTGTAAGGAGGCTAGTGAATTAGCCTGTATACTGCATTCACGATGTTTCTAGACCAGAGCAGACCATCATTTCAGTTTATTATGCTGGTATTAAATTTAGTTCAAATTTGTACAGTATGTTATTGTGTCAAATGGTGAACACTATGTTATGTAGATAGTTACTACGTCGCCAAATACACCAATTACTATAGGATTGCGCTATGGAAAAAATAAAAGAATCTAATTTTCTGATTAATCTGAATTAATCAATTCCAAGTACAGTGAATTTAATCACTTAAAATAATGCATATCTAATTGTTACGGAAATTGTGCTTAGCAGTATGTTTGAGTTCCTAAGATCTTACGGTCTCGAGCTTTTGTCAAATTATTATGAATGAAAATAAAATATGGCCGTGGAATAGTTCCTAATTTATGAACGCAACTACATTTATACTTAAATGTCAAACTTGACATTTGATTTTTAAGTGAGTTATTTTTGGCATATTTTTACAGGGTGAGCAAAATTCGATGTCTCAGCTCTATTATAAGAAAAGGAAAACCGATAGACAAAATCTAAAAAGAGGTTCTTAAATGGGATTGAGTAAGGTCCATTTTAAGCCAAATTTTCATATTTTTCCATATTTGGAAACTGCAGTAATGCCGTCATCGAATTTGTTTTTCCCGGAAACATACCTATATTTTGGCATATTTAAAAAGATGTAATTTTTCTGAACACATTTTGTGAAGAAAAAAATTGTTATTTTCTTCCGAAAATTATAAGCAAATTTGTAAAAAAAGGTATTATCAAAAATTCGCAATTCTCACGATTTAAACAAGTAGCCTTTGGAAACAAATAGCAAAGTCGCATCTGTCAGTTGAAGTAATACGTTCGGGGTATCTCTGGGCGTATAACTGAACTGCTCTTCTAGAGTTCTTTTGAGATTCCCCATAAACTAATAACATGTCGACTTTTTCGTTGTGCGTGAACATTTTTCAAAGTCAAATGACCACAAAACAATATTTATTAACCATTAGTTTAATGGCTCGTGAGGGCGGGCTAATGAAGATCAACCCAACATGTTCGTATTAAATTTTCGACTCAGAATTGTACAAGGAATATCGCTACTTTGAAGCTTTAATGGCCATGTATATTTTTGAAAAATCGAGCGGAGCAGCAATCTTTAATGGTATGGTTGGGAATAAGCCACTTGCTATCTGGGTATTTATGTACTCGCTTTTGTGCTGTTTTAGTGTTTATTGGGGTATGTTCTATTCGTCCTAAAAAATGAGAGAAAATGATTAACACTACGATATAGGTACCAAAATAGGTTATTTGTCACCTGCTAATTCTCCCATGTTGTTTATTTTCTCTAAAATATTGTATACATGTTACTGCTTCTTCATCTCACCAAACCAATGCTACGGCAATTATGTCTTTCATTACAATAGCAAGATATTCGATTGATGCATGCTGGTGCAAAGTGTTCCTTCATCCTTCACACAATGCCATGAATTGCCTTCACATTGATTTATAGATGTATTGACGGGGACACTATTTTTGATTTCTTTTTCGATCATTGCACTACAAACATCGCCAAAACGATTTTTACTTTACTTGAACATAATTGTGGGTTATATATCATTTTGCAATTTTTAGACGCGAGAATAATTTGTTTGTTTATACGCGTTTTTCACAGTAACGAAACGCAAGGTGCACAGCGATGTTCAGTAATTCCAAAATATTTGTCATAAAAATAATTTCTATTAAACAATATTCCAGAAGGTACTGATGAAAATCAAACTTGTGAATACTCCAATGGTACGTATTATCACTTCACAAGTATTCTAAGCCAGATATTACATTATCCTGATCAAAATAACTATTTTCAAATTGGCGAACTTTAATCATACATAGGTTATATCCCGAGTACTATGAATTTAATCGATTAAAATTGTGCAAATCTTGTTGTTCGCAATATGTTTTAGTGCATAATAATTTGATAAAATCCCGAGCCCGTATGGTCGAGGGATTTTATTTGAAATTATTATAAACGTAAACATTTGCTCAACAGCAAAATTATGCTAAGAATGTAGTTTTTCATAATTTTGATAGATTTAATTCATTGTACAAGGTGCATATGTAAAGATTATTTTAGGAATTAGATTAAATTAAATGGAATAGGTCATTGTTTACTGACACATGGATATCTGTTGCGACGAGAACCCCCTCCAGAATGTGATCAATGCTCTACAAACATCACTGTCAAACACATCTTGTGTAGCTGTACAAAATACACCGAAGAAAGAAAGTTGTGCAACATCGAAGGTCTCCAGATACAAAATGTATTAAATAATAGTAAAACTAGCATTCAAAACTTTTTTAAATACTTGAAATTGACTAACTTGTACTGTAAGATATAAGTGTAAACAAAATGTAATAAGTGTTGTTAGGAATCCTAACCGTAACATGATAAACTCTAGACTATATTGAGAATGGACTTTAGTAATTAATATATATTATCTTAGCTTAGTGTCTAACTCAAATGTAATTTTGTATAAGGACGAAGTTAGCAAAATACTTGTCCTGGGAAAACGTGCCGAACAGTGTCACAGGTACTTCCAGAAAAAGGGCCGGACATGAATTGTAAATATTATTGCTTTTACGTGCCTCTTTGCGTGGGACCGCAACAATTTGCAGGTTTCCATAATATAAATAGCTTTTACAAGTTTACCTGTAAAGGCGGTAATTTTGGTGAAGGCAGATCTTAACTGACCTCGGTAGCGGATAGATCGCTTCCGAATAAATTGTAAATAAACATATTTTAAGCTACTGAAGTCTTTAATTTCTCAAGTAGAACTCTAAATCAGTGTATCGCGAAATTCGGATCGAAGTGAAACCCCCAACGTTAGACGTATCGCAACAGTGGTGGCAGCGGTGGGTGATTTGTGTCCAATTAATAAATCCCACGACAAAAGAACTTCTTTTGTTTCAACGTTGGTCCTGAAGCAACGAACGGATTACGAGAAGAAAACGCTGGAAAATTAGAGGATCTACAACTGGTGACGGCGCAAGAGAATATTGCGGCGAGGACAAACCAGGAGACGGTTACAACTGGAGGCGGCGTCAAGGATCATTTTGGCGCGAGATAAAACCCAGGAACAACCGGAAAGCGGTACAACTGGTGACGGCGCAAGGGAACATTGCGGCGAGGACCAAACCAGGAGACGGTTACAACGGGAGGCGGCGTCAAGGATCATTTTGGCGGCGAGATAAACCAGGGACAATCGTGAAGTGGTAGAACTGTGACGGCGCAAGGGAACATTGCGGCGAGGACAAACCAGGGGGACGGTGAGCACTGGAGCGGCGTCAAGGAGCAGTTTGCGGCGAGATAAACCCAGGGACAACCGTGAAGCAGTACAACTGGTGACGGCGCAAGGGAACATTGCGGCGAGGACAAACCAGGGGACGGCGAGCACTTGGGGTGGCGTCAAGGAAAACCCAGGAACAACCGAAGGCGTGCAAGGCTGAGGCAACGTCGGCAACATTGGGCGGTGTCTGGAAACAGCGGCGTGGCAACACAACACGAGGACGACAACACGGGGAAACCAGGAATTGCAGTGCATATGTAAGTAATACTTGTTTGTATTTTCGAGAATTTATTGGTCTTATTATTGTATATAGTAAGGTGTTGCTTAGTAGAATTTGATTTTATTGGGTTCAAGTATTGCTGGAACAGTGTCAGTGAACGTGAAATAAGAATAATAGGTTGTAAAATAGTTATTGTTACAATCGGGACAAAGAGTTTACGCATTTCGCGAAATCTTGGCTTGTAGGACGAAATTTATTCGCGTTTATAAATTTTTATACAAGGATAGAACCATGTGTTCTGAATTTAATATTTTTACCGTTGGAGAATTAAAATACGTTGCTAATTTGTTTGAGCTGCCTGAGAAAAAGAGAAAGGCAGAAATAATTCAGGAATTTGTTAATGCTAGTTATACAGCAGGAGAAATTAGGATTGAAATAGATATCTGGGAGGGAAATCCTCAGAAAGGCAGGTTAGAAAAGCAAGAAGCAAAGGAACGGGAAGAAAAAGAAAGGCTCGAAGCAAGAGAACGGGAAGAAAAAGAAAGGCTCGAAGCAAGAGCACGGGAAGAAAAAGAAAGGCTCGAAGCAAGAGAACGGGAAGAAAAAGAAAGGCTCGAAGCAAGACAGCGGGAAGAAAAATTAGCGTTAGTTAGGATAGAGCAGGAATTAGAAATAGCTAGATTGGATGCACAGGTAAAAATTGCGCAGGCTCAAGCTCCAATTCAGAATGGAAATGGAATAAATCATGGCAGCGTAATTAAGAACACATCGTTAAACATGACGAAGCAATTACAACCGTTTAAGGACGATGGCGACATGGGATTGTTTCTAACAAATTTCGAAAGGATTTGTGTCCAGCTACAATTCGAAAAGGAAACGTGGCCGATACGGTTGACAAGCGTCTTATCAACAGCGGCGAATGAAGTTGTTGCCCGCTTATCGGAGGAAGACAGCAAGAATTACGACAAAGTGCGAGCTAGTTTGCTTAAGAAATACCAGCTGACTGCAGACGTTTTTAGGACCAAATTTCGTTATGGAAAACGAAAAGCGGATCAGAGTTATGCAGAATTTGCCTATCAATTAAAAACAAACTTCCAGGAGTGGATCAGGAGCGAAGAAATAGACGACTTCGGAAAATTGGTGCAACTCATGTGTTTAGAAAAATTTTATAGTGCATTACCTGGAGAAATGAAATTTTGGGTGGAAGACCGCAATAAGGTAAAAACGGTGGAAGAAGCGGCAGAACACGCAGACACCTACCTAATAAAAAGAGGTCCTGGTTCGGAGAAACATTATAATAATTTTAAAACACCGAAGGGAAGATTAGACCACAAATCTGGGTCAGCAACCCAGAAGGATTTAGAACCAAAACAAACGGCAGGCGAGGGCAGTAACCCTGTAGCCCTGGACAAAAGTAGTTTTGACAGGCGTCGACCAGTTAAATGTTACAGTTGTGGAGGCTTAGGACATTTTAAAAATTCTCCGGAGTGCCCGAAAGCGAAAGTTGTATTGACAACAATAGAATCAGGTAGCGACTTAAAACGGCTCTTTGACCCATATACAATGAACGCCGAGGTAAATGGCATTAAATGCATGATTCTTAGAGACAGTGCCGCAAGCTACGATATTGTGCATTCAAGGATAATAAAACCCGAAGATTACACAGGAAAGTATGTAAATGTCCAAGGGGTTTTAAGCCAGGAAAGTAAAGCGCTACCGGTTGCAAGAATTGAACTGAATTTGCCTAAAATTCAAGTGAATACAGAAGCAGCTGTTACAAATTATCTGCCTGGTGGATATTCTTACTTATTATCAAACCGAACATGGGAACTGATGAAAAATAAGGAGAATGGGGAAATCCAGCAAGTTTTTGCGCTAACCAGAGCAAAGGCTAAAGAAATACTGGAACAAGAAAAATTCCAGGAAGCTAAGAAGGAAGCTGCTGTAGAAATGCAGAAGGCTGTAGAGGGAAACAAGCCAGAAAAAGAAACTGTCTTAGAGGAGGTGAAACACGAAAACCCGAGGCAAGAAAGCAACGATCTGATTTCGGTGCCGAAATCGGAGGTGGATTTTTCCGACATCACAAAATTAACACCAACAAATTTACGGAAACTACAATTGGAGGATTCGAAACTAAAAGAGTATTTCGACATGGCGGACTCTAAGAAAGAAATTAATGGAGCAAAATTTTATATCGCAAGTGGAATTTTACACCGAAGATTCACGGATAAACTTGGGCGGAGCTATGAACAGGTGATAGTGCCAAAGCAATTACAAAAGAAATTGCTAGAGATTGCACACGACAATATGTGGATGGGGCATCTTGGAAGGAATAAAACGATCAACCGCATAAAACAACACTATTGGTGGAACCAGTTAAGCCGAGACGTCAAGGCAAAGGTGAAAAAGTGCGACGTCTGTATGCGAGTTGGGAAATCGACGGACCGAAAGAAGGCACCCATGTGCCAAGTTCCTATAATCACAGAGCCTTACAAGCGAGTGAATGTTGACATCGTGGGACCATTAACCAAAACAGAGAAGGGAAATCGTTATCTGTTAACGTTAATTTGCAGCGCAACGAAGTTCCCTGATGCAATCCCATTGAAGGTGGCAGATTCGGAGTCGGTGGTGAATGGATTATTAAATATTTTTTCTAGAGTTGGTTTTCCGGCGGAGATTCAGATGGATTTGGGGACCGTGTTCACAAGTAATCTGACATCTGAGTTTTTCGATAGGTGCGGCATAAGAATTATTCACAGTTCAGCTTATCACCCACAATCAAATGCGGTAGAAAGATTCCATGGAGTCTATAAGCGAATCTTGAGAGCCTTGTGTTACGAGCATGGGAACGAATGGGACACATATGTAGATCAAGCGTTGTTCGCCTTGAGGTGTGCTCCACACGCAGCGCATGGGTTTAGCCCAGCAGAACTGGTGTATGGGAGACAAATTCGTTCACCACTAAATTTAATAAAGGATTTGTGGATTGGTAAAGAAACCAACGAACCAGTGGTCGTTTATGTTTTAAACCTGTTGGAGAGGTTAAAGCGAATGCAGGACATTGCAGAAATCGCAATGTTGGAGGCGCAAAACAGGTCGAAAATTTACTACGACCGGAATGCGAAGATGGTAAATTACAATATTGGCGACAAAGTAATGCTTTATCAACAAGCGAGGACAAACAAGTTACAAATGCAGTGGACAGGGCCAAAGGAAATCGTTAGAAAAATATCAGAAACGAATTACATTATTAAAGAACCTTCCGGCAAACGACGGCAAAATTTAGTTCATGTGAATTTATTAAAACCATATTATGCGCAAGCAGAAGTGGTCGCGATCAATCTAATTCAACCAGGGGAAGATAGAATTGATATCGAAATTCCTGACTTGGAAATTGACCACTCAAAAATGCTAAGTGCTTCTGAAGTGATTGATCAAGCGAAAGGAGTAGGACAACTGACCGGAGTCCAAAGGAAAGAGTTGGAGGAGTTAATAAACGAATTTCCAGGATTATTTTCTGATCGGCCAGGGCGAACTCATCTGATCGAACATGACATCGCGCTAAAAGAAGAGAAGATTATAAGGACACGGGCGTATTCTCATTCGAAGCGAGTGCGGGAAATTATCGACCAAGAAATCGACAAAATGTTGGAATTAGGAGTAATACGGCCCAGTAACAGTGCATATTCGTCACCTATGATAATTGTAGAGGCAGAGGGAAAAGAACCACGACCTGTGATTGATTACCGAGCCCTAAATGCAATTACAGTGCCGCAACAGCACCCAGTTCCAAATATAGAAGCATGTGTGGAGAGATGCAGCAAGGCAAAGTACCTCAGTCTAATTGATGTGGTTAGGGCCTATTGGCAGATAGGAATGACAGAAAGGGCTAGTAAATACGCCGCTTTTATCACACATCGAGGAGTGTTTGAGCCAGTGACCTTAGCGTTCGGCTTGCAATCGGCACCATTTTCATTTCAGAGGTTGATGGATACCATCCTCGAAGGAATGGGTGAGTTTGCTGAACCATTTTTGGACGACGTCGCGGTACATTCAAATAGCTGGGAGGAGCATCTAGAACACCTGAGCCAAGTATTTAATGTTATGCATAAAGCAGGATTAACAATCAAGGCGAGGAAATGTGAATGGGGAAAAGCCGAGGTTGTGTACTTAGGACACAAAATTGGCCAAGGTTACAGGAAGCCATCTGAGGCGAAAGTAGCGGCTATTCAAAATTTTCGGCGACCTGAGACGAAACGTGACATAAGAGCATTCCTGGGAATAACAGGGTACTATCACCATTATATTCCAACGTATGCAGATATTGCGAGCCCACTCACAGATGCGTTGCGCAAAAATGCAAAAACCAGAGTGGAATGGGATGAACAGAAGGAAACGTCATTTCAACGGCTGAAAAACGAGTTAATGAGCGGTAAGGTTCTAAGGGCACCTGACTTTAACAGCGAGTTTATCGTACAAACTGATTGTTCTAAGAGAGGGATGGGTGTTACACTTTCGCAACGAAATGAAAAAGGCGAAGAACATCCGGTGCTATACTTGAGCAAAAAGTTGACTGACAGAGAACAAGCATATAGCGCGAGTGAGCTAGAGTGTGCAGCTTTAATTTGGGCTGTGGGAAAATTAAAGCCATATTTATTTTTAAGCCATTTCACGGTCGAAACCGATCATTGCCCACTCAAGTGGCTAAATCAAATGAGTAACAAAAACGGTAGACTTTTGCGTTGGTCATTAATATTGCAAACCCTAAATTTTACTGTAGTTTACAAGCCAGGGAAAAAGAGTTCCAATGTTGATTCTTTGTCACGTTATTTTGTGTAATTAATTTAGCAGAGAGAGTTTACTGACGACTACGACAGAATACTTGAAAATTATTCATGTAAGGTAGTTAAATTAGATTTAGTTGATATAGACCTATAAATCTCGAGATGCAGCTGGTATTGCTTAGTAAAACAGTGCGTCTTGTGTGCGATCAAACGCGAGTGTGTTTAACCCCAACAGACATTTTATCGGGGGGGGGGGGGGGGGCAACTGTTAGGAATCCTAACCGTAACATGATAAACTCTAGACTATATTGAGAATGGACTTTAGTAATTAATATATATTATCTTAGCTTAGTGTCTAACTCAAATGTAATTTTGTATAAGGACGAAGTTAGCAAAATACTTGTCCTGGGAAAACGTGCCGAACAGTGTCACAGGTACTTCCAGAAAAAGGGCCGGACATGAATTGTAAATATTATTGCTTTTACGTGCCTCTTTGCGTGGGACCGCAACAATTTGCAGGTTTCTATAATATAAATAGCTTTTACAAGTTTACCTGTAAAGGCGGTAATTTTGGTGAAGGCAGATCTTAACTGACCTCGGTAGCGGATAGATCGCTTCCGAATAAATTGTAAATTAACATATTTTAAGCTACTGAAGTCTTTAATTTCTCAAGTAGAACTCTAAATCAGTGTATCGCGAAATTCGGATCGAAGTGAAACCCCCAACGTTAGACGTATCGCAACAAGGTGGAGTCAGCGTTCATTTAAATCTTATATTTAAAGTATGTACGTCGGTTCTAAACTTTATTTTGTTGTATAAGTAACTCGGTGTTCATATTTTGGTATTCCAATTATGAGGCGTAAACATGAGTTCTGAATCTTCTGAATTCTAGCAACATTAAAGCTACTTAAATGCGAATGCTAAACAACGTCACAATAATCAAAACAGGACAAGATTAATGCATTACACAAAACGATTTTCACATTTGCACTTAAAATTGTATTTTGATAAATAAGTTTCAAGGAACTAAAGTACGTTTTTTTCCTATAAAAATTTTCAAGGTCAAGATAAAATTGGCAAAACTGCTTTTTTTAAATTATTAGAAAATTTATTTTTGTCAGGTTTTTCTGTAAACGACGTGTCATTTTGACAATTAAAATGAAATTGTCAGTTTTCCTTTTTTTGAAACTGAATACGCGTAAAAAACGGAATCCTTTAAAATTAAATGTAAAAAAAGCATTTCTGAAGTGTTCAGGGGAATTGTTGGATCTGCATCCTAACATACCAGAAGAAGACGTGTACAAAAGATTAGCAAGCTTTTGATGTACGTAGAACTTTAATGCCAGATTTTAAATTTCCCACCAATTTTTAGTTCTAAAAAGTTACTAAAACAAATTTTACCAACATATATTTTTTAAAGGAATCCAAGTTATGCCAACATAAACCCTAAATTCTTTGACCTTGAAAATTTTTATAGGAAAAAAAACGTACTTTATATGACTTTTGCAGACATTTTGAAATATGTTTAGTAAATTTAAAATCATTAGCAAGATAAAGACCCAAGTTTTTGGCATCATCATCAGAAACTGGGATTCTATCCTGGTCTACTAATAAATTTACTTCATTAGAAATTTCTAAACCGATCTTCTATAGCAGAAACGTCAAAAATAACAATTTACGTATTGGCTACTTGAAATATAACGATTCTCATGTTGCAATGAAGTTTATTATGCCATTTATGTAGTAGTACGATACATGAAATAAAAATTAAGCGCCGACTTGACAACTTTGGCCAGCTCTACAAGTCGTAATTTTAGTCGCATAGCAATTTATAATAGGTCAAATTGAAGATATTTTCAACCTCTACAAGTTTAATAATGACTACTTTTTCGCTAAATAGAAAGAGAAAAGAGACACAAGCTAAGAAGCTGGAAAAAAAATCTCGACCCTTTCACGCTCTCCTTTCGCGTTCGATATCTCGACAAATATAGCTCCTACGTGAAAAAGTAATAGAACATAAATTGTAAAACATTCAAAATTCTTACAAAGATGTCTGCATTATTTTCATGTAGTGTTAACGGGAACCGATTTATCGCAAACAAAATCAAACGCACTCATTTATCAAGATGGCGGAAATAGCACATAGGAAATCTTGGTCGACAACTTGAAGTTAAGCTTTGCTAGACCCCCCAAACACCCCAAAAAAGGAATTTCAAATTTCCCTTCACTTTCCAGCAAAGGCCTTATTTTTGGACATAGTGACTGGACTATAGTTACTGTTCCTAAACAGAGCAATCATTTATGAATTACTGATTCTCCTGACACTATGAGAAAATATTGACATAAATTGGATGAAGACTGTCTAGATTAGTAACCGAAAGTGATGGACTGCAAACGAACCATGTAGTGCTTTTTTAACTGCATATTCATATTATTGTTTGACCATTATCTCAGCGGCGTATTTAGTTCTATACATAAGAAAGTTTGTTAGTAAATACTACTTCAGAAAGTCAATTTTAAACTAGTTATCCATTAAACAACAAAACCGCAAAATCAGAAACACCCAACTGCGGTTCACTATGTTTTTCGAATTTTCTTTGTTCTCGTCTTTCGCCAGTTCAGCATTATGAGCTATTCATGGTATTGTTGTTACAGCACGAAAATGTCGTGACGACATGAATTTTACATCCCAAATACTCCACCGTCAGGTACCCGATAAAACGACACAAATGAGAAGTCTCGAACCCGTTGCCCCAATTATGTTACGATGGGCTGTAACAAAAGTTGCTGACTAAGACTCAGAAGGATAAAGGGAGGTTCATTACGACCTTAATTAGGGCAACGGCCCAGTAAACGAAATATGATATTAATAAATTGCCAGACGCCACTCCTTTACTAAATCGAGAAAAACACAGGTTTCACCGAGAAAGTGGAAGCGGTGAACCAACCTTTCCGATCTAACCTTGGGAGTGCTCGGACAACGGTCCACCTACAGCTGCGTTGAACTGATCTTGCTTGTATTTCCGAAAGCTGCCTGAACCTCTTTTACAGAGAAAAACAAAAAATATACATGCAAACGTTACACATCTACTAAAGGAAAACACTACTAATTGAAAATACTATATTAAAGTAGAACTATGTATCTGAACAATACACATTAAATAAAATACTCGATAAAGGTTAGTGTTGTTAATTGTGCAACGTTTAATCTAAATACAGGCGGTAAACTTGACAAAAAATAATCTAACTGACTCAAAAACGCGAATCACTTTGATTAGTCAATAAAGCTGCTTGCAAACAATAATATTTGACGATAAACAATCAACTATGACTCAATGACGGTAATTTCTTCAATCTCACAACATTAAGCTAAGTACAAATATTAAGACTTGGCGATAAATACTCAAACTGTCTTAAGGGCATTAACAACAGTTCAAGCGCTTAATGTTAAATTGTCACTAACGCTACGGAGAATGGCGAACCAAAAATCAGTTTTCACTGCACCCAAATGCTTGTGAAAATTATACATAGGAAACACAATACCTGGAATGGGTTCAGCTTACTCTGGTTATAATGTCCAACGATGCTGCAGGCCGTGCCCAAGCGACTGCCCCAAAATGCTTAAAGTACTGCGCGAAACGGCCGAGGGTCCTTTCTGTCGTACGGGTCTGGACGATGTTAAATTCACAAAGAGGATAGAAAACGAAGAACGTAGTCGATAAGCAGCAATTATTTCGGGCTAAAGTTCTTATCCGACGTCTTGAAGGCTTGAATGTTGATAATGAGTTTCATCGTCGAGTATTGGGCCAGGAAGTACATTGCAGCTACGACTACAGCCGAGGCGCGACTGGACGGGTTCTGGAAATTGCAATTGTTTAACTGCAAGGTTGAATATCGAAGCCAAAGGAAACGCGTTCGTGCACTACTTATGTTGCTCTGTCTGTAACTCACATGAAAGCGTCAGTATTGCACAACATTTCATCAAAATTTCTTCCGAAAAATGATTCGCTGGAATTAAACATGTTGACATCTAAACGTGAAAGTCACAGACAATTGCTCGCCAAACTGGTAATTAAGATAAGGCGTCCTTTATACGGCAAGCAACCATATGTGAATTTGAATAAAACGTTGCCCAATATATGATTAAATGAGCCGGAAGACTCCAGTATTGGAAATGAACATGGTTGAGTTTTTAAATATAGATAAATTGTCAATTTGGACCTAGATGAAGCGGGAAAAGTACTGCTATTTAAAATACAGATGCGGAAAAGCGCAAAATTCAAAAAATGTCCTTACATTGTTTATTAATGTTTGCATCACGAATATCACTGTGTCGTTTAGACACCACAGTCAGTAATGTTTAGGGTTCACTATTTAAGGAATTTATCGAGCAAAATATCTGGCACAATTTTGATTAAATATTTAGTTAGTTTGCAACAGTTTTTTAAAGTTATTACTATTATTATTGACTGTCATCGTTTTTGAGATCTATCGCTTTTTTTTAATCTATGTGTAGATGTTTTCTGGCCATATTATAGTGCACTGCACCGCTACATTGCACCTAATAACAGTTGTTCCAAAGTACCCCTTGTGGCTAAGTCAATAACCCCCACAAGTTATGAAGATTCAGAGAAACAATGACGGATAGAAACAAGACGATAGGCGATAAATGGATTACGATTCTGAACATGGAATATAGCATCCCTCAAGTGAAAATAAAAGGAATAAAAGTATTGGACAAGGAATACACACTCAGATATGAAGAAACCTTTGTATAACTCAAAACAACATGAAATGAGTGTAGAAGGAAATGGAGGAAGAGGTAGACGCTGAGCCCAATGGAACGAAAGCATCAAGAAGATAGGAAGAAGAGAAAAAACATGGGAGGGGTTAGAAAAATGAAGAGGAGCCAAAACAACTATAGAAAATTAATAGAGGACTCTACGTAGTAAGGCATAATTGGAAAAGAAAAATGAAGAACTCTACGGAGATGTCACTTCAGTAATTATGGTCAACAGTATAATATCGAAGTATTGCTCGATCATAAAAGCTGTACAGCAGGGATGCGTTTTTTCGTCTTTATTATTCAACGTGAACATGGAGAAAGGGAAGGCACAAAATTTCAAATCTAAGACTTGCTGACTACACAACACTTGTTGTAGAAGGTGCCGACCAACTGCTAATGTTACAAAAACTTAAAGAAGTAACTAATGAATATGGACTATTCAGAAACGAAAAACTTTATCGTCGATGATAAACCACAACCATCAGATAATACAACCAATTAGAGCCTATGGAGTGGTCCCAAACTCCCAGATATAATTTACTTGGGTTCTGCAGTCAGTGGAGACTGCCTGCAAGGGGTTAGAAGCAGGAGCATTCGCAAAGAATTTAAAATCAGTTCTGGAAACGGATCGCACAAGAATAGACGCGTTCGAGATGTACTGGTAGAGAATTATGATGCGAATTCTATGGACTGCGCGACGTACAAGTGATTCAACCCTAGAAGAGATAAAACCACCATTTCGTCTTTTCTCAATGGGCAACAAATGCATCCTACGTTTTCTAGATCACTTTACATAGCCTGGAGGAATATCAAACGGTAGATGAAGCCCAGGAAGATCATCTGAACGTTAGGCAAATGTGAATCATAAATTGACAACCTTTAGCAGTCGGCTCTTCGAGTGGCCCAGAGTTGGAAGTCTCCTCTTAAACAAAATGTGAAGCAATATTATTAAATGATGTTATGATGGCGAAGAGAAGAATCCATTGCACTTGAAGTTTGAATATGAAAAATACTTAAACAAAAGAATTGTAAAAATGATAACTACAGCTATAGATCACGATATAGCTTCAAATTACGCATCATGTACAATACATGAGTGAAAACTTATTTAATGGGGACACATTTTTCATAGTAGAGTATTGTTCTTTTTTAGATAAATGCGACATAAATCTCAGTATGAATTTAAACCGGGTGGGTCGACAAAAGACGCGCCCAGCAGTTTCATGGATAATGGGCTTATAAAATTCGATATAACTGAACAAATGGCCGCGATTCCCTACGACCTATCTATTGCTTTGGATAACTATGACATCAACTTTGTTGCAAATAAATTAAAAACTTTAGGAGTGAGAGGTCCAACATTAAAAATTTCGAAATCGTATCTTGTTAACCGAAGCTATGCCTGAAAATTCCTGATAATATTTCATGTGCTTATGATTTAAACATAGGTGTACCCCAAGGATCTTCTTACATTATTTTATTTGTTAATGATATTTCGAGTCATAGAAATACGAAAATGCTTTCGATGTACGCAGGCGATGCTACGGCAGTGGTCTCAGCTCAGAGTTTGAAGGATTGGGAGGGTGAATCAAGCCCTGTGGGTGTCCAATTTTATACATGGTGTACAAAAAAACAAGCTCATGGTAAATATTAATAAAACGGCTTTTTTATAAATTTTCGATACAAGCTAGGAACAGTCCAGAATTTTCATTTTTTCTTTAGCGGCATAAACAGTTCAACCACTGAATCGACTAAGTTTCTTGGAGTAGTGGTGGAAATTTCTTGTATTTGGGGTATGTAAAAAGTCAAATTTTGTTATTTTTGAAATTAAATCGATGCTTAGCGTTAAGGCAAATGTCTCTTATTCTTTTGTTTACTGTCAACTTTGTTGTGAATTCTCTTTAAGACGTAATTGTGTAACAAACGACTTCCGGGATTGGACCGTGTCATGATTGAGATCGAAGAACTCAACGTTTCGCCCACTTTCGTAAGGGGCTTCATCAGGAAGAAAAAAGCAAAAGAGCACGGTAACTCAACGTGTTAACCACGCCAGAGGCGAAACTTTTTGCAGGGAAGGGACAGAAGAGCACGGTAACTCAACGTGTGAACCACGTCAGAGGCGAAACTCGACTGGTCGTTGAGTTCTTCGATCTCAATCATGACACGGTCCAATCCCGGAAGTCGTTTGTTACTTAATGACAATGGCCGTGAAAGCCTCAAAAATTACGTAATTGTGTATTTAGTAAATGAATTTCTATATGTCAGACTGTATTATTAAGACTGATTTTGAACATCAAAGCAAGGTGTAGTTGCAAGATTATGCTTATAAATAATAATGTTTTTTTTGACATCACCAATATAGTATAGCAACACCAACTATTTGCATAGTAACCATAGCACACCAAAAATTCACAGCGCCAGCACGATGGCGCAAATGTCTGTAGCCAAAATACTGAATCCTTGATTTTTTTTTCATTTTGAGAACCAAAAAAAAAATAAAACGATATATGTACCACGTGCCTAATCACGATTACAGCTCTTTCTATAATCTATTGCTTATGCCCTTAACTATAATCCAAGATATTCCAATGTTTTGCAACTCATATATTAATGCGTTATGAGAAGTCACCAATATATACAGGGAAAAAATAGCATATAATCACTTCACAATACAAATTTAAAAAATGTTACTCCCTGAATGTTATTACTTTGTGGAGAAATTCCTTAGTAATAACTCTGTAATATTGTAATCAGTCTATGATTGTCTGATTTTTTTGTAATAATATGACTACTTTCATAGTCTGTTCAAATCCGATGAAATTTAATAAATTATTATATTTTATTTAGTTTTAAACATCATTCGCATAATATTTTTTTATTTGCTCACAAAAGTTTATATTCTGTGAAAAATTGTTGTGAATTGTATCTCTCATTGTAATTCATAAGCAGGTCTAGAAATCCTGCTATCCGACGTTGTTTTACCACGATTCCTGTAGCTTTCTTAGGAAACCTTTTACAATGCATTTCTTACTCTTTCAGCATTCTGTTAAAATCATAAATTAATTGGAATGTGGAAAGGAATGACAACCAAATAATTAATAAGATTTATTTTTGAACAACCTAAGTAGCGGTCTGAAGTCACCATTTTATCTAATACTGTCATGCAATCAATCAATTTAAAGCGAAACGTTGTTATGTTGGTAGTTGGAAACGTTAGCGTTATTTTAAACTTTTCAATTACTTTGATTGTGGCTCATCTTGTTAAATTTGATGTTTTTCAAATATATACTGCACTAGCAAATGCAAAAATTCATTTATTGTGTATTTTCGATATCATAAAAACCAAGACAGCTAGATGGAATTCGTTTTTAGAATATCGACCAATGAGAAATTGTCGTATCGTATCTGCATTGTTAAATGAAGACATAGTGCAATGGAGAGTCGACTCTAGTTAGAACGAGGTTAAAATAAATTTCCATTAACTTAAATATTTTCGGTGACTTTATAGTATTATCTTCTAATCAGACACTCTTGACTCGACTAACTAAATGTCCTAAAAGCATAAACAGTAATATCCTAGCAACTGTTGTGATATGGATGTCAAATCGCAGTCCCGTTTTCCAGGAATCGTTTCAATCGCTCCTTGCGGAAACCGCACCGCAATAAAATCCGATTCAACAATGCACATTTGGTGGATTATAAACTTCAGAGCCGCTTATGGAGCGGTGATATGGCCATCTCTGCTGCGAAGATAGGCAAGGTGTGCAATTTATAACATAATTCTTATAAAATGTGGCATAGAAATACCGTTCCGATAAAATCAGAAACAGCGTCTTAAAAGGTTCTAACCCATAAAGCAAATGGTCCTTCGCTCGCCGTATCTGCGTAGCCGTAGTAATAAGTATCTGGTCGGCGAGTACGTAGCTCCAGGTGGTTACGGAGCGAAACGCGGGCACGAAAAGGTAGAGGAAATACGTTTAATTAAAAATTAAAAAACAAAATCCAGAAAGGTAATTTGGCGGAGAGAATGGGGGCTTGCTGTCTCATTTTTATGTGGTAATTTTGAAGACGGAAACAAGGCAAGAGCAAGGCTTGTAGTAGCGGAACATAAGTTCTCAGCAGGCCGCAGGATACGGGGAGCATACTGCATGAATTGGGGACATTTCAATGCAAATGAGCGTGTCACGGCGCGTCACCGGCCGCCTGCTGCCATCAAACCCGCTATAAAGCCACAAATATGCCCGGAGTTGTCGCTACGTCTGCTACAGCAGCTACGCTCCTTGGAGTTGGAACTTAATGAGCTGTTTTCTGAATAATTGTATGCATTATCTGGTTACGCAAACTAGCTGAGAAGTTTTAAGCCGATTTCGTACGGCGAATATTGGAATCTGATACCCGGAGGTTTTTGCAATAAAGGGCGCTCTCGTCCTTATGAAGGTGCCGGAGTATAAAACTTAATTCCTTACGCCTCGTCCTGATAAGGATCCCAATAAATTAACGGTAAGGCATGCATTCTGTGTATTAAGGTCGCCAGATGTGTTCGACAACCTTGTCTTATCGCTTTTCCCCCAACGTCTTATTCCGGGTAGTCATTCATTGATGCGTATAATTGATCCTATCGGTCCTGCCTCTACATAAACTTTGCAAGAGGAGTTCCCGTTTAACTGCATGCAATCTGCAGCATACGTTCGACCTCATTGTTCAAGTTAATTAAGGGCACTTTTATTTAATAACCAGTTGGCTATAATCTAATTATTAATTAAACACAACGGGAGTTAAGAATTAATTACCAAACGATATATGTTCTGAGATGTAGCTGACGCTAAAAGTGCAAAACATAAGTAAATCAATGGATTTAATTTCAGGTCACCTGAAGTTGTCAGAAAATGAAATGCGACACAACTAGAAACTAAATTCCATGAGGGATGTTACCAGGTATCTGAACGATAAAAATAGAGAACGTTAAGAACTTAAGAAGCTATTCTCCCATGAACACACAAAAGGTGAAGCTAATATGTAATTGCAGACCCACATTAGCCATAAGATTACACTAAACGACTAGACCACTGACTAGGACTGTTTCCTATGTTTGAATATTAGAAAAATCTATCAATATTTTATCGTAGTAGAATAACGTACACACGTACTTAGCGTTTAGCTGTGCTCGTTAATCATGTGATCGCTTCTTTAGTCGCCGTCTGCATGGTGATTATCACCGGAAAACTTCGCTGGGCTTTCTGACAGCTCTCGTGCATTTTATTTGTGCGTTAAAAAAAACTTCTCTTGTAGTGCAGGCCTCTTTTGTTACGGCTTTTCGAGACACGAAGCGACTTGCTGCAGCTCGAATAGTGTTCTTTTCCTTGATTGACCACAGTTTGGCAACGTAATTTTCGTGCCTCGGAGTTAGCCTGTAGCTTCGTGTATTTGCTTGCTACTAATGGTGTGAACAGTAGGAAGCAGGTTTGTTGAAAGAATCCGTATGTTATGGGATTCCACAAGCTACACTTCGGAGAAATTGGTGTATGAACTGGCAGAAAAAAATCGCCTAAAGCACTGCTTTTAAAAAATTCTCAAACGATCTAACTAGGATTGAGTGGAAGATTTTAAATAGAGGCATCTAGACATTTCAGTAAGAAAGTCTGAAGCCACTTCTACAACATGTGCAATGGCGTTTCTTCTTTTTCTTCTTCTTCTCAGCCCGTTGACATCCACTGCTGGATGTAGGCCTCCTCCAGGCTCCTCCATCTATTTCGGTCTTGGGCCACCGAAATCCAATTTTTACCCGCAATTCTCTGTAGATCATCTCTCCACCTTGCAAGGGGTTTTCCAACACTCCTTTTCCGTTCTCGTGGCCTCCATTGTAGTGCGATCTTTGTCCACTTTACGTTGTCTCTAGCCACGTGTCCCGCATAACGCCACTTCAACCGTGCCACTCTTCCAATAACATCTTCTATGTTTGTTTTTCTTCGGATATCCTTATTGCGGATTCGATCGCGGAGGCTAATGCCTAGCATTGCCCGTTCCATCGCTCGTTGGCATACCCTTAACTTATTGGCACGCTTTACCGTTAGTGTTATTGTTTCTAGGCCGTAGGTTGTAACAGGTAAGATACAGGTGTTGTATACTTTACGTTTAAGACTCAAAGGTATTTCAGAATTTTTCAGGATATAAGAAAGCCTGGAGAATGCTGCCCAGCTAAGACTAACACGTCTGCTTATTTCAGCATCCTGATTTTCTTTTACAGTTGTTATTATGTGTCCAAGGTAATTATATTCCCTAGCTAGTTCAAGGTCTTGGTTTCCGATGGTTACTTTTAAATCTCCGGTACTCATTATCTTTCTCTTCTGCATGTTCATAGTAAGACCGACTTTTATAGATGCTTCTTGGAGTTCTCTTATCATATTAGCGAGTTCTTCTGCATTGGTACTGATCAGCACGACGTCATCTGCGAATCTTAAGTGACTCAGAAACTTGCCATCCATGCTGATACCCTTTTCCTGCCACTGTAGGTTCTTAAACACGTCTTTGAGGGCCAGGGTGAACAGCTTGGGCGAAATGGGGTCTCCTTGTCTCACTCCTCGTTTTATTTTGATCCTGTTAGTCACGGGATCTTCATCAACCTTAACGCACATCGTGGCATTTTCGTATACGTGTTTTAATAGCCTCGAGTATCAGGAGTCTATTCTCGCGTTGTTCATACCCTGTAAGATGGTCCAGGTTTCGATGGAATCAAATGCTTTGTGGTAGTCTACAAAGGCCATGTGGTAAGAGATATTGTATTCTGTGCATTTTTCAATTACGGTTCGAATAGTTTGAATATGATCAATGGTGCTGAAGCCTTTTCTGAAGCCAGCCTATTCTTCAGGCTGGTAGAAGTCAAACTTGTTGTTCAGTCTATTAGTTAGAATTCTTGTTAGCAATTTATATAGTATTGACAGAAGACTGATCGGACGGTAGTTTTCCATGCAATGGCGTTTAATGATCCTCAATCAACAAAATTTTTCACAGCATATCAAAGAAAAGGAACACATAACATTCAGTCGACCAGGATTATCAAATGGTAAGTGCTTTATCCATGATACAAAAACCTACTAAGGTATTTGCCCAAACTGGAACAAAACAAGGTGGTCCTCTTACTAGTGCCTAGTGCAGAATTCAGATAACAATGTTATGTTGCGTGAATACTATAGGCCACTTTGTACGTTCTGCTTAACATTTCCCACGAAAAATATGGAAAGCTGAATAAATCAATGGGGTACCGGTAGGAAATGTGGGAATGGACAAAATGGATGGATAGATAGTAATTTGACCATTTAAAAAATCCCCAATCCCATATTGTCTGAGAAAGTGTGCTTGATTGTCGATAGACACTCAAGCCCTTGACGTTTTAGCGATTATGAAGAAGAACGGGATTGTTATATTCAGCCTCTCCTACAGTGCACTCACCATATGAAGTCCTACTAGTCGCGACGAGAATTTTTCTTTATGGCTTAGGGCACATCCTAATATCCTTAAATTGCCGAAAATGGTGTCCCTAAAACAGTATAAGGACATTAATTTCCAATATTCAGGCAAGACGATATCAATAATATGAAAACATAAAACTTGGACGTCCTTGTTTCCTGAACAACAAACATCTGCAAATTTTAGCCAAGAACAATCAAATCTTCGAGTACAGAGGGCAACTGTTGACCATATTTCTCCAGTTTTCTCCGCACGCAATCTGAACCCGTACAAGAAAACGTAAGCCCAATACATCGCATCTAAAGAGCTTATATGGACACCAAATATGGAATAAATCAGGGCAAAGCAATTGGTTCGATCCCCACTTTTTCAACAACCATAAAAAGCTTATAGCGACTTCACTGCGATTTTCCTAATCAGGCTTTGACAACTGTGAAGTGTTAAGGACTAATTCTCCTCAAAATTATAAATAAGTACATAAAAAGAGTTCCAGTTTGACGGATAATGTAAGAATATGGGAAAAAGGAAACGCAAACGGTTAATTTACTGGAATTATAGTGATTCCAATCAAATTTTGCAAGAAACGAGTCATATTTGTTAATTGAAACTGTTACAGAAAATTAAAAACTAAATAAAATTAAACTATGCACTTATGGTTAAATTTTTAACTGTTAGCAAAAATTATTTCCTGCAATTATGTTCATGATACTTACTTACTTAATCATTCTTTTGTCTACCTATATTCAGGTGTAGACGTTATATGGTTTGAGGATAACACAAATTTTAAAGTAAACGCTTTGGTGGTAATAATGAACAATTATCTACCACGTCATAATTGGCTATTAAGTATAGTGATACATACAATTACAAGGCAGATGTCATTGTCAGAGTGGCAGATACAAACAAAATTCGGCAAAGAGTTTACTCCAAATCAAAAGAAACTAGGGGTAAAAATAGCTTAACCTTCCCCATAATACTGAAACAATAAAAGGAAACACTTGATAATGCAAATTACATCAAATTTCAATTTAAAAGAAACATTACCGGCAGTGGGATTCGAACTACAGCTCCTGCAAATGCAATTTTAACTATTAAACAGAACGCATTTATTGTCGACCCTTTTTGACTCTTTTTAAATTTACTCTGTATCTGTTAGGTTCTATTTTCTGAAGTGTCCTTTGTCTTCAAAGGTAAAAACCTGTACCATGTCCAAAATATTACTTTCATTTAAGTAATAATTCTTGAGTTAAAGTAAAAATAGGAAGCATTTTATTTTTTTAAGGTGCTCACTCTGTATATATTTTATTAACGTTTTCTCGGTTTCATGCCAGTAAGACTACAGATGGATGGACAAAAAGACAAACAAACAGACGGACGGAATTGAGAAAACCTGTTCTTCGTCGTGAAAATCTGAAGAAATCTCGGAAGGTGATTTTTTTCGCAATTACTTTACTTCATTCGTTTTTTAGACGTAGGAAGTAAACAAATAAATACTGGTGTCTACCGTAAACCTGACGCTAAATTATGTACGGTGAATGCTTAGAAATCGACGAAATGATGAAGAAACCAACTGAAGTTCCTCACGAGGAGGAGAAATGTTTGAGATGAATGTTATATTGGTATTTTAATATTTTTAAAAACACTTATGTATTTATTATTGTTAAAACTGCTACGAAATAATTCTGTTAACAACGAAAAAACAGTATGACAAAAATAATAACAGGAAAATATAGGTTTTAAACCAAAAAGATAAGAGTTTGTATCAGTTTACTAATAAGTAAATAAAAGAAGGAAACGCCGGTTTTTCGGCCCGTACTCCATAAAATGTATTTATTTATAGATAAGAATATTGTACAATTCGATGCAGTATGCATGTGTCAAAATACCGCAAAAACCATATAACTATCGCCAGTTTTATTAAAAGGCCGCCGAAACGACTTTTTAAAAAACGTTTATTTTTATTTTACAATGAAATATAACATTGGAAGCACACAGATTAGCTGCCAGACAATTTCTTACATCTAGCTACGAACTAACTGGAACTTATCTTAGAGGTGCAAGCTACTTGTATATATACTATGTCTAATCAACTAAGATAAGCGTTATCTCTAAAAGGGAGCGCGAGACAGGAAGCCACGTGCGTTCAAGGTTGCAGGCTTGCAATTCATACAAAGAAGCTATTTATCGTTCAAGGTTGCAAGCTTGCAGTTTTACACAGGGGGCCATTGTCTAGTCATAACATAACACGTCCGCCGATAAAATGTTCAATAGCGGTATTCAAATATGCCTCTATTAAACTTACAAAAAAGAAAAGAAAATTAAACTTACGTATTTACGTTAACTGGTTCAAAATCTTTATTTAGAAATCTAATAAGTTTAATCTTGATTGTGTTCCTATTATAATATAAATACAATACAAAAATGATTAATATAAGAATAGTAAATAGCGTAAATATAATCGCAGACACACTTAAGTTATCGGATTTAGTATAATTAACAGGTTTTAACAAATTTTCATATTTATTAAGCTTAATTCGGTCCTCAACCAATTTCTGGGTGTCAACTGGTATCAAGTCAATCTTCGAGACATTTATGAATTCGATTCAGGAATTATTAAGCGGTCAATGTTTGAAACTTTTAAATTAGCAATTTTATTTGAGGTTCTTTTATACTGAATAATAAAGTAGCAATACGATTTTCATTAAATTGTTTCTAAGTGTATCATGACGAATAAAAATAGGAATATCATATATATTTCTAATAAGCGTCTATTTGCTTTATTTAAGAACTACATTGCCTAAATTTAAAGAATATAGTTCTGGATTATATTTTAAAATATATTTACAATATTATATCGCCGTGTATGATTGAATATTTAATCAAGATACAGACGATGAAGGTAATAAGTCTGAATAAGGTAGTAATTCATTAGCATGGCGTCTAATGTTGGACGATCCATTATGGGGTATTAACTCGTATATGTCATGTTCTAGAATTTGGGATATTGTATATGGTCCTATAAATTTTGGTTCATCTTTGCTTCTGGAATTAGTTTTAACAAATACTTTTTCGTTTAATTGAAATGTTTTATTTTTCCGAGTTGGATTTAATTTTAAATTTCGCTTCTCTTTAGTATCAATTTGCTTGCCTTGCAATATTTCGTAAATTTTTTTCATGCGGATTTTGTGACCAGATAAATAATCATGATAGTAGGTTTTTGTATAGTCTAAATCGAACTGATTTCTACATTCAGTATGACCAAATACAATCTCAAAAGGGGTTAAATTGAGATTAGAGTGTATCGTATGATTGTATGCAAGAATACAATATTGAATTTTGTTTTGTTCAGGTACATCCGTCAATAGTCGATAGTGTTCAATTATTGTCGAATGCAATCGTTCAATTGGGGAATTAGATTGATGGTGATGTGGGGTTGTCGTATGCAACTGGATTTTATGTAAAGCTATGAAGTCTTTAAAAATATTTTTGTTAAATTCTCCATCAGCTATAATGATATTTGGTGTAGTAAAAGTACACATATAATTAAGTAATTGTTCAATGATGTCTGTTAAATTTCGAGATTTAATATAATATGCTTGGGCGAATTTGGAAAATGAATCTATTATTGTTAGATAGCTTCTCTTACCTATCTGAAAAATATCCAAGTGTATAGTATGAAATGGTTGGTTTTGTGTAGGAGTAAGCTGTAAAGGCTGCTTAATTGGGTTTCTATTGTACTTTTGCGTTTTACAAATATGACAATTATTAATATAATCGGTGACATCTTTATTAATTGATTTCCAATAATATTTTCTTTTTATGTGTTCAATTGTTTCATTGATACCACGGTGATTGGTTTTGCCTAGATGGTAATTTTGGATTTGATATTGACGATCTTGTGGATTTAGAACGTAAGTCACTTGTGACATACATCGATGAAATTTGGGTGTGTTATCGTTAATTATGTTTTGCAGAAATTTAGAGAAATCTAAACAAAGTTCGTCGTTAGGAAAATAACAATGGTAATGTGTTCTAGGTTCACAATGTTCAATTAATAGCCTGTTGAATACGTCAATTTTA
Organism: Agriotes lineatus; assembly: GCA_940337035.1. Lineage (NCBI taxonomy): Eukaryota > Metazoa > Arthropoda > Insecta > Coleoptera > Elateridae > Agriotes > Agriotes lineatus. The sequence continues at coordinate 47,074,433 of OW679198.1, forward strand.
TTTGTATTATTTAGGGATACAAAATAATGTGTAATTCCGTCGTATTTAGTGATTCCGATATCTCGTGGTAGCTGAGAAATTACAAATTCAATTTGATTTTTAAATTGTTGTAGAGGTTTTTCGGCAATATCGATCACGGGGGTAGACGATTGTTGCGAATGTATTGTTTCGACATAGGATTTATTATCATCGTTATTTGGTGGTCTTATTTGAATGTCGGATATAACTTTTACTTTAGGCGTTTCTGATTTTGGTGGTCCGATGGTCGGTACTGAAAAAAAGTCTTGTATGTCGGGGGTGCTTGCCCTACTTGCCATTAAACTTTCGTTACCTTGTATTGGTGTTGGTGTATGAAGTCTATCGGGTGTTTCTAAAGTCATGGGGTGAATTTGAACACGTGATAGAGCGTCGGCAACTTTATTTAATTTGCCTGGTAGATAGTTTACGGTGAAGTCGTATTCTTCTAATTTAAGTGCCCAACGAGTTAATTTGGAATTTGGTTCTTTTAAATTTTTGAGCCAAACAAGCGGTCTATGATCGGTGTACAATTTAAATTTTACTCCATACAGATATGGACGAAATTGTTTGGTTGCCCAAACTATGGCTAGGAGTTCTCGTTCAATTGTAGTATAATTTTGTTCTGCATTATTAAGGGTTCTGGAGGCATAACAGGTGGGTTTACCATCTTGGGATAATACCGCGCCTATCGCAAATTTAGATGCATCGGTAGTCAGTTCGAAAGGTTTTTCAAAATCAGGATATTGAAGTACTGGTTCATTCATTAAAATTTGTTTGCAATACTCAAAGTTCTTCAAAAATTCAGGGGTGTGTACAATTTTATTTTCTTTCTTTAAACATACGGTTAAAAATTTAGTTATTTTGGCAAAGTCCTTGACAAATTTTCTATAATAGCCAAATAGTCCTAAGAATGATTTTATCTCGGTTCTTGTTTTAGGTGCTGGGAAATTTTTGATTGCTGATATTTTAGATGGATCTGGTTTTATTCCTTCTGAAGTAACTATATGACCTAAATATTTTACAGATTTATGTAAAAATTCCGATTTACCTAACTGAATCTTTACATTAGCATCTCTACATTTTTGAAATACATTTTTTAAACGTTGCATGTGTTCTTGAAGAGAACTTCCGAAAATTATAATGTCGTCTAGGTAAACTAGGCACTGTGTTGGAGTGAGTCCAATTAAGGCTGTATTTATCATCCTTTGGAAGGATGCAGGACTGTTACGTAAACCCATAGCCATTCTTTTAAACTGAAAATGGCCTTCTTCGGTTGAAAAAGCGGTTTTTTCGCGATCTTTCTTTTCGATTTCAATCTGGTGGAAGCCAGAGGCAAGGTCCAAAGTTGTAAAGTATTTAGCTCTGCCAAGATTGTCTAATACGGTTTCTATACGGGGCAATGGATATTTATCTTCAATAGTTTGTTCATTTAACTTTCGATAGTCAACTACAATACGCCATTTTTGTTTTCCAGAGGCGTCTAATTTTTTTGGGACGACCCAAATAGGAAAATTATACGGTGATTCCGATGGCTCTATAATATCTTCGTTTAACATTTTCTTTATTTGCTTTTTGACTTCTTCGCGATGAATATGGGGATAACGGTATGTTTTCGTAAATATAGGTGCATTGGTTTTAGTCCTAATGTGGTGTTTTGTCAAATTCGTAACGGATAAAGGTATTTCGGGAGAGTAAAATACATCTCTGTATTGAAAACATAAATTGGTCAAAAGAGTTTTTTCGTCTTCGTTTAAATGGTCTAATCTTAAATTGTTTTTTAAATTGTTATTTAAAATACTTTTGGTGTTTGGAGTATTTATATTAAAGTTGTTAAGTCTAATAGGTTGATTATTGCTATCGGGTTCATAGTCTTCTAAAAATAAAGGATTATAAATATTTATTTCTTGTGTTTCGTTTGAAGTATTAATTACGCTGGTTTTAAACCAATTATTGTGTAATTTCACTAATGCTGAAGGCATAATTAATTTTTCATTAAATTTTAGTTTTGGAGCTATTTTAGTTCCATTCTTTCCTACTGCTGGTAAATTTACAAAACATTCTGTACGCGGAGGTACTACAAGTTTTCTGACAAAATCTGAGTTTTTAAATTTGGAAAAATTACATTCATTACGTTTTTGAATTTCCTGTTTAGTTTTTGATGGATTATAATAGAACGGTATTACTGTTTTTTCTGTTTGAATGTGCATCCATTTATAATCTATTCGTGCGGATAATTTTGAAAGTAAATCGGATCCAATAAGTCCTACATAGTCTTGGTGAAAATTGAATAAATAACACGTATGTGTTCCGTTTTTATAAAAAAGATTAGGAATGGGTAAATCTGCAATTAAGTTATGTTGAGAAATTCCATGAGATGTAACTATCTCGAATTCTGTTTCATAAATATAATTTGGAAAATGTTGTTGTACAAATTCTGGAGAAATTATTGTTTGTGAGCTACCTGTATCTATTAAAAGTTTATCGCCGGTGGCGGGAATTATAATATAAGGAAGGTTTGATTTTGGATTTATATTAAAAGTTAAAATATTCTTTTCCGAGGCTCTTAATGAAAATTTACAGTATCGTTTGGATCTGGATATTCGAAATAATCGTAAGTATGGTCTAAATCTTGTGATTCGCAATTTTCAGTTGTATCTTGAAAATTGTCAGGGTCAAAATATTCCTGAGGGTTTTCGTTAAAATTTTCTAGAGTTGAAAATTCTCCATTTTCAAATAAATTTTCGGCTAAGTTTTCATACTCATCCGGAGGTTTTTCTTGATGGTAATTTAAATGATTAAAATTTCTATTAACGTTTTGAGAATTTGCTCGATATTTATTGGGGAAATTTGATTGTTGAGTAGCTGGTCTTTTTATAGTGCTAAAGTCCATAGGTTCTGGTTTATTTGTTGGTGAAAAATTTGGTTTAGGTGCAAACGCATTAAAGCTTGAATTTTGAGTTATTCTAGAATTATTAGGATTGTTAAAATTCGTTGGACTTTTAAAATAGTTGGGATTTTGATTAAAATTACTTTTAGGATTTTGATTAAAATTACTTCGATTTTGTTGGAATGGTCTTTGCATGAAATTTGGGTTATTAAATTTAGGTTGATATGAATTTCGTGTTTGAATATTGGAAGTTAAATTTGATTTATTTAATTTTTGACTTTGAAAATTATTTTGATTTTGAGAATATCTAATATCAATTTCTTCTTTTACTATGCTTAAGGCTTGTTCTAGTGAAGTTGGATTTCTACTTCTTACAAAGCTTCCTAAATTTTCATTTAGTCCACTTGTAAAAGTGCGAAGTGCTAAGTCTTTGTTAGCCTTTAATTTATAAGTGATAATGTCTTTTGATTCTTGACTCAGAGAAACTTTTGAATTATAAATTGCCAAATGAGTTCTAACTTTATTGAAAAATTCTATGGGAGAGTCTTTATTCTGTTTTAATTTGGTTAAATCAATTAAAAGATTCAATTCTGACCTTTGGTCGCCAAAATTTTCAATTAAGACATTTTTTAAGTCTTTCCAAGTATCATACTCGTAACCTGTAATTACTTCTAACGCTTGACCTTTTAATTTATTCCTTATCGAATTTAAAATTACTTGGTTGATATAATCGTTTAAATTTTCTGTGCAAAATTTAGTTGCAATGATTTCTGCGGATCTGATAAATTCCGAAAGAGTGGCTTGATTACCATCATATGTGGGAATTTCATTTAGTAAGGCTACATTAAAATGTGGGGGAAACAATGATGCGTTTTGTTCAACCATATTTGGGTTGTTACAATTATTTAAAAATAAAATTCTGGGGATCGAATGCCTTGGTGAGCGTGATCGATCTCGTGACATAAAATTTTTTACAATCGTTTCAAAATATAATTTTTTTATTTAATACTTCAAGATAATGGTGATCTAAACATAAAAATTTTATAATTGTTAAAAAATAAATCTAGGTGTTTTTACTTAAGATTCTCGCCTTAACATATGAATTTTTTGTAGACAAAAATTAATTTTACTTTATTTGTTTCACTTGATTTTTAATTTTGTTTTATGTTAGTAAACAGTTTAATGACTAGGGGGTGCCTACGCGCAAGAACGCAAGCACAGATGCAAATTAAGCACACCTAGTATGTGCAGCAATTGGCCTGGCTTACTACGTTCTGCCTAATATTATAAATAAATATTAGAACTATGTTAGTATAAGTTAAAGTTTGTTTGAGATTAATTAGCTTTATAGATCAGGCGAACGCTTTAATAATTATTACTTTTGAAAATTATATTACGTTACTTTGTTGCCTTTGAAATTTTTACTTTGTTGTTTAGGCGAACGCTTTAATAGTCGTTACTTTGTTGCCTTTAAAATATACCTTTGCTTTTTCTCTAAAGCTTGAAAATTATTATTTTTAAAATATACCTTTGTTTTTTCTCTAAAGCTTGAAAATTATTATAAAAATATGCACTTACATTGTGCGTTACAATTGACGAACGGCGTGCGATCTGCTACGTCCTGTTGTCTTCAAAAAGGATGCGTCGATCCTGTTGATGTCGGCTGGCCTGCAAACAGCTAGGTCCTGAAGTCCGACTTTGGATAGTCTGCTTTGCGCTAGAGCGTTATCCAAAAGTTGTCCTGGGGTCGTCGTTGTTGACGTTGCCAAACCAGAGACTGATCCCAATGATCAAGTGGTCCCAATGACCAGATGGTTCCAATAACCACGGAGGAGCAGGAGCTGGGTCGACGGGCGCTTCTCACGATCGGGCGATGTTTGTCCCTGTTGGAGATGTCCGAAGATCCGCTGGGTGGTAGGTGTCGATTTGCGGCAAAGAGCTGAACCTCAAGGAAAGTTGCTGGTCGACTCGATGTTTGTAGTTTTCCAGGTTTTCCTCCACAAATCCTACCGACTGCGCCAGTTTTATTAAAAGGCCGCCGAAACGACTTTTTAAAAAACGTTTATTTTTATTTTACAATGAAATATAACATTGGAAGCACACAGATTAGCTGCCAGACAATTTCTTACATCTAGCTACGAACTAACTGGAACTTATCTTAGAGGTGCAAGCTACTTGTATATATACTATGTCTAATCAACTAAGATAAGCGTTATCTCTAAAAGGGAGCGCGAGACAGGAAGCCACGTGCGTTCAAGGTTGCAGACTTGCAATTCATACAAAGAAGCTATTTATCGTTCAAGGTTGCAAGCTTGCAGTTTTACACAGGGGGCCATTGTCTAGTCATAACATAACACGCCCTGCTCTTACGTAGACGTTTTTAGTTCAGATTCTGGCTCTTTTCTAGAGAAACGTATCGTCTGATAACGTTGAATAAACCTTTGGATCATAAAACATATGATTTCCAGACTTAGAGCAGCATAACACTGACTCATCATTGACATAAACAACCTTCTATGCTGCTTATGCTATCACCTATTTCATTTAAAATAAACTTGTAGCAACATTAATGTAATAAAAGGACCAAATATTGCAAAAAACTCAACAGGGCG
>OW679198.1:47080049-47258640 GCA_940337035.1 Agriotes lineatus
GGGCCCTGGGGCGCTGCCCCGGCTGCCCCGGTGGTAGCTACGGCCCTGACTAGAAAATAGGATCTGAGAAACAATCAGAATCCTGAAGTTTTATGATACTAGATATTGAAAAAAATAATAATAATTTTTTATAGTGCCGTTCGGTCCACACGTGGCAGCACTGCCATTTTGTGTTTCCCCATCAATGACCTAACGAATTATATATATGAAATTGAAAAGTTTTATCACACTAGACTTAGTGTCAGTGTCATCGCCGCTCGTACTACAATGAGGGGCTCTCCTTTCCCTTGCAATATTTTTTGTTTATCTATATTGATAATTTATTTATTGTGAATAGCCGATCTAAACACAAGCTTTTCTGTTAGATAAGAAATAGAGATAGAGTGGAGCAGGCAACCCAAATAACATACTAGTACAAAGGTCACTCGATAATATTTTAATTATAATTACTAAAAGGATAGGAGATGCCGACCCTTTCAATTAGAACTAATTTCAATTGACATTAAATAACTTTTTGAGGTTATGATGGAAATAAAGATTTCGACCAACTTAACCCTTAACTGGTAAGGTACCGTCTGTGAGACTGCAAGCAAATTTTAATCTCAAATTTTCAGCAAAAGAGTACCGCTTTTCGGCAAATGATCTTATCTAATCTTTCTCTTCTTGGTACCCCACCTATCGCACAATTATTGGTAAATTTGGGTAACTAACGCTGGAGATGTGTTTTATTTTTAGTTCAGTACAGTCTGTGAGACGGCACGTTACGGTTTACGTGAGAATTTTTTTCCATTGGTAGGCATGGCAGGCCCTGTGAATTACAATATTTCTTTAAGTTTTTTTTTTACAAATGCATTGTTTTACTTATTATTAATCGTAAAATAAATAAAATAAGTTTTTTTTTGTTTTCTTGGTCTGGTAAAAAGTACATTACCAATTTGTGTTCAAGTTGAAAATTATCTTATTATTTTTTCTTTACATTAAGTTTTCGGTTATTTTCAATAAAATTATTACTAAAACATATATGCCTAACAAACCTCTATATATATATTTAAAAAAATAATTAAAACAGTTTAATTTTTTTCGCTTCAAAGGTGACGGTTTACGTGAGAATTTTTTGCCACTTGTAGGCATGGCAGGCCCTGTGAATTACAATATTTCTGTAAGTTTTTTTTTACAAATGCATTGTTTTACTTATTATTAATAGTAAAATAAATAAAATTACTTTTGATCAAAAGTTTTCCTTTGTTATCTTGGTCTGGTAAAAAGTACATAACCAATTTGTGTTCAAGTTGAAAATTATTTTATTATTTTTTCTTTACATTAAGTTTTCGGTTACTTTAAATAAAATTATTACTAACAAATATATGCCTAACAAACCTCTATATATATATTTAAACAAATAATTAAAACAGTATCATTTTTTTCGCTTCAAAGGTGTGCCAGTCTCACAGACTACACGTTACCAGTTGTGCTCCAAAATTTCACGTTACCAGTTAAGGTTTAAAAGGCAAGCGTGACATTTGTGCACTTGTAATAGAAAATGTTTAGGCCTGTGGCTCTTATGCTATTCGCAATAAAAATGGCTTTATTTCATACTGATGTCAAAAATGACATTTTTCGGATTATTTATGGTACAAAAATGGAACATTAAAATCCTAGTACTTTAAAGTAAAATATTAAAGTTCAAGTACTTTAAAATTACACGTCAGTTGTTGACATGAAATTTGAAATGATTTACAACTTTTTATTTAAAATTCATTAAACTTGCAGTGTAAAATAAACCGTTGTATTCACCACGAACAAAAAGTGTTTTTAAAGGTCCTCGCAAGTAATTCCGTCTTCGGCTGACGACTCGGACGTAAACAACTTTCTCGTCTTTAAAATGCCACTTTCGTTCTAAATAAATAAACTACTATTATGTGCTTTGATCGCTGCCAGCCTCAACACATAAAGCTTCTGTAAAAATATTAATTATTTCTTTTAATATTAAAACTTCTGAAGGAAAATATAATTTTTAGTTGTTTTATGCTTTAAAACAATAATTGCAATATAATTTTATAAAGTATTTCAATAGTACCCCTCTATAATGGGTAAGTTATTATTTAAACATTATTTTGAGCAATAAAACCTTGATAGTAATTTATTTACGTCCCAGTCTGTACATAATAAATAAATTAACAGTCCATTAGCAGCCCCAAATCATAATCCCCTTTGGAAACTTCGCAGTTCCTTTAACACAGTCTTTATGAAAAGCTTCTAGTTACTCCTTCTAATTTGACTGATATGGTCTCCAATGAAGTCATAAAAAAAAGTTAGAACTGAAAAATTACAACTAAATATAATATAAAGGGTAATTCATACGTATGGTCATCAAAGTAAATAGGTGTATACTGACCTCAATAATAGTACATTGAACTTAAAATTAATCGCATATAGAAAAAATTACATTAGGGTCTAGACCAAACTTTTGAAAGCCAACATTTTTATTAGGTAGGTAAATCATATAAGAGTATTAACCATTTTCCTCTCACATTTGATTCCAGGCTTGAGACTGGCACCAATGTAAGTAAACAATTACTGGCATGTTTAAAAAGAGGTTATGATCTGTGTTTAATGACGAACACGTATGCACCAAATGTGATTGAAATATCCAAGAATACGGTTTAGAACTCAACATCAAAAACACAAAATACATGATTATCAGCAAGAACTATGCAATAAACATACAACTAATAATCAATTAACAAACTATAGAAAGAGTATCAAGTTACACTTATCTGGGCACCAACATCAACGATCGATGGGACCACTTAGTGGAAATAAGACAACGTATAAGGAAAGCCAGAGCACAATTCGTCAAAATGAGCAAGATCTTCAAGGGCAGAGAACTGGCACTAAAAACTAAAATCCGTTTACTGAGATGCTACGTATTTTCAGTTCTTTTATACTGAGGCATCAATGAAGAGGCTTGAAGCCTTCGAAATGTGGCACTATAGACGAATTTTGAGAATTTCCTGGGTGAACCATGTCTCAAAGACTGCGAAATCCAAAACTCCATCAAACGACGTAAATTAGAATACTTGGGCAATTTCATGAGGAAAAATATAAATTTGTAAACAAATCATAAACCAAAACTACGTGTTCACAAGACATTAGCCTATATTACAGTGGCTTGCTAGAGACAATTTTTGACATCTATCAAACGGAACGGCCACGATTGCAGCGTGAGAAACTAGCTATAGTAAGATACTGCAGTGACAAAAATATGGAAAACCCAAATATGTTAAGAAAATCTGCGATAAAGCTTCTCGTATACCTATTTGGCGTACTGACTTGTTTTTTAAATTAAAAAATTCGAATAAATAACTTACCTTTTAAGTTAGTCGAAATCTCTATTTGCATCATAACCTCAAAAAGTTATTGAATGTCAATTTCATTTAGTTCTAACTATAGAGTCGTCATCGCTGATTCTTTTAGTAATTATAATTAAAATATTATCGAGTGACCTTTGTAATATGTTATTTGGGATGCCTGCTCCACTCTATCTGTTCGGCGGCTCAAGTGTAAGTGTTTAAATTTGATTTAAACACACATAAATTTTAATAACAAAATTTACGAAATCCAGTCAGAAGTTCTACATGTAATACTTCTGATTTCATAAACAAGCAGTTTTAACCTCCAGTTTTACTTCATAATTTCGCCAGTTTATATTTAATTTAGATCTGTTTAATCTTGAATTAAACAGGCAAATTTCAGTTCACATTTACGAAATATTAAAAACCAATCTTGTTTCGCAAGCATCGAGTTTACAGATCGGAGCAAACTGCAACTTAGCATTTCACGCCGTAAGCGACCTACTAAACACAAGTTCACCGCTCTGGCTTGCAAACACACACGGAAATGCAATCCGCTTACAGTGCTGAATTGCTACTTCGTACCTTTAAACGCGCACTAGTAATCTACACAATAATTGAACTTTGATATGTTACTTAGTTAAGCATTCTTGTTTTGTATAAATAGAATGTTTATTTTCGTAATAAAACAATCTGCATCTAATGTCTGATTCATTCACTACGTCGCTACCCTGATACCAAGCCATAATATTATTGGGACGTGAGGCTGCGTCCCTCAGGGTAGTTTACTGTCGTCCCTTTTAAGTACCATTGACTACATTGGTTTAAAACATAAATGCAGTCTCATTTATGTGTTTAAGGGATAGAACCAGCGCAAAGCAACGGAAACCTGATCAGCCTCCAGGCAATTCTGTTCAATAAGGATTGCATTACTTTCATTAGGAACACAAGAAAGTGTAACTTAACTGTATCCAAAATTCTAAGCTATTTAAGTTTATTTAAATTGGTAGAAACATGATCATATTGCTTCAAATTTTAAAAAAAAATATACGGAACCCCCCACCCAAGAAAAGCTCCCTTCCGTGCTTTCCAAGAATACTTCGATACTCAGCATCACTCCGTTTCCCTAATACAATGAAATGCTATGAACTAGTTATTTATCAAAAAAACAAAAAAAATTTTTTTTGCCGACGACCATAGCTCAAAAGTTGATGTTGCCTTCATTTTCGGAGGACCTATCGTATGAAAACGATTCAAGACTTCAGGAAGGTTCCTGGCGACTGGAATCGTGTACACATACGAATATACATCCCCCGCACAGCACGTTTAGGCACCCCCCAATACGTGGGATTGATCTAGTGGGCTGGCATCTTCACCAAAAGATCCGCACCGCCGAGACGGAGATTTGATATAATGGGTTCATTAGTCGGTTGGTTCGAATTTTAGAGATATTTGACTCAGAGTGGTTTTCGATATGAGGGAATTTCAATACTTCGTACACTTTGTGTCGAAGTAATAAAACCACAACTTGAGCTGAATTTGATCTTGCAAAATTCGTCGCCGTTTCTCTAGGTTGATTCTTAGATTGTGTTCCTCAGAGTAGTTTGATATTGATTTAAGATCTTCCTTTATCAACCTGGTAGCGCTGTGCAGATTTGAGGGGTCAAAATGATGCAGCAGCTGAGTGTCGTCGACATAGGATTGCACGTAAGAATGAGTGGCAGTTTGAAAAATATCAGAAGTATAAATTAAGAACATGAGAGGGCCAATTATTAAATGCTGTGGAACCCCAGACACTATTTGTTTGGTAGAAGAAACGCACATGCTGTTTCCTGCCTATTAGGTGGCGCATAAAAAAATTATATAGCAGTCTCATCAAATCCTAGGTATTCCAATTTTGCAATAAGCAGCTCATGATGAAGTACATCAAAAGCTTTAGAGTAGTCAAGTGACGCAGATATACAGGGTGTTAGTAAATAAGTGCGACAAAATTAAGGGGGTGATTCTGCATGGAAAAATAATGATATTTTGTTATCCAGGGTGTTTGGTTCACCGACGTATATCCGAAAGGAGGTGGTAGGTGAGTCGGTTTGGAACTTTTTAACCAAAAATACCTTTATACAAAGTGTCACTTTTTATATGTGGCTTACTAGGTAGATCAAAGTTTGATATCTAGAGAATACATTTTTTAACTTTAGTCGACTCCATATTTTGTTTTATCACATGTAGAGTGTATCAAGTGATTTTATTTGATAGAACAGATATCAAAGACTACTAAAATAAAAGTTACAAGAAATTAAAAGTTTTCAGTTGTGTCTAATTAAAATTAATCATACTAAAACTGCAATAATTTAATAAAATCACAAAGTTGGCTTTATCTCAGAAACCGTGACACTTTGTATAAAGGTATTTTTGGTTAAATAAGTTCCAAACCGACTCACCTACCACCTCCTTTTGGATATACGTCGGTGAACCAAACACCCTGTATAAATGTATATTCGCAAATGCTTCGTTTCCGAGCCACAGTTAGTTAAAGTTTTTCTTAAAAATTGATAATTTTTTTATTGCTCTGAAACCGGTCAAGATATGCAAATGTTTAGTGGGTTTTAAGAGGTACTTATAGCGCAATCTTTGATATGCAATTAAGAATTTTATATTCATCATTGGCGCGCATACGGGTAATGATCCCGATGTCTTATTTTTTGCATAAAAATGGCGCTACCTACAAAAAAATGACAAGAAAACTTTTTTGTCACAAATTGAACGAGAAATTCAAAAATAATTTTTATTTTGAAATATCTCAGTGGCGTACCATTTTTTTCTATAAAAATATAACTGCCATATTCTTGTCGAGAGCTCTGATAACATTATCCGTTAAGTTTAGTAGCGTCGATGTAGTACTTTGATTTTTCCTGAACCCAGATTGATGCACTGGCAACAAGTTATTTTCTATAAGGTAGTTTGTCATTTGTGTGTGTATAGACCTCTCTAAAACTTTAGAGAACACCAGTGATAAGCTTATTGGATGCAGTTCTCTCACACTTGAAGGGTTCTTCACTTTAGGAATAGGACATAAATTATGGATTCTTTCCAACATTCTGCAAAGTAACCTTGCTCCATGCAACAGTTAACAATACATGTTAGATGGTTTATAATTACCGGCAAACTAAGTTTGACCATAATTAAAGTCAGTCCATCCCTTCCAGCTATGTTTGATTTTATATTATAAATATTTTTCCATACCATGCGAGTTTCAATCATTTTAAAAGTAAAGTTAGTTTTTTCCACGCATTTGTGATTACTGTAATAATTTATTTTTCCAATTACTTGACTCTTGGAACACACTTACAAAGTAGTTGTTTATTTTATTTGGGTCACACAACGTCGCAGGAAGATCGCTTGAGCTTTTTGAACTGTAAAAAACTTTCATTTGCCTCAGTCCTTTCCAAAGCTCGCTGAAATTGTTATTTCTTTCTAAATGATGTAGGTAGCCAGCCTGTTCTCTATGCACGGAAGCATGTGTAAAATTTCACAATCGCCTATAATTTTCTGTGTTCTGGAGTATTGCATCTTTTCAATTTCACTTTAAACTTATCTCTTTCTTTCATGATTAATTTTAATACAGCCATGGTGCTGGCGGCTTATTTAGTTTCCTATAGTTATCGAGGTTCCCTATGAAAACATTGAATTTTGCCCACCCTGTACAATGGTAAAACAAACAGTAATCTGCCTGTATTTTTATTTTCTACTTGTGGCTCTCTCAGCCAATCATGTCCAAAGTGGGGTACACGAGTCAGTTCTTGGGGTTACGCTAAGTGTCACAATCACGAACATTAAGTTCACAAGGAATTGATAGCGGTGACACCCTTAGTAGAGTGCAGGAATATCTGTTATTTATTTTTTTTAACTTTGATTTTTGGCTTAGACCGCGTAGTCTTTGTGGATAAACAATTATTCACCTTACTTTTACTAGGTACTTCTGCTTCATGGATTAGGCCTCAGGGCCTGTTCTGACTTCATTCACCATCGTTTTCTGTGTTTTTTGAAAGTTTATTTTGCTACTAGGACGTTTTTGCATTTGTATAGTTTCAACATATTTTTACCTGCCATGCAGTAGTTATTAAATAAATAGGTAGTTAAGATGGACTACTCAAAATGGAACGTACGCCAGAAAGATCATTAAAGTCTTGTTTGTAATAAAAAGATGTTATTTAAGTTAAATAGATTAAAATAATAAAACACGTTTATTAAATATAGAACTATTGTATTCAATTTATACAGCTGAACTCAGGTAGGTTAAATATTAATACATTTCCAGAGACAAATTCTTAAAAACAAATTACCTAGAGATTAATGAAAAGGAAGTTAAATGCTGTTAACCCATGAGTATATGCTTTTTGCATGAGCATTTCGGCATTGTGGATCTGACAGGGCAGTATGACTTCAAATGCCTGTCATAAATGAAGCGTTTTTATGATAACCATTTAAAGACAACTATATTATAATTAGTATTAAATCATTTAATTCAGCATGAAAACAATAGGTAATCATAAAAACATAATGTACATAATAAACTCAAATACATAATAACAATTACACAATTGAACAGGCCAATAAATTACATGACTAATTATTATAGTTTCTTTATTCTTCCTTTCGAGCATCTATTTCACAGTCACAAAATTAAGTTGTATGTTTCCAGCAAAGTTCAAATGTTCTGACTTATACTTATCAGTTCATTTAGAAGAGAAAATAAAATAAAGTGAAGAAAATTCTTCAACTTTTACTAATACAATCAACTTCCAGCCAACAACCACACAAGTCTTAGTAGTTCACCACAATCAACCCTAGCTGAAATGAAAAGGGCTGTGAACCAATTAAAGCCTTGTAATGTGGCAGGTCACAACAAAATTTACCTGCTGAGTTGTTTAAACTTAATCCGTCATTAAATGCAATTTTATTGCGCCTACATCTTCAGGCACAAAGAGTAGAAAGATGGCCTGATTATAAAATTGTCAAAGAAATGCGTCCTAAGGGAATACTAAAATTAGCATGGCATCACACTTTTAAATATATAGGGTGTCCTGTAATTTGACAGGGGATGTTCAGATGTAAAACATTTGTGTATCAACTTTTTCTTTTAAATTCCTGCCTGCGGAGTTGTACCCTCCTAAAGAGGGTGGTTATATTAAAACTTTTTAATGGACAAGAATTTGATTATATAAAAAATATTCAGAAGCCTTTCTAGCTCCTTTAGTTTTCTCGTCAAACTAATTTTTTGTGTAAAAAAATAAAATACTTTATGATGAATGGTATGAAACAATTTTTTGGCTCCGCTTAATTGTTTTACCAGTTAACCAATTTATTTCAGGCCTAACCTGTATATTTTCATTTGAATTATGAATCCTTTGCATTTCGAATTCTTAAATTTTCCAAAGCAGCTTATTTTGTACCTGGATCGAGTTCCTTTCGTTCCCGCGATGCACTTTTGACCCATGCTATCTGTTATCGCAGGCCGTTGTAATGCGAGCTTTCCTTTGGAAACAAAATTTTCGTCCGAGCACTTGCTGTCTTCGCTTGAGCCCGCCGTCACCGGCGTGGCTGAGGTTTCATTGTTTAAGTCAAATTACGTGCGCTCAACCAATTTTTATGAGCATTGTGTTTCCAAGGGTTGATTATGATCAGGTACAATGGCGCTTTTCTGTTTTGCTATTCCCATAGTAATTACATTTTTTCTTAGCTCTTATATAATAGTTTAAACCGGAAAATTCGATCTGGGAAGCTAGGCCGCCGTGCTGCTGTAGTTTTCGACACCGCCGGATAATGTCCAGCCTTAATGCTTCAACCTGGGAAGTGATTATGCTTCGATCACAGGCCCATTAAGGGAACTCCTGGCTGTTTGGTATAGCAACCCCCGACCAGGTTTTCCGTCAGCAATTAGCGAGTGCCAGGAACTCAAGGTTAGTGCCGCCCTTGGCGGTAATCAGTATATTCAAAGCAGATGGTTGTCCCGGCCTTCGAATTAATTTGGCTCGGCTGTTTACAATTATTTTCCGTTAATTATATTTAATACTCGGAATTTGGATTTCAAAACCATCCACAGTTAAAATTTATGTTTACGCTCACTGTCATTACATAACTATATAGCTTGTTAGGCCTTTATGATGTAAGATTCTGGGCAATCTTTCCAAGCAGCATCAAACAATACAAAAGGTACACTTGGGTGCAATTTGCCGGCCGCCGGCTCAATCGGTAGTAGGGGGCGGGATTGATGTCGGTAGAGTTAATGAAGTAAACAAAATGCCCAGCGCCAACAATTTTTTGAAGGTACGACAATTGCACCCCGGTGAACTGTGGAGAAATTGTAAACTCGGTACCTAGCCGATAATACTCCCTGCAAGATGGCTCCGATAAAACAACCGGACCGTAGCTAACACAAATCATATGCAGATAATTTAAAATAGTTTAATTTCATGCAAAAATAAGCTATAACATTTTTACATTGACAATCTTAATTCTAGCATGAAATGAAGGATGAGAGCCGCCTTAATTAAGTAACACATGCACTAAATGTACTTACAGTTTGGACAAACATATACGTTACAACAAGTTAAAAATGGGCCACTTCGTCAGCGGCTCGCTGCGACAGACGTAAAGCTCTGGATCTGGGCGTCGTTGCGTTAGTGGTTCGGCGTCGGCCAAGAACGTTTTGCGGTCGTCGGTGGCCTAGGGGGCCGGCAATAACAACGCCGCTCCCACAGGTCGAAAGGCCAAACCTCGGGACTAATTACGGTACCCTCTTGTGCCCTAATTGTGCGCCGGCGACAAGGAGAAGCGGGCCCGTGAAGGCTCGACAAATCGCCTCGCGGAACGTTGCGGCACGTGGCCCGGCAGGTCCAGCGACTCCAGAGCGAAAACGCAAATTGCGGCAAACACGGCTCGAAGGCGAAATGTTGCCTAGTACGTCTTGCTGTAAGAGGGAAAACAGGGCTCTAATAGAACACGCACGGCCAGGCCTCTCAGCGTGAAATAGCTACTCACCCCAGATGGTTTTTGGGCGCAGAAAAGGAACAGCTCGAAATATGCTAACACCAAATAGATCCGCCTTAGCGAAGGAAACCAAAGTCCTTAATTGCGTTCGGGGGGCTTCATCCACGAAAACGTGAGGGCATTCCTAAGTTCACGTCTCCAACTCGACCAAATAGCCCTAAATAAGCATCCCCGAACTAGTGAATAGCACTAAAGAACTGCTCGCTTCGAAAGCTGGCGAAGAAGACGCGTAGCGAGTCTCGGCCTGCTAATGGTTTTTCCAGATAACAGCTATCGCCAGAAGACACGGCCGAACGCCAATGCGCAACGCGCGGGAAAATAGCGTTCAAATTCAAAATTATGGCAGGCGGCGCATTCTGCACGTAACAACTCCCCCCTTACCAGAACAGAAAAATTTCGCAGAAATTTTTTTCTACACGAAGAAATCTACGCCAGACAGCTTGGTCAGACAAAAAAAGAAGAAAAAAACCAGAAAGGGCATCACCCCGCTAATACGCTTACGAACACACACACTTGAAAACCCAAACCCACCCCACGATAAGGCAACTACTTGAGAAGGCGGTAGTGACCCCAAGAGGCACCCGTGGCCAGATCAACTCCACGACAGGGATCGAGACGGCTCGTCGCTGCTGGGTGAAAATGCTGCGCCGGTGAGCAGTCCCGTAACGACCCATCGCGAGGAAGCTCCAACCCCAAGAACCCCTCAACATCACCCCGTATCCTCCCAAGTACCCCCCCTGACAACTTCCTACAAAACAAAACCCCGAGGCGGAAGCAAGACCTCCACAGTTGAGGTACTGTGAGACCGAAATGGGACAACACTAAGCAGCGAAGACGGTTAGGGTTCTTCTTTTGACGCTAAAGGGGAGAAGGTAACCCCGGGAAAAGAGGGCCACAGAAACCAGAGAAGTGATAGGCAGAGCCAACATACACGCCATTCGACACACATACTGACCGAGAGACCCTGCAGCGCCCCGAACGGCCTGGAGGAAATCTCTACAAGTCTTAATCCCACTCACACCCAAGATCCATTCAGCACCAAAGACCACAATCACACCAGTTCAAAGAGAAGTAAATTATAAGTATAGTCAGGTTTCATCGCACTCGCACCAGAGAATCCATTTACAACAGAGAATACATTCACACCAGACGAGAAAGGCGAGAAGCCAGATATAGCTCATAAGACTAGAAGGCGAAGGATGAAGGACTAACCGGCTCCAATACAACATTATACAACACGAGGACATATCAGACCGCGATAGCGGATCTCTACCAATCGTTCTTCCAGAAGGCAAAATCGGCACTAGCCGAAGTAACATTCGCAATAAAAAAAAAACCGATAGGGCCATACCCTAAAGAGGCCCACCCGAAAGTGGCCAAATAGTAAACCTCACCGGAGGGAAAACACGATGCCAAAATTCCTAAAGGTGACCTACCCGAAGATGCCTTGAAGACGGGAAAGCAAGTTGAATACGCTCCCCAAAATAGTGACCTACCCTACAAATGCCCAACCAACCACCCTAGCGGTATAAGAGGAGAAAAACAAGATGAAAGCGTTTCGTAATAGTGACCTACCCTACAAATGCCCAACCAACCACCCTAGACTCTATACGAAAGGGACACTAGTCCATAGCCGAGTCGTCATAAGGCTTCAAATCTTTGGCGTGCCAAGTACCCTTCATCACATTCCCATCCGGATCTTTAAGCTCATACACCCACCGAGAGAATTTCCGATTAATAATGAACGGGCCCACAAACTTCGCGGCGAGCTTGGCCGTGAATTGGCGTGCGGCATCCGACAACACGTAGTTCCTACGCAACACGGCTTGTCCAGGAACATACTCTAGGGGACGGCGGCGAAGATCGTAACGCGCTTTAGATTTCTCATACGCTTTACCTAGCCGACGTTTTACCTCTACATAAAGTTTATTGATGAGCGAGGCACGGGCATTCAAGTCTTTACTACGATCGAATTGGAGCTCAGGGTTCACGTTGTCCGGGGGAGGTTCGTGTTTAAGCGAGATCTCTCTACCAAAATTAATAAAGTACGGGGTCTTCCCCGTAACTTCATGAACCGAAGTGCGAATCGCGCAAGCGACATGAGAGAGATATCTGTCCCAATCTTGATGATGATCGGCGACATACGCGGTCAACATGGTCTTCAACACTCGATTTATACGTTCGGTGGGGTTGGCTTGAGGGTGGTAATTGGCCGTAAACGAAATCTTACACCCATATCGGTTCGCTAGGGACTGAAATTCGCGGCTACGAAATTGGACGCCATTATCACACACAATGCGCTTTGGAGCGCCAAACATCAGGAAAACATCTTCCTCAAAATGACGGGAGACCAAATTAGCAGACGCGGAGCGCAAGGGGAACGTGAGTGCGAATTTACTAAAGCAATCGGCCACAACCAGAATATACGCATATCCTCGCGATGATCGAGGCAACGGGCCCACAATGTCACCACAAATGACTTCCCAAGGCTTCGAGATAAGGGAATGACCTCCCATAAAACCAGCAGGGGCTCTTTGTTCGGGTTTAATGCGCTGACACGTTTCGCAACGGCGGACATACGCGGCTACGTCGTAACATAGTCTCGGCCAATAGTACTTATGCGCGATACGATGGAAAGTTTTATTTACGCCAGTGTGACCAGCGGTGGGGTCGTCGTGATTCTGCCTAATAACTTCGCGGCGCCGGGGTTTAGGGACCACGAGCTTCCAATGGTCTTCCTCATCATCCGCTAGATCAGGGTAGTTAGACCGATCATACTTAAACAGCTGACCGTTATTAAGTCGCCACTGAGGGAATTTTCGAGGGTTAGTTCCAATCTGATGACACATACGCCTATACCACGGGTCGCGA
Organism: Agriotes lineatus; assembly: GCA_940337035.1. Classification (NCBI taxonomy): domain Eukaryota; kingdom Metazoa; phylum Arthropoda; class Insecta; order Coleoptera; family Elateridae; genus Agriotes; species Agriotes lineatus. Next base: position 47,093,324 of record OW679198.1, read on the forward strand.
ATAGGTTCGGGTGGAACATTAACTGTATCAATAACCGGAACAGCACGAGATAGGGTATCCGGCACAACATGCTCTTTGCCTTTACGATGGACAATGTTGAAGTCATACTGCTGCAGACGGACAGCCCAACGCGCAATGCGACCAACCGGGTCCTTAATATCGTTAAGCCACTTCAGGCTATAATGGTCTGTTATTGGTTATGGTTATTAATTAAACGTTAGTCACTTGTAGTTTATTTTTCTATTATTCGAAATCGTTTGATTTCTGGCGTCCACTTCCTTCCCTTTTTTGAAGACATTCCAGGGTACACAGCTGATGATTTGAACCTACGATCCAAGGCCGCCGAAATTTGAGTTAGCTCTGCCATCGCGGTAAGAAAAGAGTTTTCAGAGCTGCCGTGGTGTATAAACTGTAGGGGCGTTGATCTGCGATTTTTTCTTACTACCATTGATTATTTTAATTAATTAATCGCAGGTCGGCTTCTTTATTGTTTCAGGCACAGTTATTTAGCAAAATGCTTTACATCATCAAGTATTTTATTTTTTTTCACAAAAAATATTAGTTTTACGAAAAAATTAAAAGAGCTGAGAAAGATTTTAAATAAACCAGGCTTTTTATTATATATTTTTTATAATCACATTCATATCCATTAAACATTTCTCATAAAACATTTATAAGAGTTGCTAATTTCAACGATTTAGGGCCATACTGTCATCTGCGGTGAGATCGGACAGGGCGTACCGGTTCGGACGTTGGCGCGTAATTTCCAAAATCACGAGATAGAACACGAACCTATCACTTTTAACCCTGTAAAAAATTCTGTACTCTCAGCGATACCCACCATTTCGTTAGTCGACAACAATCGGTGGTGAGAATACATTCAATCGCGCGCAAGAAATTATTTTCTGGTGAAACGAATTTTATAACTTTCGGATAAAGTGCCAAACAATTGTCCGGGGACAAGAAGACGTTCGATAAATCGTGAAATCTTTTCTTGATAGAGCTGGCCGGAAGATTCCATGTTTTAAAGAAAACCGACCAGGTCATGAATGGTTTTATGGATTCATGCAGAGAAAATCAGAATTGGCACAAAGCTTGGCGGAAAATATAAAAAGGAGCAGAGCAGCCGTTGGTAAAGAAGTCTTCAACAGTTATTTTACAAATCTTGGAAATGAAATAGCTGATGTGCCTCCTGAGAACATCATAAATTACGACGAATCCAATCTTACAGATGACCCTGGAAAAATAAGGGTCATATGTAAGAAAGGAATAAAACACGTCAATAGACTCCTGGAAAAGCAGCACTTCAATCATGATGGCGGGTACTGCCTCTGGCGTGCTTTTACCACCCTACGTGGTTTATCGCGCTATGTACATCTATTCCACTTGGACAGAGGGAGGCCCAGAGGGGGCAATATATAATCGAACTAAAAGTGGGTGGTTTAAGTCGACAGTGTTTGATGACTAGTTCACACAAATGAAAAAGATTCTCATTGGAGATAATCTCTCGAGCCACTTGTCATTGTTTGTGATCAAGAAATGCGAAGAAAACGATATTCACTTTCTTTTATTGCCGCCAAATTCGATTCATTGACTACAACCAGAGATGTGGTAAATATAGATGCAAACATGCCACTGCAACTGTGTTACTACATGTATGATATACGCACAAACACACTTTTAACAAGCTGTCTCTTTCAAATGCACCTAAAATTCGTGGTGGTCCACAGTCTCTCTCCTTCTAAGAGGTACCTAATGTTTGATTGGCTGCTAAAGCAGAGTGGTAAATTTAAACCATATATCTAATACTTACTATATTGCTAGCGGCTATGAGTGGGAAACTCACCGATGAAGTGAGACACACAACCAACTCCTTCATGTATACGGTGAGCTGTGCGCAAGCGCGGCGGCGTCGTCCGCCCAATGGGGAAGTGGTCAAGTTTAAAATTCGCTTCTAAAGGCGGAGTTCGACTTCTCACGCATGCGCACCAGACGCGTTATACTCTAAGTGAGACTATGTCGGCGCCGTAATGTTTTCTGAAGTTTCCAGGTCCTACCAGCAATATATGTGTATTATATATATGATTTAAACCGTCTTTCAGAACCACGATCCAAATCGCTAGAAGAATATCATCTTGCTAGTCGTTAAATTTAAAAATTCAAAACCGAACGACGATCGAAGCCCAGTAAAAATGATCTTTATAAATAAACATTTAAATATCCCTTTGTCGCCCGAACGGCTGTTACTCTTATCCGGTCTTATCGCTCTGCAGCCGGCCCCGCGCGCTTACTGGTGTCGTGTTTCATGATTGCGCTCGCATCTTTCGCTATTCTCGGACTTCGGCCGTTGGCCCGCTTGATATTTAAAATTGTTTGAGGTGCAAGTTGCCCTTGGTATCGAATTTGTCAAAGAGAAAGCTTCTGCGACGCCTAATTTCAGTGTAAATAAACGCAAATATGACAACTGACAACTGTAAATATGGTGATTGTAAACACACAAGTTACGCGAGTTCAGAAGTACGTTTAATATTGTGATGCGCATGCACTGCCCTGGTAACGCCCAGGTACCACTTAGAGGGAAAGAGACGATGTTTGTACAAACATTTACAATAATACGAAAAGAGACAAAATGAAAATCGTATGTTGTACATGTTGGAACATACGTATGTTCTTAAGTAAATGGTGTGTTTGCATCTATATTTACCACATCTCTGACTACAACCCTTACATGTTGCTTTTTTTTGGGCCGATGAAGAGATATTGGCGTGCCGGACTTACTGAATGGAAACTGAGAAATAAAGGCGTTCTTCTGAAATGCGAGTTCCCAAGACTATTAAAACACACTGGAATCTTTGGGAGGAAATATAGAGAAAAATCTGAAAGCTAGTTTTAAGGCATGCGGCATCGTACCTTTCGACGCTGAAGCTGTTTTAAATAAATTATCAACGGAATCAGCGCTCCCTTCAACTTCTACTGACCACCATTGGACCGAGACCTTTTCAGAACATTTGAAAGCTTGCAGGTGGGAAGAAAAAAAAGTCCAAAAGCCTAAAAGAGGAAAGAAAATTAACGTTCCGGCTGGAAAAGGTGTCAAAGCGGTGGACATGGAAGAGAGGGAAACTAGCGATGATGATGATCATTCAGATGCTGACGAAGAAAGCTACAGAGATAACGAACTTACCTTGGAACCAAAAACTGCTCAGGACATTTCACCTACAGACTTTGTGATAGTGAAAGTGCCTTGCCAAAATGACAAGTTTCGTTATTTTGTTCGACTAACTGAAAAAGTGCTGGACGACAAACTAAAACTTTATTTGGTTAAATACCTTAAAATTAAAAAAGATGTATTTTATATTTCCAAATGTTAGCTACGAGGGGTTAGTCTTTGAAAAAGACATTTTTTTAAAGATATGCCTAATGACCTAGACTAAACTTTGAAATTTGATATGTTTGATATGTTACCTACACTTTGTGGTTAAAACAGGCCACTAGCCTACAATAAGAGGAAGAAGAAGATATGTTAAAATGTTCATTTTTACTTCCCTCGTCTGAAAGACGAAAGAAGTATTGTAATCTCAAAAAAATCACTTTCCGAGATTTTTTCAGATCTCCACGTTTCAAGATCCCTAGATAATGAAAAAGAGGTTTTCTCAATTCCGTCAGTCTGTCTGTCAGTCCGTCTGTCTGTCTGTCTGTCTGTTGGCAGTATAGCTCAAAATCTATTTGCCGGAGGAAGACGATATTTTGCATACGTATTATATATCTACATCGCATAAAACCGGTACAATTTCATACAAATATATACAGGGTGAGCAGCACCTTAAAAAAATAAAATGTTTATTTTTGGGTTAATTTTGAAATAAAAGGAAGTAATAACTTTTACATAGGTCAGGTTTTACATTTGCCAAAAATAACACTCAGCCGATAAAGGATAATGTCACAAAAGAGTAAAAATGTTTCAACCATAACACCGTGCTCTTCAAGACAGGCGTGCGCCGGACTTATCTGGAAGAGACTCGGTAGCGCAGACGGAATTTCGCTGTAGTCATATCCGTTGTGGAGATTCGGTTAGGATCGAGCATTCTGCAGAGCTGCAGATGCGATGGGTTCAAACCCCAGCGGGATAAATTTTTTTTTATTTGAAAATGTATTTAATTTATTAGAAACTTGAAGATATTTGTACTCCTAACTTAATTTGATTTTTAAAATTATTTAGTGTCACAATGTTGACGAAAAGAAGTTCTAGGTAAAGCCTTTTACATATTTTTTTCTTTTGTTGAAATGTTTTGATGTGAGAACACATTTCTATTTTATATTTTTTTGAAACTATAATATTTAAGAATATCTCCTAAGTTGTTAAATTTGTTATTGCAGAAGTATTTTAAGGAAATAAAACCCTTTTTGAGTTGAAATCTGGTCTGTTACTTATTGCTCAATCACCAATGGATTAAGAATAAGGGGGCTATATTAGTTCCCATGTCATGTCATTCAGAGATGCCTACGAATTCATCAAAAAATTTAAAAGATCCCCTTTGTCTTAATCCGGTCCTGTCCTCAACCTTCTTTTTGTTTTTAGACTAACACTTTTATATTTTTTTAACAAATTTTTGTCCGAACTCTCCTTAGCTACTCGTTAAGTTTGATTTTTTATTAAAATACATGCATGTCCAAACTTACCGAACACATAGTGGTGAGTTCGGACACATTTTAGTAATAAAAAAAAATTATAAAAAAAAATATAAAAAAAATCAAACATGAACAGACAGAAAAGTATAAACTAACTTAAATAATTTTTTTGTGATTTTTGACAAACTCACGGCTTAGATGTATTTGAAAAACTGTCAAAACATCAGATGATGGTACGTAAAAATTAAAAATCATTTCATAAACAAGTATATAACTGGTAGGCAATATCTGCCAATTTTCATGGGTAATACACCAAAGGTGTAAATTTTTAAAGATTTTTTTCTTTACATGCAAATTATTGAGTTTGTTTTTCGAAACAAAAACTGCGTTAAGATATACACAATACAGTAGGTCGAGTGGAATTTGAAAACACTGCGACATTAAGCATTTTCGGGTACAGTTAATTTTGATTGGCCTTTTGTGACAAGTTGACTAATTTCATTGGTTTGTTTATTATAGTGTTGAATAGTCAAGGGTAATACCACAAGTAGTGGATATATTTTTGATAAATATTTTGCCGTTTCCATGTAAAGTATTGCGTTTAAATTTCACGAAACAAAATCATATCAAAAATGTCACGAGCCGAAGGCGAGTGACATTTAAGTGTGATTTTGTTGAGTGAAATTTGCAATAATTTCTATGGGAATGGCAAAATATTTAAAAAAATATATATCCACTTCGAGTGGTATTTGGGACGACTATTTAACAATATTAATACATAACGATTAACTTTATTGAAAAATAATCCAACAATTAATATTCAACCTCAATTAAATTCAGCAGAATACTTCCAAAACACATTTTAAAATTTTTAAGGCAATCCAAACTTTGTTCACACAGTTTGTTGGTGTTTAGTTTTACGTAACCTAGGGATATCGCTAAGGACAGAACATTGTTGCTAAGCGATATTTCGCAACAAGGCTGTTAGTTTTTGAATACGTACATTGTTTTGTGAATATTTTGCATGGTGCCCAATATTCAGTGATATACTGCTGTTATTGGTTGAAAAAAGCAAATGTCTGCAATATGATTGGTTTACATGTTATAGTGTTGAATAGTCAATAGTAATAGCCCAAGTGCATACTGAATTTTTAAATTTCAAAATGTATCAGCTGTTTACACTGCAAAATGCAAAATTATCTACAATTTGTATTAGTATAAAACAAGCAATCCAGTGAGACAAATGTCTCATTTAAAAAAACAAAAAAGACCGTTTATCAAATAGAACGCGTATTAAATAAAAACTGTACCCAGACCTGGAAGGTGTCAAAGTGGTTGCCTAACCGATCGAGGTTTTAAGGCGCAGAGGGTCGCAGCTCCGCGTTCTATTTGAAAACCGGTCTTTTTTGTGATTTCTCGAAAACCGGAAGTGTCACGTGACTGAAATTCGTTTCCTGAGCTGACATGACCATTCCAAACATATAACTTTAATAACTTTTTTCTCCATCTCTTACGGTTTGGCTGCTGAAACAGCGTCCCGGACGGACGGACGGACAGACAAGTCTATTAGATAAAGGATTATCGACTGTCATTCACATGTGATTGGTTGAAACTTTTAAATTCCAGCTCTTTGAATGGTCAAACATTAATACCCTTTTCCAGTTTTCAGTAAATTAAAAAACTAATTTTAAGACCCTTCTTTAGGAGGGTGTAACTCAGGGGAGGGATTTAAAAGAAAACGTGTATATTCAAAATGTTTATGTTTCAACATCTCCTATAACACCCAGAAGTTTGATGTCGAATTGCAGGACATCCTGCATAGTAAACAAAGTACCTAACTGCCATCACCATAAACAACCAATGGACAGAATTAGGCTAATAGAACCTACCCTCTGCCATGAACAAGTACTTAAGCTTGAGACCTTTCTGTTCTTGTGTGAGCCACACCAATACCTTTCTTCTCATTGTGGAGTAATCGGTGCGCCGACAAAACAGCCCCGTTAGAATAGCCTGGACAAAATAGCTCCATGACAAAATAGCTTTGTGCTGTCCAACTCATTCGCAGATTAGAAATGGTAGTACAAGACTATCATAAATGTTGTTGATTATCTCCGCAGTGTCTCATATAATTTTGAAATTTAGAATGATAAAATTAAAAACTTTTTTGTAGTAATATTACTCTTAATATACTGATCTTTTTATGTTGTTATGATTTCGGAGGCTTTCACGGCCATTGTCATTAAGTAAAACACGACTTTCTGGATTGGACCGTGTCATTATTGAGGTCAAAGAACTTTTTATCTGTTATTTCATAACCAAATGTAGTTTCCTATAACATGGGTGTTTTGTATGATGGCATCTGTAAACAACATGTATTACTACAATAAAACAGTAAATAATGCCTATTTCTTTTCTATAATTTTTGTAAAAGCTGAAAACCTACTTCTTTCATTTTCCATTTCCAGAAAGTGGAAAATTTTAAACAATAGTATCTACAGATGCAGTATTGTTTAAAAACAGTCAAGTATTCTTTCGTTTTAAAATAATAAGGGAAGCAACTACCTGAATATTAAGAATTTATCATTGAAATCCTTACGTTGTGTCGCCCAAGTCACCAGCCGGTATTAGTTATATACAATGTGTATATAAATAAACAAAGTAACTTTGGTCATGTCTTGTGTTTACAAATATTGTGATTTTAGCTAGGGATGTTTCGGCAGGGCTATTTTGGACTGGGTTATTTTGTGTGTGAGCTTTTTTGTCGGGGCTATTATGACGAGGCTGTTTTGACGGAGCTATTTTGACATGTCACAGGAGTAATTACTTCTTGGTATTCGTAAACTTTGAGAGAACCTTCACTATCACGGTCCATGCAGCAATCTGGGACATCCTCCATGAAAAAGGCATACCGGATAAAATTATTAATATATTCAAAGAATTATCTGTACAATGAGTCAAGTTGCAAAATATTACGCAAGGGAAGTCTAATTAGTGAACTGAAACCTGTGTTATGTTATTGGAATTTAATTTCATGATTAGAAGATGCGGACTAAGCAGATGACTATGCCTGCTCACACACACTTTAAATGACATCAGGCAGAAAAGTCAGATACTAGAAACCGAAGCTGCAAGGTTGGGACTCAAAATTAATATTTGCAAATCAAAAGACCTTCACATAATGACTTAAAATGCCGACCTCTCTTGTATATATTTTTATGTATATGGCTATATAAGCTACAAGTTGGACTATCCATATATTTTATGAAATGTAATGCACCACTTTAAACTAGCCCTTTGTTAATGCAATGCCCTTTCTAATTAAATAATAACTAGCAACCAGTGAGACAAATGTCTCATTTAATAACTTTTTTCTCAATCTCTTACGGTTTGGCTGCTGAAACAGCGTCCTGGACGGACCAGCGTCCCGGACGGACGGAAATCATGTGATTTCTCGAAAACCGGAAGTGTCACGTGACTGAAATTCGGCCCCTGACCTGATATGACCATTCCAAACATATAACTTTCATAACTTTTTTCCTCTATCTCTTACGGTTTGGCTGCTGAAACAGCGTCTCGGGCAGACAAAACAGTGTCCCGGACAGACAGGTCTATTAGATAAAGGATTCCTTTTTAAAAATCAAGTTCTCTTATCTCAGGTGGTTCGCCAAATCAAGATCTCTATTAATTGAATTTTAATATTACAGTTAATGACATTTGCTGTCAAACTGATTTTCAGAAACTCATCAAGCCAGGTATTGACAATTGCATTTTTACATTAATCAATCCATTAAATTAAATATTGCTTTGTATTATAGGATTTCACTGATTGATCTTTATTCTAAATGTTTTAATATTAATTACTAACAAACCTTGTCACTTATTCAGCTTAACTCGCACAATTCCATACACCAGTGCCTCCTGCTTCCAAAAGATCCCAATGTTATCCTCGTTTGACACCTACAGCCTACACCTGTCAACCAACTCCAATACCCTGCTGATTCTGGCTGCAATCCCTCTATCAAACATCAGCTTCAACTCCAACCAAACCTGGTAAGTTTCAGGTTTATAACTGCAACAGCTCTTATCTTGTTTCTTTCTTAGATATCCTTTGGTACTCTGCAATCTCATCTGAAGTGGTCCAATTCTGGTAGCACCATCACAAATCTCGTTCTAGTTGAATTACTTTATTACGATGCAACCACCAATGTCAAATATGAACATGTAACTATGCCACACGCCAGTCAATAAATTCAATTCCATCCAATTTTGTCGTTCTCTAGTTCCTTTAATGTAATTCTCAGCACTTAACAATCCTTTCACCGATTGTGAGTATTTTATAATATTAATATTTAGGCTCGATCTTTAATACCTCGTAGATTTATTTATAGCATTTATATTTGTATGTAAACCAAACAACTATACAAATTATGCACCAATTTCCATTTTTATTTAGTCAAAATCACATTTCAAAATATGTTATACATCTTTCTTCGAGTTTATTTATATAACTACCTTTAAACAAAAACTTGTTCTTGTTGGATACAATTCTTGCTGCACCCTACCATATTTTAAATTATCTGTTATTACAACTTAATAATTCACATTATCATTATAACACATTTGTCAATCGTTACCTTGGCTTGTATTTTATTAAAATTTTCTGTAACTATTAAATTAGTATATTCAATTAATATCAAAATCTCCTCTCTCATTGTCTCAATTAAATTTATTAATAATGTTTAAAATTTAACACCCATCAAGATTTAATTATATTAATCTTCCAAACTTATTCGTTTTAAATATTTCTTTATTGAAATTCATTACACTGCCTCATGTATCATAACAATATACAACATAGCAATTGAAAGAGTCATCAAGTTTCTGTATCTCGTCAGAAGGCCCAATTAGCCTTGAGAACTCTCAATAAGTATGTTCTTCCAGGGTTTACTCTATAAACACAAAATTAAAGCTATTTAACCCTAATGTGAAATCTGTTCTGCTGTATGGCTGAGAGTCATGAAAGGTGACAAATATTGTTAACCACCAGCTACAAGTCTTCCTTGGCAAGTGCTTACGTGGAGTTCTGTATGTCTACTACTACATATTATCGGAAGCCGCAGATTTAAACTCGTCATCAACCTTCTGACTTCAATTTCACAAATAAACAAGAATCGTTTGGGACATAACTCAATTTTTTTAAACCATTTTTCCGAATAGGGATCAGGCTTTATGCTTCACCCGTACCATTGCTGAACAGTAGAGTTTCAGTCCACATAAAGTTTGATAGGATGGATAATTTTGTAAAACACATTGACTCTAAGAAAAAAGAAGAGGTGTAAAGATAATGTATCCGACGCCTGAGAGGGCAGAAGGAGCCGTGAAAGAAGAAGAAGATGTAAGATAATGTACGCGTTTATATATTTACGCTCATGATTTTCTACTACGAGGAGCGTTCAAATATGAGTGAGAATCTAGTTGCCTTGAGTAATGAAAACAATGGATGGAAGCAAGCATTCTGTGTCATGTTCTAAGATGTTCCGACTTGAGATTAGTAACAATCAAATTCTTCTCCGTTACACCTGCCAGTAATAATTAGCAATCAGAGAAAGAAGTACTATGTATTGTTAAATTTCTGGTGAAGGAAAATATTTTACCATTTGAAATTTTTACAAGACTCAAGCACAGTTTGAGGATAAATGTATGTCCAAGGCAAGGGTGTTTGGTTTGGCGAAAAAGTTTCTAGAAGGTCGGGATTGCATAAAAAACATACCCTATCTGAAACAACCGAAAACATCCGTGACTCCTGACAATGTTGGGTCGACTGATCAACAGGATAACTGTACGAAAATTGTTAGAAGAAGTTGGCATAAATGTGGGTAGTGTTGAGGCAATTGTTCACAACTAACTTAGGCTCTTAACTCCAGAGCAAAAGAAGTCCATCTGTCAGTGGCTACGCAACTTTTGCAATGGTACAACGGGAAGGAGATGTATTTTTAGACTCTATTGTAACCACAGACGAGACGTGGCTCCATCATTACACCCTGAGTCAAAAAGAGCTTCCATACAGCAGAAACACATCACTTCTTTAACTCCGAAAAAACCACAAATGGTGTCATCAGCAGGAAAGATTATGGGTAGCTTTTTTTGGGATTCAAGGGTGTACCCTATCTGGATGTTCTCACAGAGCAAAGAACCATCAATGCCCAGTATTATTCAACACTTCTCACTGAACAGGTAAAACCAGCGATCCGTTCCAAATGACGAAAACGGCAAGGCTCCGTTTGTTTTCTTCAGGACAACGCGCGCCCTCATACAGCCTCATTAACAATGCAAGCACTGAGAACATTGAAGTGAGAAGTTCTGCCTCATCCTGTATACAGTCCCGATTTATCTCCATCAGATTTTCATTTGTTTGCACCATTGATAGATTTTTTAAGTGGCCATAAATTTAGGGATAATGATAAACTCATTGCAACTGTGCAAAACTGGATATGCACACAACAAAACAGCTTTTTCAAAAATGGTATACGTAAGCTTCCAGAACGTTGGCGCAAGTGTATTGCAGTCGAGGCGGACTACGTTGAAAAATGGTGTATTTCTTTGATAATAAAGATTCTCACTCGTATTTGAAAGCTCCTCGTAATTTATTTTTTGCTGAATATTTGCAATAATGAAAAACAAATAAATAAACCTTTTATGTCCACTCAGTTGTGAGATTTTGTACTACAACATTTAATTAATAATCAGGTCAACAATATTCGGTAATAGAACATGCTAAGAACCACTTTGTCACATATACTTTTGAACTAGGCTCATTAAAAAACTTGGAACAGTTATATGACGCAATTTTAAACAGTCAATTTGTATGAACTAGTTTAGTTCACTCCCACAAATCTAATTTGTATGTAGAATATACTGGAAGCCTCATTCTAGAAAATGTTTACTCATACGTCAGCTGATAAATTTCGTTATAGATGTCCATTAATTTTTAATTTACAATGAATTCAATTATGATAATAGTATTGCAATTAAATTTATGAGAAATTAACAATTAATATTATTAGACATGCTTCTTACATGTGTTTTTATATTCAGCTGCTGTTAATACTTTTGATAATTTGCTAATAGCATCCACGAGTACAATTTTCCAATTGTACCTAATTTAATGCTATATTTATGCAGATAATTGGCCACTTTTCATTGAGCTTTTGTAACGTGAGTGAAGCTGCGTTTCAGTTGTGCCACATCTTTGAAATACCCCACATCTTAAGGTGCACATGAAGAAAACAGAATGAAAAATTTGAAAATTTTTCGATCTTAGCATTATTTGACAGAGAACATAACAGCTTACCATTCTAAATGAAATAACTTCTGCGTCATTTTCTAAAAGTGGAAAGCAACTACAGTTGTTGCAATGGAACCAGATAAATATTTTGATTATGTGGACTACATCATGTTTGGAGTGATGTTGTTGGTTTCGGCATTAATTGGAGTTTATTTTGCCTTTTTTGCCAAAGTAAAACAGAATACCACATCTGAATACTTGATGGGAGGAAAAACCATGGGTATTTTTCCTATATCCATGTCACTAATTGCAAGGTAAGTGCTGAAGTCGATTTATTGAATTAAGTTTACACAGCATTAAGGCTTCCTCAACTTTGAGCTATTTCCTCATTTACTGTAGTAATTACCTATTTAAGAACAAACTTCTTTCAAGGTTTATGTTTAAGTTGTAAGTTTATGCATTTGATGCTTTCTTGATTTTTGAGTTCTTGAATTTAGAACTATTTACATTTGAAAATCTATTTAGAAAATGAAGTTTAGTTATATTTTGTTTGTTATACTTATAATGGAGTGTGTAGCTACAGTTAACTATTTATTTCTTTAAAAATAATTCTTGTTTTTTGCAATTTCTATATCAATCAATAACTATAATAAAAGAAATACAACATAAACTAAAATATAAAAGTAAAGTTATAGAAAGACTGTTTCTGTTTTAAATATCATACCTACTAAGGATTATTGATATATACAATTTTTTTCTATATTCCAACATGAACAATAAAATACAGTTTTAATTAATCTCACTTTTGATAATTAAATTTGTTTATGAATGAAACAAGTAGGTAATTAACTTTTTTTCGATTTTTATTTGAATATTTTACTGCAGCTGAACTTGTAGGTACCACTTGATCTACGAAATCCAATGTACTAGCTATTAAAAAAAGCTGATTTCTTGCAAATATAAGTGATCATAATAGTAAACTAACAATTTTTAAAATGATTTATAATAACTAGAAGTACCAAAATGAGTCTATAATATAATATAATATAACATATACATAATATAACATTATATCTTCCATTTTTATACGTTTTACCTTAATCTGCTATTTGTTACAAGCAGCAGAGCTGGGCAAATTACTTTTAGAAAGTAATTAATTACTAATTACCAATTACCGCCAATGCAGTAATTTAATTACCAGAGATTCAATTACTCACAGGAAATAGTAATTCAATTACCAATTACTTAGTAATTGTAATTGTACTTCAATTATTTTTTCAATTACTTTAAAAAAAAATTATTACCATATACGTAGTTTTATTTAGTAGAACCTTCTTGCAAGTTGCAACTATCATTAGTGTCGTGTCGATTCGTAATCGTAATCTAAAAATGCTTAATTTTTATGTTTTGTTAGCTATAGTAACTTACATACTCTTTCACTTTTGAAGGTTTTTTGATAATTAAATCTTGTAGCGACATGCACCGTTCACCAAAACCAAAAGTTTCTAGTTTGTTTTGAAGTAAGATGTAAGTAAATAAATAAATTCAAGGATAACAATTATACAGGGTGTCCCAAAAAAAATGCGTCACCGATTTGGCATAGATTCCTTAGGTTATAATAAACCGATTAAACCTAATATACCTTAGTACAAAGTCCCTTCAGTAAGAAGGTATAGGGACTTAAAAGTTCAAATGTATATATTTTTTTTTATATTAGTTTCCACATAGGTTATCACTGAAGTTGAGCTTTTTATCACGATTGCGGATTTAGTTGCTGAGACCCGTAGGGCCAAAGCAAATAAACCACATGAGGGATAAAAAGGAACTTCCAGTGCCGATGCCGTGGGGTACATTGTTTTTTTAAATCGCGAAATTACAACATTTTAACCAACTTTTGTAGGTTATGTCGACGTCGGTTGACGTTTACCTATCATCCAGCCGCCTACAAAAAGTCGTAAAACAATGGATTACTTCACTGCCCATTTCTCGTATTTTATTTGACGATTTCGAAGTTCTTCACTGCCGATTTCGACGTTCTTCACTGCCGATTTAAAAAAAATAATTTGTTTGAATATGAAGAAATGTCGAATTTCATTTTGGCTACATTTTGTAATTATATTAGAAAAAATAGCACGCTGAATATGTTATAAAAGTAATTTTTCCGTGTTAGTATTAAATTAATCCACTCGTTTTGCATCGCTCGCTCGTAAATTAAACGTTGAAAAACTCACTTTTCTTAACTTGTAGAACAATGTACTATTAAATACGCCTAACATAAGGCTGAATGACGAAAATATGTAACTTACCTAAGTATACAGGATGGACCATTGGATTTTTTAATTGTTTGACAGCAAATTTATTTAGATTTTGTAGAACACTACGTGGTGATTCAATTGGCGCAACTTGAGTACTATTTTTTGGCTCAGTTAGAAAATATTTTTTGACCCCTATATACGAAAGTAACATTTTTTGTCGCCTGTTAGGGGTTTCCCGAAAATATACGTTTGATCGGTTTCCAATGGCAGTGGGAGGAAATATAATACATTGACTAGTGACTACCGTTGCCATTAGAGACGGGAGGCAATGTGATTAATAATAAATCATCTAACCTTCTGGTTTTCATATTTAAATATTTTTGAATGCAGCTGAATACAAGAGATTGTCACATCATAAAATGTAAAAGTGTTGAATGTATAACTCTAGACTAAAACGTAATTTCCTCCCTTGCATGATTATAATTGATTAGGTGCTGTTCTCACTAACGCTGAAGAATTAAACTACATCCGCGAGAGGGAATAATACATTTTACATTTTACTCCCTAGTAATACAAATAGCTATAAGAAATGTATTAGGTAACTTGAAATTTTAAGACAAAATATCAATTTGGTGTTGATCAGGGACTGTTGAAAGTTGACAGATGACTGATAAACCTAGTTGAAAACCGCTAATTGAAATAAGAAGATACAAACACATCTACAAACTATGAAAACTAAAAATGTTTTATTTAACGAGATCGTATCAACAATAAAAGATGTTACCATCCCAACTACTTAAACTTTTTGAAAACAAAAGACAGGTAAATTGACATAATTGAGGATACTTCTTCTTCACAAGTCCAAACACTAACATGTACCTATATTTGACAGATTGTTATAGTAAATGTGCCTTTGTCCTATATTTTAAACCAATGTTTCTGATGAAGCTAACAATGAATTAGAGAAACGTAAAAGATATTTTTAAATAAAGATAATTTTAGTTATGTGTAATGACAAAAACGACAAATGTTTTTACTTACGTTGTTAAAAAAAATTAAATTAGCTGATTTTATCTCTAAATCTGTAAAATAGATGTTTTTTGTGAGGAAAGTAGAACCCTTTTGGGTAGTCTTATTTCCGATTCAGTGAACGTCTGTTTTATAATTTCACTTAAAAAAATAAGCAAACACGAACAAAATTTTCAAACGAGCCGGTACTTCACACCATAAAAAAGTAAATTAAGCGTCCAAAATCCAAACCTAATCGGCGGCCAACAGGACTTTATTTGTCGACTTTGCTAAGTATTACAAAGACTGCGGTTTGGATTCGCAGCGATTAATAATAATGGCAAATACGTGACATAAACATCATTCCTTCTGAAGCGATGATAAGGGAATTTTCAGGCGCAAATCTGACGCATAGTATCCTCGATCAGATTACTGAGTTAAAAACAAACAATAAACCACTATTAAAGTTTGATACCTTCAACAAAATTAAATTGATCCAATAATGTTAATACTCTAATATTCCCTCCAAATTGTACGTAAAAACCCTAGAAAAGTAGCTAATCACATTTTACTAAAGTTTGTCGTTAACAGCATCTTCAGATCGCCTAGAATTAGGAACTTGTCCCCAAATCTGGCAACACTACTCCTGGCGCGTCGTACAAAATGCGATAGTTGCTATTTTTAACTTGCCAGATAAATTAGGCTTCTATTGCGCGGGGAATACCCAATCGAGGTCAGTAATTCAGTAATTGAAATACCACAAAGTAATTCAATTACCTCGAGTAATTTCAATTACCACAGGTAATTCAAATACTTGTAAAGTAATTTAAATACTTTAGAGTCATTTAATTACACAAAAGTAATTGAGTAATTGAATGTAGTGATTAATTACTTTAAAAAAGTAATTTTCAAGTACTTTTTAACAAAAATGGCAATTCCCAATTAGAATTACCGCATTTTGAAAAGTAATTAAATGTCAAGGCAAATACACAAAAAGGAATTTAATTAGTAATTTAATTAAAAAGTAATTAATTACTGCCCAACTCTGGTTACAAGAACAATGTTTTCTCCGATGGCATATGTAAGGAATAAATGATAGACAAACAATTACTAAGCGTAGACTTCACACTTGGAAGATAATTTTTATCAAATTTATGATTAATTTTGATAATTTTCTTCATATCCGTAATAGTGTGTAATCACCATGGTTTCTGTCAGTTTAATAATGACAAAAATTCAAACGTCAA
Organism: Agriotes lineatus; assembly: GCA_940337035.1. NCBI lineage: Eukaryota > Metazoa > Arthropoda > Insecta > Coleoptera > Elateridae > Agriotes > Agriotes lineatus. The sequence continues at coordinate 47,109,745 of OW679198.1, forward strand.
AATCTAACCGTGGTTAAAAATGTGCCAAAATTTAATCACTTGTGCATACTTTTAACATAATTATTAAAGGTGCTTCACCTACTGAATTTTATCTATTTATTCAGGAAATAATCATGCCGAACATCCTGCGTGCATGTAAACTAGCCTGAATAAATTTTATCGATTTTCTGTCAGAATGTTTTACTCTGAAGAAATATATCTCGTAAATTTTCCACCCCAAAATCCCTCGTGCTACCCACAAGAAATTAGAGAGTTTGAGCACCTGGTACGTTATACGCTAACGCTATTTTAAGGCAACTGCGCAGGCGCAGAAAATACCGTAACGCTAAACACTTATCGGAGCACGTTATTTCACTACGAATAGCGTAGAGGTTTACCGTAAACGCTAAGTTGGGTTGTGAGGTTGCGTTACGATGCCTAATTTCTTGTTATAGTTATGTTATTTAGGTAATTACTGCTCCTTGTATTTACTTACCAATAATTAACAAACTGAGGAAGTATACTACAACCTTTCAATATTTGCCAAATTGTGAGGTTATGTTCAAATACAGTTTGTTATTGTTGTGCTCAAACTCTATAAAATGATACCCTCCCGTAAAAGTTTATCGTTACTAGTCATGTGACTTTATCGTTAACGGGAAGTTTAACGTCGAAGTGTTCAAACTCTCTATTCTTGTTGAGCGGCAAATTTACTTGACAAATTTTCTAGCGGATCATTCTGACACAAAAAGTCAAAATTTAATCGGCTATTACTGTTGATTATAATCTCGACTTTTTAAAATCGATTGAGCCTGAAGAGTTGCAGTTTTTTTTAGATAAAGCACTAAAGATTTGTTTTTTAAGTCTTTCTTCCTTCATTTATTTAAGGAAATTGTTAAGAGTGCCACATATTTACCATCTGTTAATTTTCAATAGATACAAATCTGAATTGTTTTTACAAATGGTCCGGCAACAATGGGGGTGAGGGTTGAAGATTTTTAAAACTATGAGAGGTACATACAATTTGCTTATATAAAAGTTACAGGACTAAGTTGGTGCCAACTTACTTTTTTTTAAGGAACGCCCTGCCCTGTATTTACTAGGTAGTTTAAAAGTTTGACGTCAAAGCTAATCATCTTTTATATAAGTTGTATCAGTCTAAAGTTAATTGTTTTGGAGATATTAAAGATTTTACGCAAAAAAGCTCGTTACAGATTTTCTATGTTGGAATTATTGTCAAAGTCAAAAAGTTATCATAATTAAGTTTTCTGTTTTAAACCCATGTAACTAGAATTCTATTAATTTTATTCATCTTTACCATGGTGTAAAAAATACAAGGTGAAACGTTCCCGGAGATGCGCAGTCGTTCAGAAAGTGGAGAGGAGATGTCAACAAATCCCCAATGGGCCTAGTCAGGAAATTCATCATGACCACATGTAACTATGGCCGCGATCGTATATTGTCAGTCGATGTCAAATTCGAGGTTAGCAGGTTAGTATTTTCGTCAGTCTGACACCAACCGACGCAAAACCTAACCTCAAATTTGACATAGACAGCGTCTTCAACAATACACTTCAGTACTACCATTCGTTCCCTTTGTGGGCCCATTCCTTATTGGTTGAATTTGAGGCTCCACCCACATTCTGCAGAATGTTACACCTTGTATTCTATGCACCATGATCTTTACTATATGATCTTTAAAGTCGTTTTTAAAAAGTTTTTCTAAACTAACCTACATATTTAATATTATACCATTGAAAATAGATTAAAACCTGCTACCGAAATAAATTTAAAAAATAAGTTGTCATTTAAAAAAATCTGCAAAAGGCTTTATTCAAAATTTCCCTAGCAGGTAGACGTCGTGATAATAAATATTTTAAAAATCAAGGGAAACTAGGGGCAAAAATATCTTAATATTTCTAATAATACTAAAACAATAAAAGGAAACACTTGGTAATGCAAATTACATAAATTTTTGAATAAAAAAATTACCGGCGGTGGGATTCGAACTTCAGCGCCTGCAAATGCGATTTCAACGCTTGGCAGTGGCTCGCAGGCGAACTGCCTGTTTGTTTTATGCAGCCACTGACGATTCCTCGCATCTCTGTGATGCAACTGCCTTAAATAGAACACAGTTTTCGTTGATTCTTTTTGTCTTTTACATTTGCCCTGTATCTGTTGGGTTCCATTTTCGTCAAGGTCAAGGGTAAAGCCTGAGCTATGTGCAAATTATTACATGTTGATTTTGTACCAGCTCACTATGCCTATCATCTTAGAGAATGGCTAAATAAAAATTTCGGATAACCGATGCATCGGCCGTACAGTCCTATACCATGGCCAGCAAGGTCACCTGACTTAAACGTTTTGGATTTTTTTTGTTTGGGGATTCGTCAAAGAAATGGTGTACCAGACATCGCCAAAAAATTAAAAAAATCTACATATAAGAATAATGGACAGTGTGCACATAATCACTCCGGAAATGCTTCAAAACGTTTTTATTGTTATTTTGTGTAATTTGCAGTTTATCGATGTTAACTTTTTGAAATTAAACAGAATAGCTTTGCTTTGCTAACTGGATTTTTACACTATTATTGAACCTATGTTGCCAAAGTTACAGTTCTTAACTTGCACTGTAACCAAGGGGTTGATAGCAAACCTCCTGGCCACCAGTTTAACGTGCTGCCATGCCTTTGTGATATAGGGGTAGCTTTTAACCCGTAGATCACTATTTGCACATAGGGGATTGGAACTCATCTGCTGACCACTATTAGTAATCGTAGGGGCTGAAATGCTCTTTTTTGGCTAAATAAAACACCTACAATAGATAAATAGACTTAAATTAAAAGAAACTAAAAATTCGGTTCAATTACAATTGTTTTGGAACTTTATCTGATCAATGATTAATGAAGCGGCAAACTTCGTAAAAATGCCTGATCAATTATGCTTAACTTTATGACATAAATTCACCCTGGAAGGGCAGAGTAATCAGCGCCACCCTGCAGTTAGTTGGTTAATAAAATACCATAAATGACTGACCTTCGTCTCGAGCCGTTGTTCTTCCGGGGAGTGGTTTATTATTTATTTTAGCGAAACGCCCGAATTTATTAATGAATCCGGAAGGGGTTAGGCTGGTTTTTGGATGCCCCTGGCGTCTTTGGCATTCCTTTATTTTCAAGTGGTCTGGCACTGCACTAGTCACTTATAATTTAAATAGAACTTTCAATTTTGACTTAGGTTGCTTCGCGCGGCACGCGGCATTGCGCCGCCGTTACGAAGTTTTAGAGCCAAGCGCGGTACGCCCTGGCTTAATTAATTTCGCGGAATCCGGGATAGAACTGACTTCGCCGTGACCACGGACCCTCGAAAAAGGCTTTTCCAGCCCCCTCGTTTCGGGACGCTTCCGAATCGTAATTCCTCGTTTTGCCGAATTGCATTTTTGGTTTGCATGGATGAAAGCTGAATCAACGGTTCTCACAACACAGAAGTGCAAGTTTGCTGCCGCAGCCCGATTTTTCGAAATCTTTGGCAGTAAGTTAAGATCGAGTTTCTTTTGACTTCCCGGATGCAATTCAATATTCACGATTGCAACAATGTCGTACGTTTGTAATAATGTCAATTATGCATGTTGGCTTCTAGCGTATTTTTTCCTTCCTGACAATTTAGGTAAATTAAAATCTATAGGATTATGAACGCAATTTATTGCGGGTCGTTACACCACTCCCCGCTTTTTAAAAGTATGCATGTCCTTATGGACACGTCTGCTTTTCTAACAATCAATTTGGCTCAAGTGTATACGTTCCTTTCCATGTGTTTTATTAGGCTCAAAAATTAAGTGTAATCAAATTAATCATTTTATAAAGCGACAACGAACATATTCCATAAGAAACTGGGAATCTTAAATTTGTAATTGTACCACAGTTTGGCTTATTTCAATAATTTCATACTAATTTTCGTGGAAGTTTCATTTAATTAAAAACCATCGTAGCTGAACCCCTACGTTATAAATAGAGGTCTGCAAGTTCCATTACAACCCCTATGCTACTAGTAGTGGTCAGCAGATGAGATACAACCCCTAAGTGTAAATAGTGGTCTGCGGGTTTGAAACAACCCCTATATCGCAAAAGGGGTGCAGCACGTTACACTGGTGGCAGCGGTGGGATTCGAACCCACGCCTCCGAAGATACTGGTGCCTCAAACCGCAATTTATTCCTCTAGAGGAATAGTTACAGATCTAAGAACTTTTTCTCATTAACATTTTATTCTCAATTTTAAATAAAGAATATCACCACAAAAAGATTTTCCGCGAATAATTGTACACTCAAACCATTTTTCATAAGCCATCCGTTTGATGGCTCAACTATACTAAATTTCAAATAGGTAATCATGTAATATACATATACTTGGAACTAAGTATCGAGAGATTAAAAAACTGATCCTCAGCGGGCTGTGGAAATTCAAACTTATGAATAATATATTGGTGGCACTGTAAGTCTATGTCAAATTCGAGGTTAGCTGGTTAGGTTTTACGTCAGTCTGTGTCAAAACTGACGGAATACCTAACCTGCTAACCTGGAATTTACCATAGACTTACAGTGCCACTAACGTATTATTCATACGTTTTAATTTCCACAGCCCGCTGAGGATCAGTTTTTTTTATCTCTCGATAGTAATCATAAGCATGACTATAGTCGTGATTGATAGAAACAAGGTCATCATTACAATCATCTGAAAATCATAGTAATTTGTATACCAAGGCACTGAAGTTTATATTTTTTTCACAAACGTGGATATAATTGCCGAGGCCCGAAGTGGTACAGTTGTGGTCAACAAAAAATGGGACAACTCTTATAACAAATTTTCGTCTAATTCTAACCGCTTGAATTTATTTTATTAATATATCATATTGCAATATTGAATATTTGACATCTGCCAAACAATTCCAAATTAGAAATAATACGATAAAGTAATTATGCCGCATATAAATGCAGTAAAGAAAAAGGGAATAATCGCGAAAATAGACGTAACTGTCCCATTTTCTATTGGCCGCAACTGTACATTAAGTTTTTGTTAAATCAAGAAATCGCCTAATTACATTACATTTTAACTAACTTTTATAGGTTATGTTAATATCACAGAACAATATCTAATATAAGTTAATTCCCCATGCTAAAAGTTGGCAACACGCCACCATTTTTTCATAGAGCTGCACCCTGGCGACGCAGTGGACCAATTACACAATGAGCAGAAGTTTTAAATGGCGCGAGAGCGAAATTTAAATGGCGCGTAGCTCTCTGATCTCATTAATTTAAAAAAATATTTTGTGATTAAAATTTGATTTAAAAAATAATTCATAAACTTTAATTGCAAATTATATTTAAATATAAATTACAACAGTACAACTTTTAATGTAAATAAAACAATTATTTAAGGAAAGAAGTAATAACGTTTACCTATCGCCCCGCCACCTACAAAAATGAGTGAAGCAATGAATTACCTCACTGCCCGATTTCTCGTATTTTAATGACGATTTCGAGGTACTTTACTGCCGATTAAAAAAAAATGTCAATTTGACGGTATTCGGTATGAAACCTACAAATATAAAACGCAATTCGATAAATAGTGGACAAAAAGGTGGGCCTACGAGGGTTGCGCTGAAAATTGTTAGTTTTTAAAAGACCGTTACATTTTTTAACAAGAAATCTTGATTGTTTTTCAAAATATTCTCCATTCAGACTAATGCACTTGTGCATTCTTTGAAACCAATTTTTAAAACATTCGAAAAATTCATTTTCTGAAAGGTCCTCAAAATTCTTTGAAATTCTGTAACTGCTGCATCTGCGCTGAAAAATCTTTTACCTCGCATAATTTTTTTAACAGTGGGAAAAAAAAGTCGCACGGCGCCAGGTCTGAGCTATACGGAGGATGAGTTACCAACTGAACTCCCGAATCTTTCAAAAAATCCACTGTTCTGGCAACAGTGTGGGAGGATGGGTTGTTATGATGGTCTAAGATGTTACGCAAACCGGTTATTTGGCAACCTGGCTGTAATTTTCCAAACATCTGTGGTAAAGCCACTTCGCAATACCATTCAGTATTAACAGTTCTGAGATCTTCAAGTGGAATAACAGTAACAGGACCACTTCGGCGGAAAAAACAGCAATCATTTCCTTATTGATGCTTCTGCCACGAATTACTTTTGTGGGCAAGTCTTCATCTTCGAATACCCAAACACTAGCCTGCTGATTAGTTTCAGGGTCATAACTGTATACCCAAGATTCGTCACCTGTAACAATGTATGCCACTTGCTTGGAAGCTTTTTCGTCAAATTTTTGCTACATAAATTTACACCAGTCTACTCGATCCTGTTTTTGGCTTTCTGAGAGCAAATGCGGTATCCAACGGCTTGCTAGCTTTCTTACCACAAGATGTTTATGCAAAATGGTATTCACTGCTGAGGATCCAATCTTCACTTCCTCCTGAATCTCCCTATAAGTAATATTTCGATTGGACTGAATCAATCTTACCACACGATCAACATTTTCTGAACAGGCAGCTTCCACAGGTCTTCCTTCGTCTTCTAGCAGCTCTCGCTCTTGTCGAAATTCGCGGAACCAATGACTAACAGTGGATAATGAAGGGGCAGCATCGCCAAAAGCTGCTATCAAATTTTCATGGCTTTTCTGGTATTCTAACTGTCTTTTATAGTCACAAAAAATCATAGATCGAAAGGTAGTTTGCGGAATGCTCATTTTAACTGAATTAAAAATGCACAACTACTTAACTTACAGAATTAACTACGTTTCACAAGGGAATCGGAACTTTTGACAATTGTGGGTAACGAATGTTAAATAATGTGACATTCAATTGTAGCAATTGTTTTTAGCCAATTGAGCTTCCATGGCCTGCTACTAACTATTAAGAGAGCATCCCTCGTACAACGTTTGTTTGAATTATTTTTTCATTCATTCATAATCTATAGCCTCTTTTACCTTTCGGTGTCGAGGACCATTCATACCTCGCGTATAGAACAAAATTATTATTAAACAGGAGCAATCAAACAAACTTATATTTTCTTAGTGTAAAAGAGTTTGAATTTAGAGCACCACCGCATTCTTATTTGAAATTTAGTCTAGTTCCCCATTTATAGTCTTTGTAACTTCGTTAACTTCTTCCTCAATTAAATACAGCAACGTGTCATCAGAAAAAAGTTGAATATCATTACACTTCTTTAAATATTTTACTAAGTCATTTATGTACACTATTTTTGTTTTGCTTCCAAAGATTAAAAAGAACATATGGCAGTTGCTGAATTTCAGCGGATGTTTGATAACCTTCCAAAAAAGCAGTTCTCTACCTATTTCACAAAGTGATTTTAGAGAATAAACAAATAATTTGGAGTTGGCAACGTAAGGTATTTATTTTATTTTAAACATTAATTAAACAAAATAATGGTTCCTATTTTATTTGTTAAACTAAGTCACTAACAGAGAAATTGTTTCCAATAACGAGTAATTAATTAGTTATTTAAAATTACATAAATAATAAATCCTAAAACTATATATTTGCACATTAACTATAACACAAAATTTGACTATAATTTGTTTTTAACAAATGTTACATCTTATGTGAACGTCTGTGATCCTTCTGACTGCTTCGATTTTTAGTATAAGTGCGTTTTTTGTACTTTCGATGTCTAGAGTACTTTTCTTTCTCGTCACTTTCCGAAGAAGTTTCTGAACTTGGGAGACTGACACTCGTTCTAACCTTTCCTTCACTCTCTTTTTTCATTTTCTGTAGCAAATGCTTTCGAAAACTATTCAGTTCCGTCTCGAGGTTTTTTCCTTTTCTCAGTTTACGCTTTCCACTTTCAAACTCATCTTGATAATGCATCACCATTACCTCCACCTTCCTCATCATTTCTCGTTCTTCCTCAGAAATCTTTTTACCTGGGCTGAGCACTACTTGTTTCTTTCTCTTTTTTTCTTCTTGCAGCTGCCGCTCCAATTCTAAATCATAAAACTTTTTTGTCGACATGGCCTGTGCCTCCACTTGTTCTGGATCGACAGCTTCCCATTTGGACGTAATAAATCCAGGCAGTATCTGTTCCTGTACTGCTGTGGTTTTTAAATTTTGCTTGAATTTTTCTCGGGGTTCCTCTTTAACCATGTAATCTGTACCATTTTTGATGGATCTTTTTATTAAATTTGCCCCATCCAGTGGTTCATCCGTCTCTGATTCATCGTCGCCTTCATTTTCCGAGTTGATACCTAGGAATATATTTTCTAAATTGTTCAAATAGTCACTTGGATAAATCTTCCACAAGTCCCAGGATCTCAAAACACTTAATACTTTTAACTTGAACATATCTTTATCTATTGATGTGGTTACGCTTTGAAAGGTAACGTGTAGTTGTCGAAAAATGTCCAGTAACTTCTTCTGAAATTCTGTGCGGTAAAATGGAGCATAACACTTTTTCATGCTCGAATTGTATAATACATCAGAGAGCAGGTACAGGCGAGCCACCTTTTTAGTGGCTTTTGTCGATGCATTCATAAACGAGTCGACAATGACATCCACTATATCCTTAACAGCGTCGACATGGTTCAAACAAAAAACCATAACTTCACCTACCTTCTTTTTAGTTAGGTTCAAAGATTGAATTAATTGGATGAATCTAGATTTCTGTGCGTCGGATAGCATGCTTTTATCAACTTTTGTGCTGGAGCTGATTAGGTGCTCTGGCATGCCCTTGGTATAATTCGGAATAACCGGGGGGCTCCATATGGATCCATTTTGAAACATGCGGAATTTTTTCATTGACCAAGATTTCTGCCCTTCTCCCTGCAGAATTGAGTACAACTTCCAGCGATAGTAGATATGTTCAGGTTTCCTGTTATCGAACAAGAAATGATAGGCAGGGTTATTTATTTCTCTGTTCATAATCATCGCCTCGAAGAGAGGGCCCTCACGAATTACAAATTCAATCACTCTATGGACTGTCATTAAAACCCTTTTATCTAGAGGAATGGTTACTATCACAACAGAGTTATACAACAGCTCTTCCATTTCTTCATCGTTGATAGGAGATTTAAACGGCTGCTTTAATGGCTGAGCATTGAAAGGAAGACCTGTAAAAGGTGGTGGGAACGACAACTTCAAAAGTTCTGGTGGTATATATATAGGATTTGGAGGCACCTCTACTGGCTTTCCCCACCCCACTCTCATGTCTTCTCTATCTTTCAAATCATTTACAGCTCTTTCAGCATCATTTCGACTCATAAATGCAACAAAGCCACAATTTGTTGTTCGATTCTTATCGTCACTCCTTGGCCACATTATTTTCACACTCGCTAGTGGACCGTAAGCCCCAAAAAGCTCCATTAAATTCTGCTCTGTGATTTTTGGGTTAATATGTGCTATAAATAGGTTGGTCGTAGTTGGATCTGTGCTCCCTGCAGAACCAAATGAGGAGTACAAACTGAGCTCGTCCTTGATTTTGCTGCGCTCCCCTCGTTCCATGTGTCGGAGCTTCAGTTCTTCCTTTAGCAGCTCGAGATTGGTCTTGGGTTTCTCGTGGCCCTTGGAGCGGTCCAGTTTGTGTTCCTTTAGCAGTCGCGCGCATTCTATTGCATTTTTTATCGTCGCACTGGAGCTGTGCTTCATGACAGGTTGGGGGTTGTAGATCTGTTGTTCTGAGTGAATTTCTTGCCCAGATTTTGTATGTAGAATGCTCGCTTTGACGAACATTTGATTTGGCGGTCCGGAAGTGTCTTGGAATGCTTTTATGAACTCCTGGAACGCGTGGGCGGTGGCTTCTTGTTCCTCGCGCTGCTTTCGTTCTAATTCTTTCTTTGACATTCTTAGGATTTTCGGAGGAGCTGCGATGAAATCATATTAAATTGGAAAAGTTTTAAATCTGTTTCATGATATAGGTACCTGCAATAAGTTGTTAACTGTTAATAGTGGTGCTTAATAATCTGTGTACATGAACAAAATGGATTTTAAACCACACGGTTGAGAAAAATCGTGGCTGACGTAATAGAAACGTCAATTTCGATCATTCACTACCTATAATAGTATAGGCCATGAATTAAACAAAAGTTAAATAAATTTAAAACAAATGACGTATTTTAGCGGTAAATTCAAATTTTTGTGGCTACAAATGGCAAGTACAAAATATTGGGTGCGTTCAGCCGGCATAGCGCTGAGGTAGCGATTGCGTTGAACGCTTCGCTGACCTACAGCGCTTCGGCAGCAGTCGCCATTTTTGGGAGCGAATTTATTTTCGCTCCATTTCCACTTGACCACTCAGCGGAAGACGGTGTTTGTGTTTACTTCTAATTATAACCTAGAAAGGCGCGAATTTTTTAAAAGCATGGATTCTAAAACGACCCTACTGCAGTTTAATGTTAAGAAATTAAAATGACCATTTTCTCAAAATCAGTAGGTAGTTCCTTGAAATTATTGAAACAAATAGCCACTGAAATGTGATAGAAAAGTAGTAATTAAAAAATTCAGTCTAATTTTGACAAGAGTTAAATGCTCAAACTCAAAATTCTTCATGAGGTCCATCCTCATTCTCATTATTTTCTTCCACATTTAAATCGAAATTTTGCAGCCCTTGTCCTGGCAAAAATACGTCACTCCGCAATCACAACATAACTGACGTTTCTGTTTGTAAACATAGCGCTCGCTAACCAAGGTCGTTCAGCCGTTCGCAGCTGCTGCAAACTCAGCAAAAAGCGACCGTTGAGACAGCGCTGCTCCGGCTGAACGCGCCCATTTACTCTGTGGTAAAAAAAATGCAGCATAGTAAATAACAACATTCATTGCACATATCTTTAAACTTAAGTATGTCTATTTAAATCCTTTTAAATTCGTGAAATTTAAGGTAGAAGGATGTGCCTCAATTAGAAGTTACATTAATTCTAGAGCCAGTCCTGTACAGGGTTTCTGGTTAAACTGTTGACCCAACATTCAACCATTCTACAAATAATTATACAACTGCGTATGTGCCTCAACTCAAAACTGGTCAATTATACTTCATTTTACCCTTAGAAAAGTCAATTTTCCATTCGAATTTAATTTAAATGATAGGTGATCAACTGATATTCCTTAGAGCATTAGGAAGTGGTTTGCACATTATGTATGTGGTCAACAAATGAAAATTTTGTAGTCAAAGTCACAGTTTTAATTGGGCAGATAGGAGGTGTAACCTTGCATTGCTGGTAAGTCCATTATTTTTCTGCAAATTATTGGTTATTAGTGTGTACTATTTTTAATTTTGATGAGTGCCACCTTGGCAGCTTTCGGGGCATTTTTTAATTCACATTCAAGTAGGTACCTATAACAAAAATATTCCACTTGTCGAGAGCATTCTAGGTATATCACAGGACCACATGTATGTACAGTGCCTCCAGAAATGTTCGAACGTTTTTGAATGGTTATTATTGTGGCGCCATTTATTTTAACTATTTGATGTTGGATACACGTGCATGTTCATTAAAAAAAGTCAATGGAAATTCAAAGTTGGTGGCACTGTAAGTCTATGTCAAATTCGAGGTTATCAAGTTAGGTTTTCCGTCAGTTTTGACACAGACTGAGGCAAAGCCTAACCTGCTAACTTCGAATTAGACATATAATATAATCCAGTTTAAAACTCGTGAACTGTCAAAACTCTGTCAAGTTGGTACCTTGTTTAAATTGTGTCTTGGAACTTCTACTTGTTAATTTTAGCAGCACTGAAATTTTTGAAATTTAAAAACTTGACGTATAATCCATTCAGGAAACTCCCGTGACACATACAGTGTCAAATGCAAAATTTTGAGTGTACTTGATAAATACTAAGTACCTACTATTTCAGCTGATTGTACTTAGTAGGGTCAAACTTCTAAGTAAGGTTATGACGAATTATTTGTTATTTTGTTAAAATTCAATATGAATCGTAGTTTTAGTGAAACAAAGTAAAAATATAATTTATTAATAACTTTAGTAAGTAATCTTGTATTATATATGCAATCAAATTAATTAAAATGTACTTCAATAATTCAAATGTCAAAGTGAAAGTAAAAAACAAAAACTTGAAATTTATATTGAAAATGACGCCAACATAAAATGCAAAATTGCTAACACCTTACTAACTATTGTCATATTAATCAACTGGTAGTGACATTTACGTCACGGGAGTTTCACTTTCTTGTCAAAAATCATCTTTGATTTTTGTGCATATACTTCAATTGCAATGGAACAGAAACGAAAGAGGGTTTTATTATTGGAAATGGGAAAGAGGCTATAGTTAATTATAACAAGGAAAAACTTTGCTTAACTTTTAACACATGTAACTTAACCTAACTTTAAATATTACTAGAAATCACTAGATCCGAGGTACATTCCCAAAAAAACTGTAATTTCCAGGTACACTCAGCATATATTTAAAAAAATTGACATTGACAGTGCACGAGTTTTGTGAATGGATAGTAGACTTACAAATTGTTACGATTTGCGTTCTTTAGTGAAATCAACTATACGCGGTTGTAGGAATAGACTGTATTTTAGTTAGCTATAAGCCATTTGTATCATAAATATTTTTTAAGGTAGAATTTCGTAGGAAAAATGTTATATTAAAATTACAACAAGCAAATATTTAACGTGCCTTTTTCTGGGAAGCTGGAGATATTTCAATCTCACGAATAGATTAGAGTAAATTTATGCAGGGTTTACTTCGTAAGCCGAAATATTGGCCGAAGGTATATGGCTAGTACGTGGTCAGAAATGCAACTGTTGCAACTCGATCATAAAAATTACACGCCGGCGGGAGCAAATTCTTTTAGCAGTGTAAAACTTTATTAGCGATAATTTGCGAGGGGTCGAGCTGCACAAATTTTAGTGTGTGAAAGCTTCAAATTTGTCAAATTCAAAGGACTATTATGAAAAGACACGTCCGTATGTACGTGCCAAACGTCCAAAGTTTAGATCTGCTCTGATAGGCTTATTTGAAAATTTGTAAACGCCTACCGAGTTCTCTTGGTCAAACTGGACTTAGAATTTAGTTGTTTAATAAGATGTTAATAAGTAAAGTTAAGAAGCAACGGTATTAAACTTAAGTGTTCTGTAAACGGCAGAAAAATAAATGCAAGTATTTGTACTTAAGTGTTCTTATAAATCTCGCAACAGTAGCTTTAGTCTTCGTGTCCAAGTGTATTTTAACTAAAAGGATTGTCAGTTACCCCGACTTTAGGCGTATCGAAACAATATATTCATACATTTGAATTTCCACAGCTTTTTTATTGAACATACACGAGTAGCCAACATCAAATAGTTAAAATTAATGGCGCCAAAATAATGACCATTCAAAAACGTTCGATCATTTTTGAAGGCACTGTATATTAATAAATGAAAAAGAAAATACAAAATACAGGTATTAATTAGACCAAGTGTATAAGCAAACATTTTTTAAAATATTTGTACAAGATACAATATAGGTATTTTCAATCACTTGAATTCAAAGTAACTATCTTGAATGCAAAGATACTATTGCGGAAAAAATATTTTGCACGATACTTAATCTAGTTATAGGTCATTCAGTAAACACAAAAACATATAATTTTTTTGAAGTTGGCATATACGTAAAATTTGTCTGCTAGGGATTCTGTATTTTGTTTTACAAAGGTTTCCATACCTGCATAAAGGTGACTGAATTTAAAAATGACAATTAATAAATATCATTAATTCAGTGTCAAAGTACATACTATTCTGGAAAGTCTTGCCTGAACTTTTATAAAATGTAATAAAAATACTTATTAATAAATGCTATATCAATAGTATCCAACACAGTATTTGTATAACATTCTTAAAAGTAGTTATGACAGATGCTAATTAAATGTCACACTCTTAACCTATTTGTTTTAGTAACTTTTTGTAAGTACATTCCTAGACAAAAGATGCATTTTGGAAGTACACTCATGAAATTTTAGAAATCAAAGGCCACTTTGTGTTTTTATGTTTAGTGAACAGACTATACTTAGTTTTATCCGCAGTGGCTTAGTGTGTATCTGACTACTTGTCATTTTTCACATTTTGGGGTTATTGTCGTATGAGTAGCTTTTTCAGGTTATGTTAAGAGAAGGTGCTTCCGCAACCAACTTCATCGATCACACGTTGCAGTGATCATCCCACTTCTAGTTTTGCGATAACAAAGTCTTTTTCGGCCTCTCTTAGAACGTGATTCGGCATTTTAAGTTTTGATGGCCGAATATCAGTTGTACAACTGACAATTCAGTGACTAGTCCACTTGATAAAACCATACTTACACAAGGTAAACAAATCGTGCGAAATATTTTGTCCGCAATAGTACATATGTCGTAAATTTTGAAATCTGGGACTTACAATAAGCAAAAATGCTTGTATAGACTTATGGTCTTCAATCCCTTGCTGTGAAGATACAAGACATTTTTTTTAGTAACACACCAGTAATTTAACACTGTAAATGGATTGCGGTTAGGAGGTTACGGTTAAATTAAATGTTCGAAATGACCTCCCTATATCTAAATACAAGCTTCTGCTTAGCACACTGACAATTCTCAAACTCGTTCAAAAATTTCTGGCACCCCTATAACAGAATCGCAAAGCATTTTGAATGCACTAGATCATCCCTTGTGTTTGCTGTTCGTATATACCCTAAATTTTTAAGACGTTCCCAAAGGTAAAAGTCTGAAGCAGGGCCGTAACTAGGTATAGACCAAGCAGGCCCCTCTTAGGGGCCAAAGCAGCAAGCGGCGCCAAAATGGTACTGGGATTTTTTTTTTGTATTAATAAAAAACAATTAAGGTGGTCTATTTATGAAAAATAAAATTGTAATAAAAATTTTATTCAAATATGCTAATTAATAGTGAGAATTGTGCTCAATCTGATTTCTTAAAACTAATTAAGAATTTTCTAAGGTTGACTATGTGTCAAGTCCATAGGCGTAACTTGGGAGGGGCAAGAGGGGGCGGCGGCCCCCCCAAAATTTTGATTTTAAAGTGCAAGTGCAGCATTTTTTTGCAATTTAGGTTTAAAAATGTTGTGAAGTCTTGATTTTGCCCCCCCAAAGTGATGCCCCAAGTTACGCCCATGGTCAAGTCAGGTTGTCTTATATGGGCATAGCCCAGTATCTGTAAATAGAAGTCTATCACAGACTATCTCATATGAAATATATATTGCAGAATTTGCAACACAGAAATCATCAAAAATTTGTATCTAAAATGAATACTAATAAATTTAACTTTCAAGGTGAGGTAATTGGGAAGCAAATTTTCAAGTTCTTAATTAAGTAGCATTAATATTATTTATCAACGACTGCTATTTAAGTAACAAGGAATGTAAGGACCTATTAACATTTGAGGTAGGCAAGTACAAGCCAAGGCAAAGCCGCGGCTTATTGCCTGCCGAAAATGTTAATAGACGATACATTCCGAGTTATCTTATTATATTTTTTCCAATGCTTATCGAAAATTTCCCAGATTTTTAAAAAAATCGTTTGGTTTGTCACTTGTCACCAGGATTAATTTTCGTGAGTCGTGTTACCTGTGAGTGTCACATGTCACATAAGCCACTTGCAATTATAAACAAAACGTCTAAGTCTGCATCTTGCGTTGTTAATTTTATTATCCTAGGAACTTAATAATAGTATTAAGTTCCGTTGTCAAGGGAAAGCAGCAAACAAATATAATCACCGACTTACATGATCAGCAGCGGGGAAAAAGCTATTATCAAATTCATTTGAGTTAGTTAATGACCCCAATTATTTAACTCAGGTAATGAAATCAGATCCATTTGCATTACGTAATGAAACTCATTACGTAACTCAAATTTCATTAGGCAACTGAAATTTTATTACTTCTGCTGATGTTTTTGTAGTTACTTCCAATTTGAGGTAGTCGAGATAAACTTTACAATACATGTGTGATAATGCATCATTAATATACTTGTGTGCTTACATAACTCGTGCTACGCACTCGAATGTGACTTACACACATGTATATTAATGATGCCCTTACCCCACTTGTATAGTAAGTAACTATTATTATTAATGTGTACTTATTTCTTAAAATTCCTTTTTACATTTTTTATTCGTTCTATTATTTTATTTGTGTTCCTATGTATTTTGTTATTTTAACCTAGTTTGTTTATAATGTTCTGTTGACTACATAATAACATGTACTTTCTAATTTCCTCGTCTCAGGCCAAGGAAGTATAACACATTTCAAGATTTCTTCAGATCTCCAGATTTTGCACATATCTTAGGTTTTTACCCTTGATGAAAATGGACATATTTTAAACCAAACAGGTACAAGGTGAACATCTTGCTTTATCTCCACTTTGTTAGAGAAATTAATGCTTTGCATATAGCTTAAGCGTTTTTGGTACATTTTTTATCCAATAGATAGAGGGTAACCAAGAGACACTTTTTACTTCCCTCTTCTGAAAGACGAAGGAAGTATTGTAATCACGAAAAAATCACCTTCCGAGATTTCTTCAGATCTTCACGTTTCAAGGTCCCTAGATGACGAAAAAGAGGTTTTCACAATTCCGTCTGTCTGTCTGTCTGTCTGTCCGTCTGTCTGTCTGTCTGTCTGTTGGCAGTATAGCTCAAAAACTATTTGCCGAAGGAAGACGATATTTTGCATACATATTATATATCTAGCTCGCATGAAGCCGGTACAATTTCATACAAATACTAGCAAGATGCCCGTTCTTCGTACGGACTACAAATGTTTGTTTTTTCTTCTAAATCTCAAATGCATTCTAGAGTGTCCCCCTCCTCCATCACTCAATACGCTAAACAGTTTACCACTTTTCGCCTCTTACGGGTGCAATTTCTAAAAAAATCAGCCCGTTTTATACTGAAATGAACCCACAGCGAAAAATAATTTTAACTTCTTACTTCTATTCAGTTTTCCCTTTTTACCGGTTTAGGGGTGAGATTTAAAAAAAAAACCTAAAAACGTTTTCTAAAGATTTAAAAATACATCTATATGCCAAAAAAGAATGATCTAACTCAACAAACACAGGAGATACAAAGGGTTCTATAATTCACCCCGAATTCAAATTCGCACCTTTTAAGGGTTGATTAGGGCAATGAAATGTGGTTTTAGACATTTGCATTGGATAGCTACTCATGCAAACACCAAGTCGATATCTTACCGGGCCTAAGAGATATTGTGGAATTCGTGAAAACATAGTTTACCCCTTTTTACCCCTTTAGGGGTACATTTTTCAAAATCACTTAAACCATTTTTTAGACATTTTAAAAATATATCTATATACCAAAAAAGACTGATCTAACTCAATAAACATAGGAGTAACGAAGGGTCTTTAATTCACCCCCTACCCTTTTTCAGTTTTTTCTCCTTTTACCTCTTTAGGGTTAACATTTTTAAAATCCCGTACACCTCTTTCTAAATATTTTAAAAATACATCTACATGCCAAAAAAAGTGTTTTAACTCAATAAACATAGGAGATATTTAGGGTTCTTTAATTCAGCCCCAATCCAGATTTGAACCTTTAGGGGTTGATTAGGACAAAATCGTAAAATAAGTGTCTAGGTATTTGCATTGATAATGCAAGTGATAGTGCAAGTTTGCAAGTAAACACCAAATCGCTATCTCATCGGGTGTAAGAGATATTGAGGAACTCATGAAAACACATTTTACCCCTTTTCACCCCCGTAGGGGAGGAATTTCAAAATATCCCTTTTAACTCATTTTATTGTGAAATGGAACACACGGCGAAAAAAATTAATAAATTTAACCCCCCCCCCCACCCACACTTTTTCAGTTTTTCCTCCTTTTACCCCTTTAGGGTTAACATTTTCAAATTTTCTTACACCCCTTTCTAAATATTTTAAAAATCAATCTATGTGCCAAAAAAGAATGTTTTAACTCAATAAACATAGGAAATACTAAGGGTCCTTTAATTCACCCCCAATCCACATTTGCACCTTTAGGGGTTGATTAGGGCAAAATCCTAAAATACGTTTCTAGGTATTTACATTGATAATCTTTGCAAGTAAACACCAAGTCGATATCTTATCGGGTGTAAGAAATATTGAGAAATTCGTGAAAACACATTTTACCCCTTTTCACCCCCTTAGAGGTCGAATTTCAAAAAATCCCTTCTTAGCACTACCTTACGTAACAAACCGAACCTTCCACCCAAATTTCAAGTTTCTAGTGCCAGTGGTTTCGGCTCTGCGTTGATTAGTCAGGG
Organism: Agriotes lineatus; assembly: GCA_940337035.1. Taxonomy (NCBI): domain Eukaryota; kingdom Metazoa; phylum Arthropoda; class Insecta; order Coleoptera; family Elateridae; genus Agriotes; species Agriotes lineatus. The sequence continues at coordinate 47,127,974 of OW679198.1, forward strand.
TTGTGACTTTCCTTTATATATGTAAAGATATACAGGGTGAGCACCTTAAAAACATAAAATTTTGTTTATTTTTGTGTTAATTTTGAAATAAAAGGAAGTAATAACTTTAACATAGGTCAGGCTTTACATTTGCCGAAAATAAGACTAATGTCACAAAAGAGTAAAAATTTTTTCAACCATAACGCTGTGCTCTTCAGGAGTGGCGCGCTCCTGACTTTCCTCGAAGAGACTTGGTAGCTCAGATGGAATTTCGCTGTAGTGATATCCGCTGCGGAGATGCGGTTAGGATCGAGCGATCTGCAGAGCTGCAGATGCAGCGGGTTCAAACCCCAGCAGGATACATTTTTTTAAAATTTGAAAATGTTATTAATTTATTAAAAACGTGAAGATATTTTTACTCCTAACCTCACAATGTTGATGAGGGAAGTTCTGCGTAAAGCCTTTTACAGATTTTTTTCTTTATTATTTTAAAAATTTCTAGTTTCAAAAGTTCACTTGCAAGGGAAGTTCCATGTAAAGCCCTTTATAGATTTTTTAAATTAGAATTGTGTTTTTGTTTTTAGTTTATTTGTATTCTGTTTTGTTATTTTAACATTTACTTGTTTATTTTTAAAACTTGAATTAAAAATGTTGAATTTATTTTTCAATACCCATACGTATAGTTGACATAATACCATTGAAACATTGCTATCTCTCACATGCTGACTGAGTGAAATAAAACAAAAACAAAAATTGTCGTGTCGTATCTAAAAACCCCTGTTTAAATGTCAGTGTCAGTCCAAAACAGGAAATATTCATTTCCTAACTATTTTAGAAGAAGTGGTTTAGAAAGTATGTCATTTTCTATCTACATTTTTGAAATTAGTTATTAAATATTTGAATATAATAAATGAGAATAAATGAATATTTCCTAACTTTTTTTAATAGAGTTTTAATTAAGTGTAGCCTTAATGTCTTTATATAGGTCGATGTTTTGGCTCTTCAGCAGTATTTGGGTCTGATGGTGTTACAACTTAATTTGAGTTTGTTCGCAGATTATTCATTCACTTTCACTAGATCTTGCGTTCATTTTTTCTTTAGTCTTTTGTGTATAGATTTTGTACCTATGTTATGATAAGTAACATTGTTGTACTTGTGAACGTTCTTGAAGAATTGTTTATTTGTTGTTTGGAAGTACTGCTGTATGGTGGGAATTCCTAGTTCTTCGTGGATTTGTTTGTTTCTTATAAACCATTATGATTTTGTTGCGATTCTTAGAACTTTAATTTGTTGTACTTGTAATTTGTTAATATTCGTCTTTGATGTGTTACCCCAAATTTGGCAAACATACATTAGTATTGGTCTAAGTATACTTAAGTACGGTATCCGCCAAAATAAACAGTACCGAAATCTAGAGCGCTGAGGAATTGCTCATGCAAATTGCATTTGTCATATTTGGCTTACTTGTCATTAGTTGTCACCGTGACATTAAGTTACGGTTAAAATTTTTGCTATCATGGTTCTTTTAACTGAAGAAAAAAATTTTTTAGTAGAGCATTATTTCCGGTCATATGGAGTTGGAAGCAATGACGCCCCAAGTTTAAAACAGGTCTCAAAAAAATATCAGCAACAGTTTAACAAAGCAGCCCCCAGTAAAGCTGTAATGCTAGCTGTTGTTGAGAAATTTCGTGGCACTGGTAGTGTGTTATGCCAACGTAAAGGCTCTTTGGGTCGTCGAAGGACAGTTTGTACCAACGATAATGAAGGACGTGTGTTTGACCAGGTCGTGCACTCTCCGCAAAGAAGCCTTGTACGAACTGCACATAAACTGAATATCAGTGAGACATCTACACGTCGTATGTTCAAATCTATTGGCGGTTATCCTTAATAGCTAATAAATAAGTAAATATAATTTTTTATTTTCGGTACTGTTTTTTTTGCGAATACTGTATATAAGTTTTGCACATTCGATCTGCAGTGCGGACCTTTTATTTATTATAGGATAAAGTTGTGCTATCCTGGTATAAAACTGATTCAACTTTTTATTAATGTGATACCCCCAAGATACTTAGTTTAGTATCCAAGTAGATTCCTAGATATTTGACAGCCGAGTCTTTTTCGTTCCAGTTTATTGGCGAGTGGTTAATAATGAAGTCGGGAGGATTAATGATGCGCTTCAGTGAAAATATTTTGGCCTCACACTTTAACGGGTTGATCTTTATCTTCCATTTGTAGAACTATATGCTCACTATGTCTACAGATTGTTGTAGTCGCGCAGTTACAGTTGGTAGATCATTATGTTGGGTAATAATAGCTGTGTCATCTTCAAACATAGCAATCATTGCTCGAGGATAAGTGGGAATATCGTGGACGTAGATGTTGAATAGCAGTGATCCTAGGATGCTTCCTTGAGGAACTCCAGCCTGGATATCTTTTGTAGGCGAAAACGTCAAGTTAATTTTGACTGAAAAGGTTCTGTTATTTAGATAAGATTGAAGTATTCTAATTAAGTAGCTTAGTATTTCAATCTGATTTAATTTATATAGTACACCTTCAATCCATACTCCATCAAAGGCTCGAGTCAGGTCTAAGAAGGCTATTGTTGTATCTAGTTTTTCTTCGAATCCTTTCTCTATGGCTTTTTTTATTCTTAATAGTTGATGATGGCTAGTAGGTACTATGGTTTTTTGTAAAACCGAATTGTACATTTGCAATAATATTATGGCTGCTTATGAAGTCATTTAGTCTTTTAAATATGATTGTAATCGCGAAAAAATCACCTTCCGAGATTTTTTCAGATCTTCACGTTTCAAGGTCCCTAGATGACGAAAAAGAGTTTTTCTCAATTCCGTCAGTCTGTCTGTCTGTCTGTCTGCCTGTCTGCCCGTCTGTCTGTCTGTCTGTCTGTTGGCAGTATAGCTCAAAAATTATTTGTCGAAGGAAGACGATATATTGCATATATATTATTAGAGAACAGAATATATGCATCCCATTATTAACAAAATATGCGCATATATATGTACCTTAATTTGTAAAAATATGCAAAAAATATGTAGATAATTTTAAAAATATGCATAATTTTAATTGGTCAATTTAAAAAAAGAGAGTACATATTTAATGTTTTGTTTTACTCATTTTAATCATTCTTACAATGAATTAAATCAGAATTAAGCAATTATTTCAATAAAAAACATAAGTCTGTGCAAACAAAATTCGTAAATTAATCATTGTCATAACAACATCTTGCAAGTAAATGTTTTTCAAAATTTTCAAGTAGAAACTTTTGTCTGCTGTCTAAAACCATGTACATCTACGGCAAAAAAATGGAAACTTTGGCACGAATTTAGTGATGGATTTTTATTCATTTTTAAGTTATTATTAGGATCTTGAAGTCATAGTGACTTAAAATATTATTAGACAAGAATGGACAGTACCTTAAAACCAAGATAGCTATCATTTCCTAATTAGCAAAGACGGGCAATGGAATTTAAAATTGGCAATTTGAATTTACTGTTTCCATTTTTTTTGGCCGTGCTGTACTTAAAATATTGAAAACAATTTGTCGTTGCTTACAGATGTACAAGGAGCATTTATAAATTTTTCAATAGCATCAAGGTCAACGAATTTACCATTCAAATCATGGCTTATATTATTTAAAAGAGGATAACTTCATTACTGAATGAAATTTTTCTAAAATTTGAGCATTTACTTACTTTACCTTTTAGACTTTTACATGAATCCTCGAAAGTGTTAATTAATGCCAAAGATTTATCAAGAGTCATTCCTTGTGTTTCAATTAGCATTAGCGTAACCCGTGTCGAAAGTAAAAACTTCTAATTTGTATTATGTATGTACCTAATTCAAATTATATTAGACACAGTTTGGTCACCTTTACTGAGAAAGCAGGTATTGTCTTCTTCAAATATTGTCAACAGATACCATTTTCATGTTAGTTTTTTACATTCCGAATATCCTAAAGCCATTCCAGGAAATTGTTGCCAAAAACTTATAGATGTATGCAATAATATGCAGCCAATTGCTAAAATATACAAGAAATGCTTAAATATGCAAAATATGCATTACTTAATTAGTGTCAATTACTTGTAAAAGTTTAAATTCCTCCACATTTTAATCGTATCTTAAGATATGCATAAATTATAGAATATGCAGTTTGCATAAAATCCGTTCTCTACATATTATATATCTACCTCACATGAAACCGGTACAATTTCATACAAATATATACAGGGTGAGCACCTTGAAAAAATAAAATTTTGTTTATTTTTGTGTTAATTTTGAAATAAAAAGAAGTAATAACTTTCACATAGGCCAGGCTCTACATTTTCCGAAAATAAAACTCAACCAATAAAGGATAATGTCACAAAAGAGTAAAAATGTTTCAACCATTACACCGTGCTCTTCAAGAGACGCGCGCGCCGGACTTTTCCCGAAGAGACGCGGTAGCGCAGGTGGAATTTCGCCGTACTTATATCCTCCGCGGAGATTCGGTTAGGTTCGAGCATTCTGCAGAGCTGCAGATGCGGCGGGTTCAAACCCCAGCGGGATACATTTTTTTAAAATTTGAAAATGTTATTAATTTATTAGAAACGTGAAGATATTTGTACTGCTAACTTAATTTGATTTTTAAACTGATTTAGTGCCACGATGTTGACGAGGGAAGTTCAGGGTAAAGACTTTTACAGATTTTTACTTCCTTTTACTACTATAAAGGAAGTATTGGATTCACCCCAAAAATTCTAAATTGAGTTTTCAACAGATCTTCACGTTTTAGAGTCCCCTGATCCCAAAAAACATATTTTTTTTCATTGGTCTGTCTGTCTGTCTGTCTGTGTGTCTGTGTGTCTGTCTGTGTGTGTGTCTGTGAACAGAATATCTCAAAAACGAAAAGAGGTATGGAATTGAAACTTCATATATAAGTTTTGTGTACTATGTAGATGAGACAGCAAGCTTTTGAAGAAAATCGGATAACCGGAAGTAGGTGTTTACTCTTGTGATTTTTCTGTTTTTTTCGATTTTTTCAAAAACGGCTCTAACGATTTTTTTTAAATTTTACATTTTTCTTACATTTTTAATGTGTATTGATGTGAGATAGGTGATTTTCCAGTTGAATACTTCTAAAGTGGGTTTCTTTTGTTTTTTTTTCTATTTTTTTTATTAACTCCTATTTTAAATAAAACACCCGGTATATTATTACATTTTTGAATTCACCTTAAAATTCTAGAGAAAATTTGTCTCTTCAACTAACACTCGATTTTGTACCGTTTTTGTAGAATTTGTACTTTTTGAAAATTTTTAACAAATGGTTAAAAATTAAAAATGAAATTTTTGACTAATTATAAGATCACTGTAAAAGGAAGTTGTGTGAGTGTATCACACCAGATTTTTTGTAATAGTTTTGCCAAAGTGGATAGGAGACTTATAGGCCTATAGTTTTCAGGTTTTCTTTTGTCTTTTCCAGGTTTGTTGAATGGTAATATAATATGTGACACTTTCCAGTCTTTGAGGAAGTATCCAATAAGTCCCAGGCAATTATTAAAAATGGTTGCAAGTGCTTTCTTTGTTATTTTTTTCAGAACTATGTTTGGTATACCATCACACAGTGGGTCGCTTTTAGAAATTTCTGGCCAAAAGTAGGAATGATTGAATTTTAATGACTTGCAGGAAATATCTAAATTACTGTGTAATTAGTAAGAATAAAGGTCATTATTGAAAAGAGAAATAATCATAAACCCTATACCTGGCCAATTTTCACTCTGCAACCCTTAGAACGAAGACGTGTGTAAGTCTGTATTTGTACAGTGAAATTTTAGTGTTCTTGTGATTGTGATTTTTTAAACTTTAAGTTAAAAATTAGCCATGTCTGACAGAGAACACGGTAAGGGTTATATGTTAGATAAATATTTCACTTTATATAGTAATATATGGCTTGTGACTTAAAGCATATCATAAAAAAGGGGTATTGGGCGCCGCGCCGGTAAAAACAGCTAAATTTAACTTTATTTTTTGATTTAAATTTTACTTTCGCCAGCTCCGACGTTGTTAAAATAATATCTGTGTATATTAAAGTGTGGACTTTAATATTCCACAACTTTTAGCTGCGCTTAGCTGCGCTTTTTTAAACCATGACCTTTTAAACATAATGGTGCACTGAAAAACCTCGCTTTTTAAGGAATAATTGATACTCCAACGATTGATCCAATTTAATTTATAAAGTGATTTACTTTTTAGTATTTAAAAGTGTTATTTATACTTATAAGCTAGACTGTGGAAGTTTAGACAAATGCCGATTTTATTTGTTAATAAATATTGATATAGGACTGATCTAGGACTGATATAGGACAGAAGTACCATCAGGTACACAAACATCAATAGAAACCCCAATCTGATGTTGATGAATTTAGTACATCCATGTTTGAAAGTGATCCTAGTGAGGCACAAAGTGACCATGAAAGTGATTATTGATTAATAATAAAAAATGTATTTTATAAAATAATCTCATTTTGGTTTAGATTTTGTAAATAACATATTTTTTGTTAATTTTAATTTTGTTATTAAGTTGTATTGTTTTTTAAATTTTTGGTACCATATATTTACTTGTTTTTGCAAAAAACATCCCGAATAAATCCATAAGTTTACAGACAGAATTTTGTGGTTTCTGAATTTTTTGTACTTTTTATTTACTTTCAACCCCCTTATTCATCAAGACAATGTTTTCACTATTTTTACGTTAATTGTCAGACTGAATACAATGTGAATACTAAATTTCAGATTTTAATTCTAATATTTTGATTTCAACCCCCATAAAACCACCCTACGGCATCCAGGCAATTTTTTCACTATTTTTACGTTAATTATCAGGCTGAGTTCTCTGCGAATTATTTTTTTCAAAATTTTACAATTTTTTTAGAAATCAGCCCCCTGAAAGTTACCCCAATTTTTCAATGGGATTTTTCTCATTATTTTTTCTGAAATCGCCACCTAATTTTGGAGCAGTTTCATAAGTTTCAGAGTTTTGGCCAAAAATTGTTTATTTCGACCCACTGTGCATCAGGTCCAAGCGATTTTCTTGTCGGTAGTTTTTCTATCATGGTTTTAATTTCCAAAGGGGAGGTGTGCTGAAAGTGGCCTAACTGTTTTAAGAAAGTGTGGAGAAGTATGTCATTTCCTAACTAAAACTGATGTAAATTGATATGGAAAAGTCAAATTTTTCCTAGAAGTCAAATTTTTCCTAGGAAGAAAACATACAACAGCCTACTGAGAGGAGAAAACATTGTGAATGGATTATATCTGGCTGTTTTGAATACATTACATTATACATATTAGTCCAGTCAGTAGAGGTTTTTGCCTTACAAAAAATGGAGTATAAACGATTTTTATATATGTTGTTTAGGTCGAGATCCTAATAAAAAATCCAAGTTTTCGACCTTGGAGGGGCGCCGCTCGAGCAGCCACCTTGGATTAAAGGTCCTAAAAACTGGCTTTTTCCAAATTACTCCGCAACGGTTGATCCTACGCCAAGAAAGTCTAATTCAAAGTTAAAGAAGAAAATCTTCTTGACATTTTTTGTATATAACTATTTTTTGTAAGTCTAATATGAAAGGAGTTACAGCGGCGGGAAGATGAACATTTCTCTAAAAAATTCTGTAATTTCTCATTTTTACAATTTTTTCTTGTATTATGTCTGGCTATACGTTACGTAGTTATAATAATTTGATAAACGTATAGTAAACTCATTTCCACATCACCATGAGGTAGAGTTATAGGGGCTCTTTTTATTGTGGTATACCCAGTAGGCCCAAACCACAGATGCTCCAGTTTAGTGATGTTTCGTGTTCGCAATTATATTATTTAGTTTTTTTAATTTTTGAAGGCCCCGGTCGGTAGATGTTGACGTCTCCATAAGATTCTTTATCCTCAATGTTATCTTCGAAGTCATTGCTCCTGAGACTTGGGACTTCCAGTGATGAAATGTCCTCATCTTCGTCCCCATTCTCGATGTGAACTTCTGGTGCATTTTCGCATGATTGGCCGTTACAGAATCTACACAGAATAGAGCACTTCATCCCACTTTTCCTGCAGCCAAATGCTCCGCCGTATCCTTTTTTACAATGGCATGAAATTAATTTTAATAAAGTCTCGCATGATGGATTCTCTGTCATTGTTACTGGAGTGAGTCCATTCATGCCAACTTTTCAGCCCCAGTCTCGTGAATTTTTTTCAATTACATACCACTATTGGACCTGGTGATACGTCCTAAATGCGTGATACCGTGCAGCGTTCTTCGTTGGTGGCAAAAAGGTGAAATTAAATGTGTTTCTTGCACTTGAATTTCTTGGTAACGGACTTCTTCCAAGGTATTTTCTTCCATGTAGCCACCATACAAAGCAACGAGAAAGCGTGCTTCAGCATCTGCGATATCATCTGGTTTGGAATCGTGATGTTTGAATATGCCTATAGTGTCATTGAGTCTTGTGCTTTTCTGGACAAGCGAAAAAAATTTGCTTTTCCTTGGTTGTAGACGGACGACGTTGTGTCGCAGCCACTAAACGCATGGAGAAACAAAATGTTCTCAGCTGCTTTTTCATATTTAAAACTATTTGCAGAATACACTCTTTCAACAATTTTGCCTCTCCCAGGTTTGCGAAGGTAGATGTTGCTAATAACGTCAGCAGAACTAGAAGATCGAAGTCTTCTCCAATGGCGAAAACAGCATCAAATGTTGAGCACATAGAAATCGCCGTGTTGACAATCAACAATCAGCATCTTCTTCAGCCTGCTTAACTGTAATACAGTAATGTTCGTATGTTTTTACAGCATCGAAAGCAGACGGACTTTATTCTTTTCGTTTGCTAGAAATCGTTCTTGGGAAACTAGAACCGGCGTTGTTTAATCGAAAATAACATTCGCAGACATCTGCTTTTTCGATCGGAGAAGTCTTTCTGCAGTCTTGGTCTTTGTCACCATCAAACGGATATCCATCAAAAACAGCGACTGCATGTGCGAGTATATAAGTGACTTAGAGTTGCGTTTATAAATTAAGAACTATTCCATAGCTATACTAGATGAAAATAATTTTTGATCATACTTTGTATTTCTCTATAGAACGTTATTCTGATGTAGAAAAATATTACAAGCAATATAGTGTAAGTTGTTCTTACAAAATGTACCAACAAAAATAAAGTTTAACGTTATTTTGGTGAAATGTTCAACTTTCAGTCGCTGTAACTCGTTACATATTACACTTACAACAAAAATTAATATACAAAAAATGTCAACAATCTTGTCTCCTTTAACTTTATATTAAACTTTTTTGACGATGGCTCAACCGTTGCGGAGCTAGTTGGAAAAAAACAGTTTTTAGCACCTTTAATCCAAGATGGCGGCTCGCGCGGCGCCCCTCCAAGGTCGAAAACTTGGATTTTTCATCGGGATCCCGACCTGAACAACATATATAAAAACCGTTCATACTCCATTTTTTGTTGAGCAAAGGCATTTTTTCGTCTCTACAGACTGGACTATATGGAAATAAATGCAGAATTCATATAATAAAATTGTTTTGTTTATCACTATCGTTAATGTACTGAGAGCGCAAGAATGTTGACTTGTCTATGTCTACAGAGAAATTTTGCTTAGGCCCTGGTCCAAAGGGTTCAGATCCGGAGATCTCGGCAGCCAAGATACTGAACTCCTCTTCCAATCCATCGTTAAGGATAGCTGCTATCAAAAAATTGTCTTGCAGTTAATGCAAAATGTGCAGGTGCCCCATCGTGAGTGGCACATAGTCTAAAAGATCGGATAACAAGTTCCTTAAAAACAGTTCGTAATTCTCGCCTTTAAGTCGGTCAGGTAATTCAAATGGAACAAGCAGACTATCATCTAGTATAGTACCACAACAAATATTAAGTGAAAATTGTCTTTAGTGCTTGAAAAAAGAACAGCATGTGAATTTTTAGTACTATCCCAAACTTAACTGTTGTGAAAATTATTAAATTGTGTTGTACTAGAAAAACAAAATGTCTTGTATCTTTATAACAAGAGATCAAAGACCATAAATCTATACAAACATTTTTGCTCATTTTAAGTTCATGATCATATTTCCAAATTTACGACATACGTATGCGGGACATCCTATATATAAAATGAATTAGGTAATTATGAAGTAGTTAGTTAATTTTGTCTTAATCTTCTTTTCTTGTGAGCTTTTTTGAATCTCTAATGTTAACATTGTAGTTCATATAAAAGAATTGTTCATTTTATTGCGTATTCACTCCACCGAGTAACTACTGTACTAGTTTTCTTCTGAATGTTTTGTATTTTATAGGGTGTTTGGTAATTAGTAGCAACATTATGGGATATTATATAGGAGATCATTTTCAATTAAATTTGTTAATAATAAATTTTTATCCATTTTGGAGATACAGGGTGTTAAAATTTGGGAAATTGGAACCATCTGCGAGAGATAAGCCACCAAAACTACTTGTTTCAATGGCATCTTGTCAACAACTAGATTATTAAACTTTAATTTAGCTGGGCCTGGTAGCTCAGTGGTTAAGCATCCTCGCTACTGATCTAAGGGCCGAGAATTCGATTCTTGGTGCCAGTGAGGTTTTTAAAAATAAAAAAATGTGGATGAAAACCACCACCATTCGGAAGAGATGTAAAACCTTGGTTACCATGTTATTACAATGTGTAGCATGTAAAAAATCCCTTGTTAGGGTTTGAACTCCTTAGTCTATGTCCTATGCTTAAACCTTGTCCATTACAAACAAACAAATTTTTCAATGTATTCACATCCTTCAAATTTTAAATGTGTTCAAGTCATTTCGTGATAGGTAAATATAATCTAAAAATGGAGAACTATTCAATTTTCTGAATACGCAGATATAGTAGCGCCACTGCAGTAATTGTATAACACGTAATCATAACGTTTTTACCAGAACCTAGCAATACCTACAAAAAACTGGTAGTTCCCGACATATGCAAGGGCAAGGTAGAGCTACTAATAACAGATGGTATGAGGATCACATGCTAGACATTAAAGAACACGAACTATATCTTGGCATAAGACAAATATCATGTGATCTGGCTATTCTTCATTTGCAGGTTTATTATTTTCTTATAAATGAAACCGTCCTTAAACACAAAAATTAAAAATATCACTAGTTATCAAGTACTTCGTGAGCAGAGTCTACATCCTACGTGCACTACCAGCGCTTCTAAAATGTCATCAAAATTATGTAGTGCAAGTGAACAGTTGAAAACTAGCAAAGTTGATTTAAACATTTTATGAGACATAAAAACTTTGCTCCTAAAACTTGAAGAAATACAAAGTTCAAAGTAAAAAGTTGCAAAGTTGTTTTATGAAATAGGTCCTGGTCTAATAATTTTGTTTTCACATATAATCTCATAAGAGCATTAATTCTTTCCAATATTATATTCTTGAAGTAGAACGCTGCAGCGTAAAGTACAGCTCAAATCAGAAACATTTACGCTATCTCCCATACAGCCTAGCACAAAAATATAACCCACTATTTATCTCTAAGTTAAAAAGTTATCGATTTTATTTCACACTTACGCAGATTCTGCCATCATCTGACCATCTGTTTTTAAACACATATTTCTCTTTAGCTGACTTCAGAAGCTTTACTCTGTTCGCTGTTAAATCTTCTTTAATCATTATCCCACTACTTTTCACATTTTTTATTTCTAAACACCAAGGTTATTTCTAAACACCAAGGCTTGCTGTTGATCAGACACAAATTTGATTATAATCGGTCTGCTACTCCCATTCTTCTTTAACATGATCCTTAAAAATAGATATGGCAGTGTCCTTCAACTCTGCATTTTTAGCTTCTTGAACACCGATGATACATACAGAATTTCGACGAGTGTATTGCTCCTGGTTGTCGATTTTTTGCTGATTGCTGTTTATTAGTCTTTTTATGTTGTTCTTCAGATCCTCAATTTCTTTCTGCTAATCTTGAAATTTTTTTGTACTTGTTCCATAAGCGTTTAAGCACCATTTTATCATTAACCTTCAAGTACTAACGTGTCTGTTGCGGTGCATTAGTACTAACGTGACGTCTCAGAGACGGGCATATATTTATTTATGAATTTATTACAATTTTTTTTTTAAACATAAAGTACTATGCAATGATGTATCAAGCATATTTTAATCACATAAAAAATAGAAATTCATAAAAATATTAGCATTTACAGAGTCAAATAGGAAACCGTGTTTAAATTTGTAGGTGTTAACTTAATTACAGAAAAAGGCAATTTTCAATATTTTTTTTTATTATCAGCAAACATATTTCAACAGACAATGGTATTCTAACACAACTTAACTAAAAAAACAGTGAGAAAAAAAAATACGTATAAAATTTCACACCACCCTAAAACTATACAGAATTAGTGCAAGATGACACATTAGGGTCACTAAGTATAGCAGAATTTTCATCAATATTAGGTTCTCCGTTACTGTCCTCACTGTCTAATTCATTATACTACTGGAACACTTGCTGCTCAAGCAACAAGCTGTTGATCTAACCGTATTTGAGCAAGTTGGTTTTTGACCCATCATGCAAAAATAGTAGCGTGCATACTAACGTGACGTCTCTGAGACGGAATTTATTTTTAAATACAAATAACTTCCGCACAAAACATCCCACCGCAGCGAAATTTTAAAAACTGAGTTATTTTTAGGTAGTTTGAAATTAGATGAAAGATCAACCATACATCTTAACTGGAGGGGGAAATATAACACACGCGTCGAACATTTCCGTCTCTCAGACGTCACGTTAGTACTTAAGGGTTAAATAATTGATTATTAGTTGCGGTGATAATTTCGGTGATGTCTTTGAGCTGGTCTCTTGTGAAAGGTATTTTCTGGTCAGTACTTACTAACACTAAGCTATGAACAGGTGGTATAGGAGTGTGCACACGACTAGCCGCTACGACTGACTCGCATTGAATGATTGAATTATTTGAAAGAATCCGTCATGTTGCAAATTTCATATGAGAATCCAAAACAACTAATTGCCGAGTTATGTATGACCATTAATGGTAGCCACTTATTTAAATTTGTTTTGAATATTTAATTATATAATTAAAAAAATCTAATATTGGGATTATTTGTTTCACACTATCGCCGAAATGGATAAGAATCGGACAGCTGTTTATTAGCAAATTCCACTCAAAATGATATCTTCTATAACAATTCAAAATATTTCATGCTAGTTATCAAACACCCTTTATATATAACCACAGAATGAGCAAATAAATGTAGATCAGAGCTAAATTCATTAAGTGACGCAAGAACTCGAAAAACAGGCAACTTTGTATCGATAATTTTAATTCAAAAATGACTAGGTATATCATTGTAATCGAAATTGAAATAAGCCTAACTGCATAATTTTCTTTCCAGTTATATTTCAGGAATAAGCATATTAGGAATGCCAGCCGAAATGTACACATACGGAACTCAGTTTTGGATGATAATTTGTTCAGAAGGAATAGTGTCCATAACAATGGCTGTTGCATACTTACCTGTATTTTATAAACTGCAAATTACGTCCAGTTACGAAGTAAGTACAACAAATAATTATAAGACTGTCTAAACTGCAGCATGCACCAACTTTACTAAATATTGCACAATGTTATGATTCCGTATTTGGGCAGGGATGGACTGAGTCAAAAATCTTTGAAAGAATTTAAAAATATTTTGTATCTTCAACCAGTTATTACCTATTAACAATTCCATGCTTTTTCCTAATGTTCCAGTATTTAAATCTACGCTTCAATCAAACAGTGCGACTCTTAGGATCAATTTTATTTTTAACAAAGATGATGCTATACATTCCAATAGTGATATATGTACCGGCTCTTGCGTTCAGTCAAGGTAGGTTTGGTGGTTATCGCAGCTAATATTGTAAACATTTATTTAGTTACAGGTATCAACTTACACTTAGTCACGCCAGTAGTATGCATCGTTTGTATTTTTTACACGACATTGGTGAGTGGACTATAGAACTACTAATACGAGTGAATCGGAAAGTAAAGAAAGTTCCACATACATGTAGCGAGAGAAACAACACCGCTTAACAGAAATCTCATATCATGTAGAGTTATGATTAAACCAGGCCCAACCATAACTAGTAACAAGAGCGAAATTATTAATGGGCCATCAGTTATCAAAGTCGGTGATATTACAAGTAGGAATGGAATGAACACTGACATCAACAATGACAATGCTAGAAATACAAGAATGGCGTTATCCTCTTCATTTAAGCCTTGTTCTCCGCCATTCATTTTATCTTCCCTTTTAAATATACTTAGTAGTTCATCGTTTGCAGGTGGGGTGGTGTGCGACATGATGTATATCAACTAAAATTTAAAAACTTATCTAGAAAAAACTTAAATAGTGTACATGTCAATTTTGATTGATTTATCTTATAAACAGTTGCTTTAATCACAACAGTCTTCCAATGTTGCAAAAACTTTGTTTTGTTGGTTATAAGCAAGCTCTAGATGTGTAAATTATGAAGTACATAATTTACTTTGATAAGGAATAAAATTTTGCTTTATAAAAAAAAATATAGTTACCTACACAGGGAGTTGGAAAAAAAGGCATAAATATTTAATGATCGTATAATTACTACATATTTACTTAAGCCTATGCCTTTTTATCGTTAGGTGTAAGGCGGGTGGAGTTTAATCTTGTATTTTGCATTCTGCCCAGGTAGCCCAGTCAAATGTTACATCGGAACTTACATTAAATGGGGGTATTAATAATTTTTGGAGAGGTGTTTCGGACCATTACTGGGACTAGAAATCCAGATTTGCAACCCTCAGAAACCTGTGCTCGCTGAATGGCGGTCGAAAAACAGCGACTTTTTCGGACTTTTCTCGGTTTTTTGACAAGATCTAAACTATGCATTTTTTGGAAAAAATCTTTTACGGCTTTTTTAAAGCAAATTAAATTTCCTACAAAATAAGATCAAAATTGTTTTTGTGAGTTGTATAGTTAACGAGATACGGCTTTTCAAGGATTGACTTTTTTTCCAAAAAGTGAAAATTTTAAGTTTTCTTCATGTTTCGAGTTGGGATACCGGCAAAATGCCACTTGTATTGTTTGAGGCTTTCGCGGTTACTCGAATTATTCTCCTTAGCATAGAATTTCGGCTTAGACCGCGTAGTATTTGTATATGAACACCCAGCATTTTCTGGCTTAATGTGCCTTGCACCTTGGGAAGTCGAGCAAAAACCCGCGCGATGACCATGCTCTTTGGTGGCTCGTGTTGTTTGAGTATCTTGAGAACGAGGATACTTACTCAGTAAGTGGGGTGTTCATATACAAATACTACGCGGTCTAAGCCGAAATTCTATGCTAAGGAGAATAAAATGCCACTTCCTACAGAAAAGTCAAAAGCATGAAAGTTGTAGGGAATTTAATTAGCTTTAGTTTGAGCTAAGGCTGGTCATTGTATCCCAGATAGTCTCGTTAGAAATGACAAAAAACGACAAAATAAAAAAAAGCTTTTTTTAGTTGAAAGTTGAGTATTATAACCAAAATTACAGTATGTGGGTAATGCGATTTTGCCAGAAAAAACATTTAAGCAGAATATTTCATAAAAATGTATCTACATTTTAACTAACAGGTACATTTAAGCCAACATTTGTGAGGTTCCGGGTATGGGATGGTATTGCATCTGGGGGACCTGGGACAGTGAAGCCGAGGGCGGGGAGATGTCTTCATCCTCACTTGAAGAACTGTCATCCTGGAGTGTGGGCACATTGCGGCAGGATTTCCCCCTGCAGAAAGTACACAAAACTGAGCATTTCAGCCCAGCTTTGCGGCAGCTGCATCTCCCAGCGCAGCCCATCTTGCACTTGCACGAGATCAGTTGCAGAAGGGTTTAAGGTGCTGGTTCAACTTCCATTGCGATTAGAGCCCCAACTCGTCCAACTTCCACCCCCAATCCGTGGGGTTTTTATCCACCTCCAACCACTTTTGTACCTGCGAAAGAATAGAATGAAAATTCGTTATGTATCATATTTCAAAGCACACACATGGTGTACAATGAGAGTGTGTAAGTGAACAACGAAATTTAAGAAAATAATGATAGGAAATGTATATAGTCCTACCTGGTGATACACACGATAAGCATGATGTTTTGCAGCATCTGTGGTTGGTGGCAAACGGGCGAGGTTGACTTTGGCTGTAGCTGCTGACCTGACGAACTGGAGGTATCTCAGGTTGTTGAGGGTGGTGTCAGTCTCTCCTCCATATACTGCGACGAAGCACTTCTCCCCAGCTGCAGCTATTTCATCGTGAATCAGATCTGGGCGGAGGAAGACTTCTGCTTGTCTGAATAGTGCTGGGTTCTTGAGGAAAGTGTTGACAAATATGGTTTTCCCCTGCCAGAAAGGAACAGAGGTCGTGTCGCACCCGCTAAATGCGTGAAGAAACATAATTACCCCAGGAAAGTAATTAGAGGTCCCGGTAGTGAACGATATAGATGAATATTGGACCTCTGGCTCCCCTCGTTTGCCTTTCTGGAGGTAGATGTTGTCTGAGCTGAGCTGGCCCTTTTAAAAAGTTCTTCAATGACTATAAAAACCACTGTAAACTTTCTCAACTTAGTTATATGACATTTTCCGCCAACATGTGAGGAAAAAAACATTAATTAAGGTGTTGTTGAAGGAAACGATGTTACTTAACTTTCAACCAAAAAAGCATTTTTTTCATCTTTATGTTTTTTGTAATTTCTGACAAGATTATCTGAGCTACAAGAGCCTTAGCTCAAATTAAAGCTTATTAAATTCCCTACAACTTTCATGCTTTTGACTTTTCTGTAGGACGTGTCATTTTGCCGGTATCCCAACTCGAAACATGAAGAAAACTTAAAACCTTCACTTTTTGAAAAAAAGGTCAATCTTAGAAAAGCCGTACCTCGGTAACTATATAACTTACTAAAACAATTTTAATCTTATTTTGTAGTAAATTTAATTTACTTTAAGAAAGCTATGGAATATTGTTTCCAAGAAACGCATAGTTTAGGAGATCTTCTCAAAAAATCGAAAAAAGTCTGAAAAAATCACTGTTTTTCGACCGCCATTCAACGAGCACAGGTTTCTGAGGGTCGCAAATCTGGATTTATAGTCCCAGTAATGGTCCGAAACACCTCCACAAAAATTATTAATACCCCATTTAATGTTAGTTCATGCATTTTTTGTGTAACATTTGACTGGGCTAAGGGGCGGACTGGCTGGGGGGCAGGAAGTCAAGTCTTCCTGGGCCCTCATACCCCACAATGGGCCCCCAGCTTAAAAATCTCGTTACCTACATACTTCAGAAAAAATGTTGTGAAGGTCTCCATGTATTGTGTCAGGTATTGGAAGTGATAAAATTAATAGAACGAATACCAAATATGGCAACTTTTTGGAAATAAAGAGAAAATTAGGCAACGTCACCAAGCACAAGAGGCAAAAGGGCGACAATCCCATGGTAGGGGCAGTCTGGTAACCCTCCTATCTAAAACCACTGTAAATAAAGTGATAGGATTTACATTGGAAGCAATGAGAGAACAAATTGTGAGCAAACTAGGAAATAGACGTTTTAACCTCCAATTGCGCCCAAGACGTTAAAGATCAGGATACTACTATCATATTGAGTTATGTTGCCGATGGAAATGTTTTGAGAGACTGTTTGCTGTACTTATAGTGAAAAATTCGACTGGTAGAGGTCTGAATCAACTGTTAAAGGAGTTCTTAAAGAAGCACGGGGTAAGTACGAAAAATTTCTGGCGAATTATTTGGGGGGTGTGGTTCGTGGAGTGCAAAAACAAATTCAGTAAATGGTGAAAAATAGCGTTTAGGTATGGTGCTATTACTACATCGCCTAGCAACGCTCTTCGGTTAACCTTATAAGCGGATGCATATTTTATGTGATACGCAGTAGCACAAGTTCCCATGGCAACATTAAAAAAAATTAGACAAACCCAGAGGTGGGCTCAAGAAAAAGCCGTCAAGTGGATTTTTACAGGTGATAATTGTCTGTATCCTGTAGTATTGTTTGCATTAGAGAAAATAATGGAAGGTAAATTGTATGATAAAACAATTTGCTGGTGTACAAAGCTATTTTAAGAGCACATATAGTTTTGAACATTTTTTTAAAATGTTTCTTACATCAAGGTATTTGCAAACAGAAAATTTGGATTTTGTTTCCTGTTGGAGCAAATAAAAAAAGGTGAAAAATGGCATTGGAAAGTGTTGTGATTGATGCTCACAGCTTTATAGAATGTATGAATTCCAAACTAGAAGCTTTAGATATGCATATTTTCATAAAAGAAGAATTTTCAACAACCACACGCATCACTTGGAAGGCAGATATCGAGGTTTGCGATGCAGCAACGACCTAAGGACCCAATAGATGTGTTCCGAACTTTAAGTGTTATTAAAGATGCTTTCAAGGTTGCTTCTTGAAGAAAAACAGAAGTCCAGAAAATGCAATGTAATAACTGCTACATTTGTTATACTCGTAGACTACAATATGCAGTTTGCAGTATTTACAATAGTTATTTATGTATCAAGGGCGCAAAGTAGGCTTTTTGGCCTCTGGCGTAAAAGTTATATAACACGACAAAAGACGCTGCTTATGCCTGAGGTGCATACAAAACTTTATGTAAGATAGAAAAAAAAAACCAGATCATATAATATCGTTGCCAAGTATTTTAGCTGAATAGCACCTCTGTAACTATGAATATCTTTATATATACCGGGTGTCCACTTTCAAACTGGAACAGGGATTTAGCATTGTATTTAACAGTTTCATGAATTCCTGCTCGCTAATTCAACCTACAGAAAATGTTTTGGTATCAATGCAAAGAGAAAATTATTGCGCATCTAATGGCATCAAATATTAAATTATTTTTATCAATTTTCATTGAATAATATTAATCAAAGGTTTTCGTGTTTCTTAAATATGAGTTGTCTTGACTTGAAAACAGTTGACAGCTATACTCAAATTAATTTGTTAGTTGATGACATTCAGTTAGTACAGTAGTTTTTACTTTATAAAATCAACGATTACTTGAACGAAGAAAGAGTCTTTATGAAAATATCTTTATTAGCATTATTGCTATACATAAACAATGTAACAATTAATAAACAATAATTCTTATGGTTAAAAGATACCTATTACAGTGAGGTTAGTTTGTGGAGAGTGAGAGATTTGTTTCCATACAGGACCTACCTCATTAATCAAAAGTTCTAAATAAATGTTCGAATTTAAATTTCTAACAATTTCAAATGGTCCGATAATTTTATTAATTTAAATCCCAGCCCAAATATTAATTTTTTGAGGGTATTGGGTTCTTGTACACAGATTAATTCTTTGTTTTTCTGGAGCTCAATATCTAGTATTTTGCACATTGGGTTTGTTGTTTAAAGTAAAAGTACAGTCATCCGTAAAACATATTGATGACAAAAAACGACGATCCTAATTGGCACATTCTTGCATTCCTTCGGAAAATACATTTCTACTTTCTTCGTCTGGTTCAAATATTTCGTGATACCATTGTGGTTTGTATGGATGATATCTGTGCTTCTTTAATGTCTTAGATACCGCCGACTTTGACACATTTAATTAACGACCAATTTGCCTTGTGCTGCATGTTGGGTTAATATTGATCAATCCCAAACACCTTCCAATTCCCTGCCATCCGTACCTTTATTAAAATATCGTTATTGAAATTTTTATGAACGCCAAAACTAAATAATCAACACTAACCACCTTTAGCTTCTGATTTTACTGAAATATTAGCAGTTTCTTCAAATTTCCGGACATATCTGTGTATTGTAGATGCAGACCCCACTGTAATATGTTTTTACGATAGAAACTCTCTCTTCGTTCGAGTAATTGTTCATTTTATAAAGTAAAAACTACTGAACTAACTCTGACAGCCATATTCCTAGTCGTTCGCCAGCGGCTCGCCGGCGAGTCGCCGGGGTTTTGTTATGAATAGTATGTTGGCGGCACTGTACGTCTATGTCAAATTTGAGGTTATCAGGTTAGGTTTTCCGTCAGTTTTGACAGAAATTGACACAAAATCTAACCTGCTAACCTCGAAATTGACATAGACGTACAGTGTCGCCAACATAATATTCGTAACAAAACTCCGGCGACTCGCTGGCGAACGACTATGAATACGGCGGTGAATGTCATCAAATAACAAATTAATTTGAGTATAGCTGTCAACTGTTTTCAAGTCAAGGCAACTCATATTTAAAAAACATGAAAACTTTTGATTAATATTAATCAATGAAAATTTACAAAAATAATTTAATTTTTGATACCATTAGATGCGCAATAATGTTCTCTTTCCATTGATACGAAAACATTTTCTGTAGGTTGAATTGGCCAGCAGGAATTCATGAAACTGTTAAATACAATGCTTAATCCCTATGTTCCAGTTTGAAAGTGGATACCCGATATATATAAAGATATTCATAAAAACCATAGTTACAGAGGTGCTATTCAGCTAAAATACTTGTAAGAATTGCCCTGTTTTCATTGGCAACGATATTATATGATCTGGTTTTTTTTTTCAATCTTACATAAAGTTTTGTATGCACCTCAGGCATAAGCAGCGTTTTTTGTCGTGTTATATAACTTTTACGCGAGAGGCCAAAAAGCCTACTTTACGCCCTTGAAACATAAATAACTATTGTTGATGAAATTTTTTGTGTGTTTGAGTGGGTCCCTGGATGGTTTAGATTCACAGTTGGACCCGGTAGGTGGCGCCCGTTATTTGTTGATATAATCGCGTCACATGTCATAGATGTGCGAGTAATGTTACTTGATTGTCAATTAATTTTTTTAATAAAATGAAATAAGATTATTTTTGCCTTAATAATATACTCAGTCGTCGAAAAAATAGTATGTATGTTTCGAGCTTAAAGTGCGCTTGCCGCTTTTGCATGATTGTTGGTTTCGGCTGCGCCTCAACCAGCAATATCATGCGCAAGCGGCAAGAATGCACTTAACATACAATATACTATTTCCTACTAGTGACGAAATGAATTTCATTTCCTAAGTTAAATTAATGAGAAAAATAAGCTATTTCTCACGAAAATAGATAACAGATTTTTATGGCTTGCTGACATCACTTTAGCAGGCAAAAAAAGTGTTATCCCTCGAGGACCAGACTTGTTTTACGCCTGAAAATGAGGCGTACTGGCAAACTCATTTTTTATACTATAGTTCTACATTTTTCCCATTTTAAGGCCGAGGTACCCCCAGGTTTGTTTCTTGCCAGTCCACCCCTGATTCTGCCTTTTCTTTGATCTCATGTTTTCTCGCACTTCCCTTTTGATTCTTTCCTTGTACTTTTGTATTATATATTTTTTTGTATGTTTCTCCTCCTTCATACGGCATACATTTCCAAACCAGCTTAACTGTCCCTCTACCAATCTTTCATATATGTGGATTTAATCTTAAGTTGTCAATGTGTCTCATTTTTTATTTTGATTCTTTCTGTTTTATTCTCTATTTTTCTCAGGAACCTCATACCCATAATATTTATTCTTGATTTGTGTTTATCTGTAATTGCCCATGATTCACTTCCATATAGTATTGTCAGTTTAGCTACTTCTGTTTTTATGTTTTCAAATTTCTATTTTGCCTAAGAATGTTAATCTTATTGAATTATATATTCTTCTTGCTTTTTCCATCCTTTAATTTATTTCTTTATCTAAATTTTCATTTTTCATGTTATTGATCTCAAGTACTTGTAACTATCCACTTGTCCAATTTTTTGCCGCTTTAGTTGTATATTGAGTATTTTATTTCCGTTTGATATTATCATACTTTTCTTCTTATATCTTTGTTAATTTCCATATTGATCTTCTGTAGTTCTTGGTTCAGGAGGTCTAAATTGCAGTTTTCCTTCTGATTTTGCAAATTTGACCATATCATCTGCATCCTATTTTTAATTTTTTCATTCTTTTCTTTGCTTCTTTAATTACGCGTACTTCATCCATCACTATACATCCTTCACGCATCCTGGTTTGACTCCTACTTCTGTTTTGAATTGTGTATTTTCTACGTTTTTTGTTCTTACTATATTTATAGGTTTCAGGATATTAAGCCTTTGTTTACATATACGAAAGTAGGCTGGTAACTAATTCATAATTGTATCTGTACGGTAATATTCCTTTACCGTACGTGGCAACCATTACCGAACTGCAACTGATAAAGTAGGTATTGAACTATTGTTACAGCAATTAACATATTTAGGAATGTTATAAGTATCACAACAGCCGCAGATGTTTTGAAATTCAAGTTTGTAGAGCCAAGATTTTAAGACATCTGAGACTGTTATGATTCATAACATTCGTGGTTTGTTCAGTAGTTTATCGGTTGCAGTATGGTAATGGTTGCCATGTACTGTAATAGTATATTATTATATGAGCGATTATGACAGCCATTATTCACGAAGATGACATTTGCGCCACAAGCCGAAGGCGCGTGGCGCAAGTCATCTGAGTGAATAATGGCCATAATCGCGAATATAATACGATATTTTATCTACTCCTTTGCAATAGGAGACTTGTGTTCATATTTCCGAATTTTGACAGCTGTTAACTTCAAAAGTCATTAAATAATAAGAATGAATTCTGTGATTGGCTACAACCTATTGAATAATGAAAATTGAATTTTCTGATTGGTTGGAACTTGCAAACTATTGAATAATGAAAATAGAATTTTATGATTGGCTGCAAACTGTGAATTATGGATCATAATTAATGGTCATTGTACAGTAGGAGTAGATAAAGGAATATTACCGTACAGATACAGTTATGACTTACTTAACAGCCTACTTTTGTAAACTCATGTAAACAAAGACTAAATATCCTGAAATCGATAAATAGCTTTTACATAATTCTTATATAGATCGAGTTTATTACCTCTATTTTATATTTTTTATTCTTATTTTTTCTAAAACTTTCCGTATATCTTTCCTTTGTATTTTGTCAAATGCCTTTATCAAATCAATATAACAGACATGTATTTGTTGTTTTTATTTATTAATTTTTTATTAGTTTGTTGTAGCACAAATAATTGTGTGTGCTTCTTGCAAGTCTACAGAGCGGTTAGGAAAACCCCGGCCACTTTTCTTGCAGCAATCAAGAGATGGCGCTTTAGTAAAGAAAAATTAAATTAAAATATTGGCAACAATGCAGAATCCAAGTCGACTACTGAAATTAGTTCATGTGTAGCACAACTGTAATTATGCTACTCGAGCTGGTGGTTGGTCGATTCGCATTAAGTTTCACTCTAATGATGTTGCACTATTTGTACCGCCATTCTGAAAGAATAACCCATTTGCGCTTGATAAAACCATTTCATAATAGCAATACGTTGTTGGAGATTTGTCAGTTTGACAGCTGAATTTACTTTTGAAACTGACAGTGGAAAGCAGCGTAGCTAAGTTGAATTTAAATACCTAAACATTGTAAAAACCAGCGACAGCTGGTGTTAAAGTTGGAAAAGTGGCCATGCGCGCTATATTTGTTCTATCTCGTCTTAGAGAATGTCCGATCCAACTCCACTTTTGCTGTCTAATTTTGGTTTTTATTCTCTTTTGTCCAATTCTCCGCCACAGTTCTTCATTAGTTACAAATTCTGTCCAATGGATTCTCATTATCTTGCGTAGGCATCTGTTGAAAAGACTTGGATCTTATTATCTGTTACTGTTATGACTTCCAGGTTTTGCAGCCATTAGTAGTGCAGATTTCACATTGGTATAAAAAATTGTGAGTTTTGATTTATTTGTCAGTTGGCAGTTGCTCCATATGTTATTTAAACATCTGAAAGCTAGTCTTGCTTTGCTAATAGTAGGAGAGCTGGTGACATTTTTTAGTGATTATTTAGTTAAGGCCTATTCTAGGCCCCCGGCTTGTTATTTCCAGATATTGAGTCCTTCCATCTTTTGTTCGGACGTCCAATGCTTCTTTTTCCCTTTGGTGACATATGTCTCTTGCAATTTTAACTGTTCTGTTGTGTTATCCATTCGTGAAATATGACTATTCCACTCGTCTCTTCGTCTTGTCACTCATTCGCCTATAGGTTGTATATTGCATTGGTCCCGTATTTCGGCGTTTCTTATACGGTCAAGTCTTGTTTTTGCAGCAATTCCCCTTAAGGTCTTCATTTCTGCTGTCTCTAATAGTTGTTTTGTTTTCACAGTATCAGATCTTGTCTTGGCAGCATATGTTAAAACAGGCCTGATAACGCTTTTATAAATTCATACTTTAACCTCGTGCTTTAAGTATTTATTATTCCAAATGACATCATTTAAGCAACCAGATATTTATGTTGCTTTATTAACTTACCCCCTTACTTCGTCCTGTAAAAATCCACTACTTGTTATCTCTGTTCCTAGGTATGTGAAACTCATCACTTGTTCTATTACGCTGTTTTCGATTTCTAGTTTACAGCGGATTGGATATTTACTTATTGTAAGGGTTTTTGTCTTTTTGGTGGAAAGTGGAACTGATGTAGTAGGCGTTGTAGGTTGTCTTCGCTATCTGCAATTAATGCCGCATCGTCAGCGTAGCACACAATACTAATTTCTCTGTTCTGCATCCTGTATCCTCGTTTTTCTTTAATATCGTTATTATTTCGTTCATAATCAAATTGAACAACAATGGGCTCAAAGACTCACCTGGCGAATACCTTTTGTTATTGGTATTTTGTCCGTTAGTTTCCCATAATTTTTTATTTGAGCATAGTTATGAGTATATATTCATAATTAGTGTAATCAAGCCATTAGGAACAT
The DNA here is from genome assembly GCA_940337035.1 of Agriotes lineatus. Taxonomy (NCBI): domain Eukaryota; kingdom Metazoa; phylum Arthropoda; class Insecta; order Coleoptera; family Elateridae; genus Agriotes; species Agriotes lineatus. The sequence continues at coordinate 47,152,819 of OW679198.1, forward strand.
TATGCTTCTCCAAGAGTTTCAAAATAAGTTTTAGTTCTACGCTATCGAAAGCATTTTCTATGTCTACAAAGCATATAAATGCTGGCTTATTATATTCCGTTGCCTTTTCCGTCACTTGTCTGCTGATAAAAATAGCGTCCGTGCAAGATCGCAGTGTCATCTGTAAGGCTTATCCTTGATAGCGGTATCGGAGGGAGGCAGGACACCACCAATTTGCACTGTAAGTCTACGTCAAATTTGAGGTTAGCAGGTTAGGTTTTGCTGCAGTCTGTGTCAAAACTGACGGAAAACCTAACCTGATAACCTCAAATTTGACATAGACTTACAGTGCAAATTGGGGGTGTTCTGCCTCCCTCCGATACCGCTATCAAGGATAAACCTTACAGATGACACTTATACATGCCTCCCTCAACATTCTCTCAAAAAATAGGCTTTAACTATATAATCACTAAAAAATGTCACCAGCTCTTAGACTATAATGCGCTGTATTATAACTTCCTCTGTTCCTCCTTTGGCTGTAATTATGCTGGCTAGGTAGCAAAACTCCTGTACATCCTCGATCGGTTTGTTGTTGATATTGAAGGGTTGCTAATTGTCAGTGTTCACACGAATCGTTTTAGTTTTATTATGATTAATTTCTAAGCCGATCAGCTTTGCTTGTTCCGCAAGCCTATTTATCTTTGTTTGCATGGCTGTGTGAGTATGAGCTAGTAAGCAAATATCATCTGCATAGTCGATATCATGTAATTGACTTTGAAGTCCCCAGGTTATCCCAAGTTGTTCATAATTGGAGTTTTTGATTACACAGACTACATTTACACTGTAATTTAACACTGGTGTTATTTAAACCGTTGTTATTAAAACTCGTGTAAAACGTACGTTTACACAAGGGGTGTTGTACGTCGGTGTTAGCTAAAACCTCTTCGCAGTGTGACCAACTGCTTCGAGATTTTCCATCTGTCACTCTGTCAGACGCTGCCTGTTATTATAAAATTATAAACATAACCGCCATAACCTACAAGATTAATACATCACATCTACTTCTCAGGCTACAATTATGTTGGTAGTCCTGTTTCAAAACCGGTGTAAGTTGAAAGTATCCATTTACACGTACATTTTACACTCTCTTGGCCTCTTGGCAAAGTGGTGTATCGTTAGTAAACCGGTTCTAGTAAAACCGGCATTAAACCCCATTTACACGACAATATACATCGGTGTTAACAACCGATGTTGTAACACCGGTGTTAGCGGATCACAAAGCAACCACTAATAGAGGAGTTTCTTAAATGCACCTGTCAAATAATTGTTAGGGACTGGCCCACCCGTCGGAGGGCGCTAGTGTTGCCACTCGGCAAGGTTGGGAACCAAACTATAATTAATGATGGGTCGGTATATGAAGAAGTGTTGTTTCAAATTGTGCCGATTCAGTGTAGGAGACACAAATTTCCCAAAGGCATAGAAAAATTCTGAATGCATCTGTCAAATCAAATAATTGTTAGAGATTGGCCCATCCGTCAGGAGGCGCTGGTGTCACCTGTCCGCCGTTGGAAAAGTGCGTAAATAGTAAACTCATACGTCAAACTGACACCGACAAATCATTTAAAATGCCTGAAAAGCATTTTGAACCAAAACAAATTGTTGCAATTGAGGACGCCTATTGTAAGATTGACAATACCTATTAAACAATATTGCTATTTGAATTACTTAAATATATTTGTTATTCGCAAATATTTTGTTTGAATTTTCCATAATTATTGTAAACTTCAGAACCTATAAAGATTTTGCATATTCCGATTTATGCGATTCAAAACTTTAAAATAGAGATTCTGATGAAGGCAAATTATGTATATGCAAAATTTGTATTGGTGTTGACGGTATATCCTTGATTAATCCAAATATCGTAGTAATGGCGTATTTAAATTTTGCCGCCTTGCTGGAATAGTTTCTGGCCCACCCGTTGTAGGGCGCTGAAACTTTTATTCAAGCTTACTGTTTGAGAAATCGCTCTATTAGTGGTTGCTTTGTGTAGCGGATCATGTAAATGTAGTCACAGTTTAGCGCAATGTTGAATAATAATGTCAACAGGGGACACCCTTGCTTAACACCAGAGAGAATGGGAATGTTAGAGCTATTTCGTCCCTTATGCATAATTTTACAGTTGGCTTCTTCATATAGTGCCTTTATGACTTTTTTCACCACCTTCTTTGCAAGTGATCCTTACACTGTCTGATTTAAGGCATGTAGGAAACATTTACAAAAATTGTTACAGTCTCCATAACAGTGTATCGAGAGATCCAAAAAAAACTATTCCTCAGCGGGTTGTGGAAATTCAACGTATGAATAATATGTTGGTGACACTGTACGTCAATGTCAAATTCAAGGTTAGCAGGTTAGGATTTGCGTCATTTTGTGTCAAAACTGACAGAAAACCTAACCTGATAACCTCGAATTTGACATTGACGTACAGTGTCACCAACATATTATTTATACGTTGAATTTCCACAGCCCGATGAGGAACAGTTTTTTTTGGATCTCTCGATACTTATTTCCCTAGAGAAGTGAATTACTTACATCCCGCATTTACTATAACTGATGAGATGCCGTGTTTGCCATTTGATTAACGTGAAGAAAACCATTATCGCTTGTAGTACTATTATCCATTTTTAATCAGAATACAAGCTCACAAAACAGCACTTGCAATCATTTTCACGCATTTTTCACACTGCGTTTATAACTATCAAACAAAACATCACAGCACTGTAACAACACCCCAAGCTACGAAAGAGGCTACTATAATTTAGAAAATGTAATAATTTTATGCTATTAAGTGCTTTGTGATCCGGGAGTGCAAAAAATAGCATATATACCTGGGGACCAAAGTGCTTTTGATCCCTTGAGTGATTATTGGCCTCGACTTTGTCTCGGGCGATAAACTTCACTCGTGAACTCAAATGATGCACTTTTGTCCCTTGTAAATAATATACTATTTATATCAGAGTAAGTAAAGCTACTATTTGAATATCTTTTACAGGGAGGATTAAAAGCGGTGGTGTGGACAGATACTGTGCAAACGATTGTAATGTTTGGTGCTCTTGTAATTGTAATGATTATGGGCACTATGAGTGTTGGTGGTGTTGCCGAGGTATGGAACCGCAATGAACAAGGGGGACGCTTGGACTTTTTTAAGTAATGTACAAGTACATAAGTTCATGCTTTAATTATTTGGCTAAGAAATTATTTACAGCTTTGACTGGGATCCCACTATAAGACATACATTCTGGACTGTTACTATCGGTAATTATTTTTCGTGGCTAGCTTCCTGTTCAATAAATCAAGCGATGGTGCAGCGTTGCTTAGCCATGCCTACTTTGCCGTCTGCAAGGGTGTAAGTTTCTTTAAATAGCTCTGAACGTCAAAAAGCAACAAATCACATTTTTCACAGAACCGTGTTAATATTGGTGATTGGTATAATGGTTTTGGTATCGATGTGTTGCTACACGGGTCTGGTAATCTACGCTTCTTACTATAAATGCGATCCAATTACAAGAGGCTCAATTGCAAAGTCAGATCAATTGTTACCCTATTTCGTAATGGAAATAGCCAGCGTTATGCCAGGACTTCCGGGGCTTTTTGTGAGCGGCGTTTTCAGTGCTGCTTTAAGGTAACCTTGCAATCTGTGGTTACTTTTTTGGACTATATGGCTAGATTTTCTATAGAATTAATTAATTTCTATCAGTTCTATGTCAACTGGTTTGAATTCAATGACTGGAGTTATATTTGAAGACTTAATAAAACCTAGAATGAAAAAACCCCTGACCGAAGCACAAGCAAGCTTCCTGATGAAGATAATAGTTGTAATTATTGGCAGTATCTGTGTAGCATTAGTTTTCGTTGTTGAGAAGATGGGAGCTTTAATACAAGCGTCAGGCAGTTTAGGAGCTATAACTGCAGGCCCTTTGCTCGGGATGTTTTCATTAGGAATGTTTTTCCCATGCGCCAACGCTTTGGTATGTGATATTCTATGACTATTAACATTTTATATGATGTTCTAATTTTTCAGGGAACTCTTTTAGGGGGTCTCATTAGCGGATCGTTAATAGCATGGATATCTATAGGGACACAACTGAAAATGGCCCAGGGTTTAATTAAATTCCCACAAAAGCCCATATCGTTGGACACCTGCGATTCCCAATGGGTGCTGGAATATCTCAGTTTGACATTGACCAGCGATGCAGTTGAGAAGCCCTTGGAGCCTCCTTTTATTCTTTTCAGGTTATCGTACATGTACTACACTGCGCTAGGAACGATTACAGCTATGGTTACTGGAATAATTATAAGCTGGTTAACGGGGTGCAACAAGGGCAAGAAAATACATCGAGACTTACTATCTCCAGTTATTTATAGATTTTTAAGTGACAATAGCTGTGATTCAAATGATGATAAAAAACAAAATTTAGCTTGTAATATCAATAATGATGTTCAATTACAGAATATTAAAAGCTGAAGTGATTTTAATTTAATGTAAGTTTCCCTTTTTCTTACACAAGAATTCAAATTGGTATTTTATTCAAACCATAACAAATGAGGTCTTAGGTGAAACAGAAAAAAGTCGAGGAATTTGCAGGTTATTTCAAACTTAATGTATTTTTCGGAATAGCTTCTAGTAGAAGGCCTCCAGATAGTTGAATCTCACCACGAGGAAACCAATTCTTTATCATTCCACTAGGTGTTCCTATTCTGTACATTCCGTTGCTGTACTCTAAAACTTTTCCCAAAACATGTTAAACATGTAGTGGTCCACGGTCTACTTTAGGTATTAAAACAATAACAGATGATCAAATTTCAATGGTTTTGAATTTTTTCCATAATTTTTTCCGCTGTCTGTTTTTGCCATTCGTATGCTGATGCCTTTCTTTTTTTATTAATAGTTTCTTCTTGGTTATACAGAAAACATAATTTGCCTTTACTATTGTCACCACGGGGTCAATGTCCGGCGCGTAACCGTGTTTAACGGCCCTGCCGACGCGACGGCGTGAGTTAAATTGTATTTTTCAGTGTCTTAAAGCGTGATTTAAAAACCCAAAAGTGCGTACAAGTGGAGTGGAACCTAAGGGTTGTGAACGAAAGAGGAAGCATTAGTGTGCTGTTTATGTTAATAACAGGGAGAGTGTTTAAACAATTTTGGTTAAGCGCGAGGAAGATCAGATAAGCGGAACAGCTGATCCGGGTTCAAGTGCGCGCGCGCACGTGAGATACCGAGGTCGCGGAGCCCTGCATTTAAATAAAAGCGCGAAAAGCAGTAGTGTAGTTCGGAAAAACGAAAGCAGATAGTTGAATAAAAACGGGAGTTCAGGCGAAAGCAGCAAAGGGCAACAATTGGAAGAAGTAACAAAGAAAAGAATACGGGAAGAGAAGGATAGTTCATTTGAGTTAGAGTTTGCGGCGTTCGGTAAAAATGAAAAAACCATCATATCGCCGGTCGCAAAGCAAAGTAAAGACGAGGAAAAAGAAATGGATGTAATCAAAGAGTTACTCACGGGAATAAAGGGCGACATAGGAGAAATAAAAACGGAAATGAAGAAAAATAATGAAGAAATTAGATCACTACGCGAGGAAGTTAACAAAATAAAAATGCAATGGAAGAAGGACAGAGATAACTTGACAAAACGGCTGGAGCAATCAGAAGCAAAACTGGAAAGAATCGACAAGGAGAAAATAAGAAACAACGTGGTAATAACTGGAATAAATATGGAAAACAAAGATAGAAAAGGGTTACTGGAAACTACGGAAAATCTACTGAAGCAAGAATTAAAAGTGGAAGCGAAGATAAAAAACGTATACAAAGTGGGAGAAAAAAGATGTGTGGTGGAACTAGAGAATTGGGAAGCGAAACTAGAGGTATTAAAAAACAAACCGCAACTGAAAGGAAAGGAACTATATGTAGATAGTGATATGACTTATAAAGAAAGATCTATACAGAAATTAATACGAGAGAAAGCTAAAGTAGAAAAAGAAAATGGAGCCACGGTTAAAATTGGACATCAGAAGCTGGAGATAAATGGAAAAGTAATAAAGTGGAAACTAAAGGAACAAAAATGGGAGGAGGGGAGGGGTAGTCAGCATCCAAAAAACTGATAAAGCAAAATAGACGATGGGAAAGCATGACGACGGAAACGCAAAGAAAAAGGAATACGAATACGGTACAAAATAACCAGAGGCAAAGAAAGGTAGTGCATGAACAAATAGTTAGACTAGCAACATGGAATGTAAGAGGAAAGTACACAACAGGAGCTTTAAAGAATCTAGTTAAAGAAAGTGAAAAGTACAAAACAGATATAATGGCTATCCAAGAAACAAACCAGAAAGGGCAGGAAATATTCGATGTAGAGGGATATACCTTTTTTAACAGCGGCGCGGAGGACAGGAGGTTGGGAACAGGCTTCTTGGTCAGACGGCAGCTGAAAAACACGGTAATACGTTTCACGCCAATAAGTAATAGAATGTGTTATTTACGGATTAAAGGAATATATAGAAAGATCAGTATAATAAACGTTCACGCGAGGAAAAAGACAGGTACTACGAAAGTTTGGAAGAGGAATTTGAAAAAATACCGAAATATGACCTAAAAGTTATATTGGGTGACTTTAACGCGAAGATCGGAAGGGGGAATTTTACAAGCCAACGATTGGGAGCTACAGCAAACATGAACTAAGTAACAATAACGGGGAAAGAATGATAGACTTCGCTACTGGAAGGAGAATGCGAGTGGCAAGTACGTACTTTAATCACAGAGAGATCCATAAAGGTACGTGGATGAGCCCGGATGGAAAAACAGTCAATCAGATTGACCATGTAATAATTGAGGTGAAACATATAGCGTCGGTAAGAAACATAAGGGTGTGTAGAGGAGCAGACGCAAATTCTGATCACTTTCTGGTAAAGGCAGATATTAAACAAGAAATGCCCAAGGAAAGTAAAGCAATAAGAGCTAAAAGACAAGAACGAAATATTAGTGACTTAGAAGAAGAGGAGGTGAAAAGCAGTTATGAACGCGAAATAGAAGAAAAATTATCCCAAGCAGGAGCAAAGGCAGATATAGAGGGTAAAGGGAGTGAAATCAAGGAAGCAATATGCTAAGCAGTAGAAAAGATACTAGGAAACAAGACAGAGACAACAAACAAAGTATGGTATGATCAACAGTGTGAAGACGCGCTACAAGAAAGAAATAAAGCCAGAATAAAGATGTTGGAAGGAAAAACTGTACAAGCTAGGAAGGAATTTAAAAAAATCGCAGAAGGCAGCAAAAAGAATCTGCAGAGCAAAGAAGAGGGAGTATGAAGCAAAAAAGTTAGATGAATTGGAAGAGTCCCACAATAAAAATAAAATAAGAAAATTTTATAAAGAAGTGAGGAGCATCAAAGGAGGATATCAGCCCAGAACAACATTTTGCCAAGATAAACGAGGTAATTTAGTAGGAGGGGAAAAGGATGTAATGGAAGAATGTGCTGAGTATTTCTCAGGGTTGTTAAACAAGGAACAAAACATTGAGGAAGAAGCAGTAAACCTAAGGCTAAGGGAACCAAACATCGATAATATAGAAATCTCAACGTTGGATGAAGTAGAAGAAATTATAAAACAGATGAAGAGTAACAAAAGCCCTGGGAAAGATGGAATAAGAGCAGAACTAATTAAACATGGACGCAAAACATTGCACAAGGAAATACACAAGCTCATAGAAGAAATTTGGAAAAAGGAAGAAATGCCGAAAGAATGGCAGAAAGCAATTCTGTGCCCTATATATAAAAAAGGTAACAAACATCAACTAGAGAATTACAGAGGCATAGCCCTTTTAAATATAGTGTATAAAGTCCTGTCAAAAACAATAGCAAGAAGATTGCAAAGATATGCCGAAGAGATATTGGGTGAGTACCAGTGTGGCTTCAGACCTAATAGATCCGTAGTGGACCACATATTTACATTACGGCAAATACAGGAAAAGTGTTTTGAAAGGAATATACAGCTGTACATTATTTTTATAGACTTCAAGCAGGCTTATGATTCCGTCAAGAGAATGAAATTATTTGAAGTAATGGAAGAGCTAGGTGTCCCAAGCAAAATCACAAAATTAGTGAAAATAACCTTAAACAGAACATTGAACCAAGTTAGGGTAACCGGATGTCTCTCGAGGGAATTCGAAGTTAATAGTGGTTTACGACAGGGGAACCCATTCTCCACAATTCTGTTCAATTTGATTTTGGAAAAAATTATCCGGGACACTAAAGTGAACAGGGAAGGGACAATATATAGTAGATCGCAACAGTGTGTGGCGTACGCCGACGATGTTACCCTGATAACAAGAACTAAGGAAAGAAGAAGACTAAATGAAAATGCAAAAACATATGGACTATATATTAATGAAGAGAAGGCAAAATATATGGCTGTGGGCTGTGGGGAAAATGAAATGTGACAAAGAAAATAACACAAAAGTGAAATGTGACCAAGATAAAGTCTACTGCTTTCAAAGAGTCGATTCCTTCAACTACTTAGGAGCAGAAATCACAGGTGATAGCAATCAAAAACGTGAGATAGAAAAGAGAATCACAAGTGGTAATCGAAGTGCAGCGGGGCTACATAAAATTTTAAGTGCTAAAAATGTGACAAGAAAGGCTAAAATAAAAGTGTATAAGACAATAATCCGACCAGTGGTAGTATGCGCGAGTGAAACGTGGACCCTAAACAAAGAAGATCAAAGAAGGTTACTGGTGTGGAAGCGGAAAGTACTGCGGCGAATTTGTGGGGGAAAGACAGAGGGACAGTGGTGGAGAAGAAGAACTAACACGGAAATAAAATGCCTGTACAACAAGCCTGATATAGTGTCGGTAGTGAGAAGGCAAAGAATACGATGGTTGGGCCATGTGGCCAGAATGAATGGAGAGCGTGTGGCACAAAAAGTTTTATTAGAAGACCCTTGGGAAAAAAGAAGAAACGGTAGACCCAAGTGGAAAGGGAAAGAATGTGTGGAGCAAGACCTGAAAGAATTAAATGTGAACAATTGGAGAATCAAGCCGAAGGACAAGAAAGAGTGGAGGAAAATCGCAGACAAAGCCATGAGCCTGGAAGGCCTGCAGTGCTAATATATATATATATATATACGTACATGCGGTCATTGTGACCTCCAAAATAGATACGTATCCGGCGAAGTCACTTCTGAAATTGCGTTGTCACTTCCGTTTTCGGAGGTGACAACGTTTCGCCATACTTTTCACAAATTCCGCCACTAGATGTTGCTCAGAGTCCATTCCCGAAAATTTGCCTGGAGGTGATTTTGACCCTAAGTACCTGCAAAACGGTCTTTTAGTTTGAGTATAGACCGGTGGCGCTGAAATCGCTTCTAAGCTAGGAAAGCCTCGTACTAGGTCGCCTCCGGTATACGTAAAGCATATTATGACTTCCAAAATCGCGACAACATCGCCTTTGACCTGCGGACGTCGATAGCTTATTATATTTAATATTTTAGATCACAAATAGAAGTCGGGATGCATAATTTGTTATTTTTAAGCACTGATTCTCGAGCAGACCTGCTGTTCAATAGCGTAGTAAGCATTAAGATCTTGTGTTTTGTTTGTGCATAACTTTCTAAGAATTACGCCTACAGGGAGTAAGAACGTATGTTGTATTTTCGTTACATTTGTTTTTAATTTAAGCAGTTCAAAATACGTTTCGCAAAAAACATGCGCTTTACATCACTTTTATTTTGTTTTTCAAGATAAGTACATTTTATGCTAGTTTTTTCGATGCAGCTGCAACGTTCTTGTTTTTAATAAAATGCCGAATGATAATTCTTGTTGCCTTTTCTTTTCTTATTTAGGGTTATTACATTCTTTTTATTTTAAATCGTGAACTTTCTTGGGCTTTATTGGTCGTTAGGTAATCAAACTAAAATAAAACACATGGTTTCTTCTATTTAGTTGAACTTTAATCATGATGAATCGGATGAGTAATATTCGACGTTTCGAAGATAATTAGCCTTCTATTCATGTATTAACTAATACTTTAATAACTTATTATTATAGATGCATTTTAGTGCAGAGCTAGCTACTCTGTCACTATATAATTTAAAAGCTACAGAAACGTCTAACGACGCCCTATGCTCCCTATGGAGTTTAAAGGATACAATACAATACAATAGATGCATTTATCACGTAATCATAAATCATTAAAGAATTAATTAGTACATGAATATGAAGATAATTAGCTTCAAAACGTTGAATATTACTCATCCCATTCATCAGTACTAAAGTTCAACTTAATAGAAGAAACCATGGGTTTTATTTTAATTTAATTAGCTAATGACCCATACACCCCAAGAAAATTAACATTTTTAATTAAAAAAAAACGTTAAGAAACAACAATTGTTTAAATAATAAATTCTTTTTAATCTAGGTTTCATAAAACAAATGCTTTTTAATCCGCACTCAAATTGTAACTACAAAATTGAATTATTTTATTATTGGCCCATATAAATGTTTTTGCGTGCCATTTTTAGGTATCTTACCATTTTTTATTTTTGTTTGAAAAATTAGAATTAATCAGCATTACTTTCTGTTACTGTTTAAAATAAATATGACAAAATTTATCTTTTGAAAACACATTAAGTGGGGTGTGCTTAATTTGCTTGTATTACATGGATTTTTAACCAGTGTACCAAATCACCCAGTTTCATTAGTGACTTGGAACAGTCGTTTCTTATTTTTTAAGTGCTACGATGCTCCTGAAATATTTGTACCAAATACCATGCTTTCTTCAATTCAATTCCTTACCAACCTATTTTTTTTGTTTTAGTTGTACAAAATTAAGTATGTAAAAAGTATGTTGAAGTTACCCAAGTTGACGGTACTTATTATACGAGACGATAATAGCAGCAAATCATTCCATTTCTATAGCCAATAATATGGAAGGAGAGAAAAATTAATCCTCTTGTTAGGGCTTACACACATTTTTTACATTACACAGGAATGTTTGTACTGAGTACACACACATCTTAAATCTGAAAATAACTTAATTTCGTACCTTTGTACAAAAATATGGTTATAATATTGTTTAATACCACCTGAATTTTACTAACTTAAGGAACATTATTCGATTTAACATTTGAATGCTTTGCTGCTATTAGCATCTCGTCGTATTCCAGTCAAAAGACCAAATCTTACCAATTCTTCTACTCCACATTTATCCAACATGGTGTGGGCCATCATTACCATTCTCACCTTGGTAAACTTTAATCAGCACCATAAGTCATTTCTCAGCCTCAATTTTAGGCAGGTGTATTTGCTGAAGAAGCAGCCCCTCCACCACCGCCGCCACCAGGAAGAGGATTTCAGTTACAATGCAGCGATATATTTTGCTATTCAGATGCGACCGATCCGGCCCTTCTACAAGAATTTGCTCAAAATGCTCCTCCAGGGTACCAAGTAGTATCAGTTGACCCATGCATTTACCCGGGAAAAAACTCCCACAGATATATCGTAATGTATCGGTCACGTAATTTTCGTCGATGTGAAGATATTAAACGGGCACTGCATGATATGAATACCTACAAGCCTCAAAACACCAATGTGGGTGTTACAGCAGTGGCTCCGGATGGTTATCCTGTGAAATACAAACAATTTTGTATGTGCTATCGGCGGTCCTGTAGACGTAGACGAGCGAATAACGATATAATATTACAACGATCGACTCCCAATGATAAGCATCTCAATCCCAGGGGATACTACGTAACCCTTCCAAGAAGATATTTCGGAGGTAATATGAATAGATGTGATGACCGTGATTTCACGTGCTTTCGTCAAAATTGCTAACTATTTTTTTCCCGAGGGTCTCACTTGCAGTTTGTACTTTTATTTTCATAATTTATTGACATTAGTATAAGAAATAAAATATCACAATTCCTTGTTAATAAACTTTAATGAACACAAATGGATTTAAATAAGTAAAGGATGCAGTTTGTACAAGATTTTAGAACATATTATTGTATTGTATTGTTTGTTAGGTTAATGTTAGTATGAATATGAATTAATGTTAGTAAATTGTGTTTCGTGCGTTCTTAATATCAATGTTGATGTATTTTATAAATATAATCTTGTGTAAACCTGTAATGCTTATATTATGATTCCACTTTCTTCGAAATCAAATGTGACTCTTTTATCAGATAAAGGAGAAGCCTTGAAGATTCACGTATTTCTTTAAAAAATGCGTTCTTGCTTTAGATTTTAAAATATTTTTATTGTGTAAGTTTTTCAAAGACAGCAAAATCTGTTGAATTATGTCAATTTGAAATCTGATACGGTTCCGACATTGTTAGTGAAAGGTGCCTTTTTCATCAACAAAGACGCCAGGACAATTTTACATTGCAAGAACTGGACATATTAATAGAAAATCATTTTTTTTAAATTGAAATTATCTTTGGTTCACCCTAGACCCGTTGCTAAGGGTTTTGATAGCTATAAACGTGGTCTATTCGTGAAAAATTCAGTTTATTCAGTGAAACACACAAACTATTACTTGCTATTTAATCTTATTAAATGCTGAATCTTAGATCGTAATACCGGGACGGTTTTTTTAAGTTGTTTTTTGTAAGAAACTCGTTCATTGCTTTTCCTCCAATATAAGATTTGAATTGTTTTTGGATCAAACTAATTTCTTCATTTGTCCAACCTAAAGTAAAGATATTTTGTTAACACATCACGTAGATTATTGTTAGAATTTGCTTACCTTGTTTACTGCTATTTGATTTTTTGGCTTTCTTGTTTTTTATGGGAACATCAGAATTATCCGAACTTAAATCTGAAAAAGAATCCAAAATATTAACTGTAAATGTAAAATCTACAACATACTATCACCTTCGCTTTTATACGGTTCATCATCGGTTTTGTTCACTATTTCCTCATTGCTAGTCAGGTGCTCGTTTTCACCACTATTTTCATTTGCATCCATAATACTGCCATCCAGGTTTTTGTTTCTACCATTATCTTTTTCTTTTATATCTTTACCCAGGTCGTTATACTCAATAGTCTCATTAACGCAGTTCTCAGCTCCATTAACATGATTATCATCAGCACTCGCCAGAAATACGACTCCTTCACCTATGCCATTCATGAATAATTAAGTAATATATATTTTTGAAGGAAGATTGCTAATTACCTTCGTCATGATCTTCATCAGCGAATTCAGAATTTGGATCTATATCAATTTCTGCCAAAGATTTCCCTTGGTATTTTATAGGGAGGGTACCCTTTTCCATCATTACGAGTAATTTTGATACTTTGGCGGTTTGATATATATCTACAGGTAATCTGAAAAACAAGAATTTAATATTATTTGTTTGACTGTATTATTTAACACTTGCCTACAAATATTTAGCATATTTATTAAGCACTGAAAACATCAAAATTTAGTATGGTATTGAATCTATGCTTCCGAAATCGACAAAAATTAAAAACGGATTTTTATTTAGAATTTCTTGCCGTATTCGAATAGTCAGTTTGTCGCATCATCGCAAATTGCAGAAGGAAAAAATGTTTCTCTTTTAAACGTCCTTAAAAATACGAACATTTACTGAGAAAAATAGTATGCCGAAAACATTTGTATTAACAGAGAAAGCAGAGTAGTATATAGGCAAAGTGTTACTTTTGTCTGAAACAGAAGCAAACCTTCAAAAATTAATTTTAGAATGTTTCTTTGCTTTAAAAGAGGGAAAACATATTAGAAAGAGTTTTGTGTTAACTTACTCATAGAATTCATCATGGGTCTTCTGAGTGTGCCCCATAAAATTGGCGAACTGCTTCGACTCATCTTTGCTTAAATTAAGGATTTGCATGATGGTAGCTATCTGTTTTCTTAATTTGTTACTCGAGATAGTGTCTGGCTGTTCCAATTTAATCTTCTTACAAAGGCTCTTAATAGCAATGTCGCCTTTTCCCCATTTTATAGTGCTCCTAGGAATTGCAAATACGTATTCATTATCTGTAGGTATATATTTAGATCGATGTTTTAACAATAAGTTAACAAAATTTTGTAGTATGTCTGGTACTAAGATTATCACGGCTCGGCTTCCCTTTCCACTGTTCACGACTCTTTTATATTTCTTCGTCAAAACTATTTCCGCAGGTGTTAATGCATTTTCAAAGTCTTTTATATTAGTTCTTTTGTCATTCAGATAATCTTTTATTTTCAGATACTGCACATCCCCAATTCTTCGTCTGTTAAAAACAATTAGTAAGGCCAGTGTGGATTGTACCAATAACTTGTAAGCACTTTCGTTCTCATCGCTATTAGCTAGATGTTGTTCGCACTCATTTGCAATTTTCAAAACTTCCTCCCTGAATTTTTTTATGTCACTAACAAGAGGTAACAATAAAGGTTTCTCCCAGCGTTTCTTCGCCATATCTTTATTAGCAAGAGAGGCTTATTCGGTATTCCAACGTGATTCTAGTAATTCCTTAAAAAATTTAACATTTTTTATCCATTCTTTCTGGTCATCAGACGATTTCGTTTTGAAACCCCTATTTTGTCGTAAAATCAAGTGTACTAATTCGTCGCATGCTAGTTTCAAGGAGGTGCCCATATGCATTGCCAAACTTGGAGCATTGAATTTTTTGTTTTCGTGGTTATACCCAGATATTTCTCTGACAGCTATAACCACTCTATCGAAATTTTTAGGATGAATAATACCTGTAAAGTTTAGATTTTCATCATTGATAAGTGTACGGTATGCAATCAATAGACGAGAAAGTTCTCTCATTTTATTGCTAGCGGCATATGTCATGCGCTCCCTCTTGTGTTTTTTCAAATACGACTCCCCTATATGAGCAATAAGTAAATCCTTCTTTGCTACTAAAGATATATGATCCGGTTTCATCACATCAAAAACCTGCAAAATATATAGTAACTTGAAGTGACTGTATACTTACATTAGAAAAAAATTAGAAAAAAAAATATTACGTACAAGCTCCTTGAAAAGTTAAATAGACATTTAAATAAATGTAACCAATCTAACATGAGGCGATTTAAATGCTTTGAATCTAACTGGATTTTACTTTTTTTTAAACAAATGCAAGAAGAGGCACGTGTCACAATGATTTACAGTATTGTGGCTTTTTTCAGAAGAGAACTTTGAGAGTTTAACTGTTAAATAATAATATCTCGCAATCCCTCCACTAATTATTTTAAAACCTTCAAGCACTTATGCTTCTTCACATGTTGACAAACGTTATAAATCGTATTACACTGTCCAAAAAAATATTAAAAAAGAAAATTATTATTACCCCTTCATTCGAAAAGAAATGACAAAAAAGTAACTTTCAAAACAATGTATCCCCTACTTCGGAAACACTTTATGTGTTCTACTTTTAATACGTACCTGTTCTTTAATATTTAATTTAGATATTACGTTTGTGGCATCCATTGCACACGCAATTACTGTTTGAGAGCAAGATAAATGATGACCTTGTTTTATTTTTCCAGTTAAAAGTTGTGCCCCTTTTCTAACTGCACAGGACTTTGCGTGACGTTTCAAGTAATTTTTCATATACAGCCCTTTGCAAGAAGCACAGGGAATATATTCATATGCATCATTCTCTTTTTTTAGTTCGCGAATAGGTCGTATTTTTCCTGTTAAAAAAAGATCGAAATTTGTGTTGTTTCTTAATAGGCCAAGTGCAAGTCGTCTTTCTTTACTGTTTTTAGGGCACTCTAATATTTTGTGTACTTCATCTTCTTCCTTGTGGTGTCTTTCAAGGTGCCTCACGTAATTTTTTGAAACTACATCGCATTCACAATATTTACATTGAACATTTTTTTCATTTCTTCGTGTTATCTAAAAGAGGATCCTGAATCAATCTAATTTTAAATTGCGTTTTCCTGCATTTAATAACAATAATGATATCTAATAATGAATATTATTAACTCTAAGGAAAAATAGTTTAAAGAAGTTAGAGAATTAAAGACATAATGCCTAACAATGCATAATGAACAGACTGAATAGAACAAAACAAACTATCTTAAGACTCAAACTGTTGTACGCATCCTAGCAAGTTGTTTGAGCAGTTCGAGTATGTGAAACAATACACAAATGTATACACACTACTAAGAATTCTTCCAATTTCATATATGTTTTGATATTTTACCAGCTGTATTTTTGGCGAGGCTTTAATAATATTGTCTTCAACTGGCAAGGTAATTTTTGATTCATTTGATTGACATAATGAACTCGTTTCAGAAATGTTACCCTCTGGTTCAAAGTCACGGTCCCTCTCATCATCTATAGTTAGAACTGATTCACTTACAATAGTAGCAGAGCAACTACTCTTCTGAGTACTTAGTTTCGACTTTTCATCTTTTGTTTTTTCCGGGTAAGTAGTGACTGGGCGGGGGATAAGTTCTGTATAGGATGTATCTACAAATATGTTGGATTTATTTTTAAATTCTCCTTTGAAAGGAACGTTACTATTATTTTTTTGCTGGTTACTAGCATCATCTGTTTCTACGGGAAAGTCATAGAAGTTATTGCTATTAATCCATTCCTACAAATAAATAAATTATATTTTTTTCATTTTCCGAACGAAAAACATTAAATTGTTTACATACACGAGTCCTCTGAGAACTAAATTGTTCGTAGGAAATTTCATATGATGATACGTGAATTTCACGTTTTTTCTCTGGTTTTTCCCCTGGTCAAAATATAAAAACATAACTTCCATTTTGAGTTAAAATTACAATTAATTTATTCATTCAATGTGCCTACTTGTAGGCAGTGGAGGCGAGTAACGTAAATTATTGGTGAAGTTCTTGGGATCATAAAAGAGTGGGATGGTAACTGCGGAGTTGCTATATTTTTTAAGTAAATATATTACAACCTGCATTTCGGAGGACAAATTACCATTAACATACCGTAAAGATTACCTAACGAAAAGGCAACCCGCATTGTTTCTCAAAATAAAAACAGGTAGGTAATATTACGAAAGCTTTAACATGTCTACATTATTTTGCTAACGTGCAGATTAATTATTCTGAATTTTGGAGCAGCAAGATTGTCAATAAAATATCTTTATAAAAGCAACCTGCCAACAAAAGGGCCATTTGAGAAAAAGTGACCAAACTTTAAAATATGACTTTTAACAATTAAAAGTACAACAATTTATAGTTTAGTGTCCTATTTGCCGTTATTTTGAATTTTTTGATAATGTTTGAAAATTTTTCATAGTGTCTAATTTTTCATGTTTGGTTTTTCGAAAATTTACTACAAAAATTCGAAAATTTAAATTACACTCATACCTTGACGACTGGTATCATTGTGCAGAATAGAATATCAAATGCTTTGTTGAAAAATCTCTGAAATGAATTAAAGATTCTAGAAAGCAACATGGCTTGCTGTTCTACTTATTAATTTTTGAAATCTTCCGCAAATGTTTGAAAAATTATAATTAAATGCGTATGGCATTTCTTGTCGAAGAAAGCTTAAAATAAACCAAATATATTTTTGTAAATTTTTACAATAAAATATAAATTTTCACTAAAAACCCTATAAACAAATGAATGGAAAATTATAACACAATATTCATAATATTGTTATATTTTCTTTTTTCTAAAATTGCCTGAAAATATTTTCGATAAAATTCTCGTTTTGGGTAGATATATTTAATTCTAGATAATTTTCTTTAAAAACAAAATTTAAACTCTCGACTTCAATGATAATGTGTGATTTTATATTAACTGAATTTGGGTAGGTACATACTATTTAAAAAAATCAATTATTTATAAATACTTGACTTAATTATTCAATATCATAAAGCAATACAATTTGAATTATTTTGGCACTTTATCAGTAGTTCAAACGCTGAAGTAATTTATGATATACTTTACGATATACTTTCCTTCTTCTGTGCACAGCCTCCCCCGATTCAGATAATAAAAAGCACACTGTATTTAGGATTCGTTATAATCCTTTCCCAGAAAAAAATCAGAATTTTTATTAGAAATTCTCAGCTATAATTTACTAAGGGAGTGATAATCACCCGCAATAATTTTGACAAATAACAACCCGAAAGTGCTTGCCTAGAAATATTATCACTGGCCGCTGTGAATTCGGGAAGATAAGTTCTTAAATAAATTAGCCATTTTCTGACAAATTAATTTGACACTTCATTATAATAATATTATGTTGCTGGCACTGTAAGTCTATGTCAAATTCGAGGTTATCAGGTTAGGTTTTGCGTCACTTTTGACACAGACTGACGGAAAACCTAACCTGCTAAGCTCGAATTTGACTTAGATTTACAGTGCCACCAACTTGTCATAGGATACTACTGAAATTTAATTAGGTAGTTTCCATGGTGATTGAAAATCACCCTAGGGTCGTTTTCACTGCAAGTGTGATCTGATTTGTCAAACTGACTCACGTAATTAAAAATAATCAAATTGAATTGGTCTGCAATATATGTAAGAACTTATCAACAAAATCTTTAAAAATTTTCATAGTGGTTGTTTTCTAAAGTCGATTAATTTCCTGGAAAGCTGAAAGGTAAACCCCTGATAATTCGACGTTGTTTGAGTGTTTTTCAACATTTATTTAAGAAAAATTGAAAATTTGTGTTAAAAATCTAGAAATGTATTCAGATAAAAAAAATGTTTCATAAAAGAGAGCATTTTGCCAACATATTTCAGTTGTAAAACATTTTGCTTGACATCTTAGGAGAATTATATAGTCATTTATGATCCTTTATATTTATTAATCTCTTGTCGTTGTTAATCAATATTGCTGGTTTTGTAATCCCCATTGCGCAAAAGCGGGAGTTTTAAAACACATTGCGGGAGGTGGAATGAGAATTCGGGAGATTCCTGCCTAAATTTAACACGTGTTTGCTGCAGACATAAATAAATACGCAAAACAAGTAAAGTTTATGTTAATTTGCTCAATACAGCTGCAACGTTCGTTTTTTCTTAATAAAATGCAAAATGAGATATCTTGCTGAGTTTTCATTTCTAATTTAGCTTTTTTTAATGCGTTGTAAAGTTTTTTCATGTTTAGATGCTTATTTATAAGCGCTTATTCTCTTAACAGAAATGATCTTTAATCCGCGCTCTAATAAACACGCATGTATTAAACTATGGCACATAAAGTAAATAGTTTACTTACCTTCTGTTAATGCCAATTTCACTAATAATTGGCCTCTGGAAGTCATTTTCAACACTCTTGTAATTGTCACGTTAGTCACAAAACACGATCTGTATAGAATAAAACTACAACCACTGATTGCGATATCTACAACTCAGCAGGTAGCGATAACCAACGTCTATTTATAGAACGGGATGTGGGAATGACATCACCCCAAGCTGAGGGAAGTCACAACACTGTTGGAGGAGAGTTCGACGTCTCTATCACAATATATACATATAAACATGGAGGCGACATTGTATTATATGTATCCGTAATATATACGAAATATTTTGTTTGGAAAACATTACCCCTCTTTTGAGAGATGTGTTCTAGACCTTCCCCTCTTCACAAATATACCCTTATATACGGATCTGCATAGCGGGTTAACCCAGAGGTCAGGTCGTCTTATTTATGACTCGGAGGTGACAGCTTAGTCATAAATAAGACGACCTGACCTCTGGGTCATACCGCTATGCAGATTCGTATATAAGGGTATATTTGTGAAGAGGGGAAAGTCTAAAACACATTTCTCAAAAGAGGGGTAATGTTTTTCAAATAAATTATTTCGTATATATTACGGATACATAAAATACAATGTCGCTTCCACCGTTACATGTATATTTTGTGATAGATACGTCTAACTCTCCTCCAGCAGTGTTGTCACTTCTCGCAGCTTGGGGTGATGTCATTCCCACATTCCGTTCTATAAATAGATCTTAGTTATCGCTAAATGTTGAGTTGTAGATATTTCAATGAATGGTTGTAGTTCTATTCTATAAAGCTCGTGTTTTCTGACGAACGTGACAATGACAAGTGGTGTTCAAAATGACTTTCAGAGGCCAATTACTAGTGACATGTTCACTAACAGAAGAAATTAGTTACTTTATGTGCCATAGTTTATTAGAGCGCGGATTAAAAAGAATTTCTGTTAAAAGAATAAGCGCTTATAAATAAGCATCTACACATGAAAACAACTTTCAAAAGCATTCAAAAAGCTAAATAAGAAAAGAAAACTCAACAAGATATGTAATTTTGCATTTTTTTAAAGAAAAAACGAACGTTGTTTCTGTATCGAGCAAACTAACATAAACTTTACTTGTTTTGCGGTAATTTATTAATGTCTGCAGTAAACACCTGTTAAATTCAGGCGGGAATCTCCTGAATTGTCATTCCATCTACACACTGTGTTTTAAAACTCCCGCTTTTTTGCAAAGAGAATTACAAAACCAGCAATATCATATAAATAAAGGAGAACGATTCAAACGTGTGTGTCACGACAATTGCAGACGCGATGTCCCCCATTTGCGTTCACATGCATTTCACCGTCACCTCGATTTCGCGACCGGGGCGGAGCCCCCAGGGCCCCTTGGAGAGGAACGGAGCCCCGATGGCTCTCTTGGAAAAGGGCGAAGTCCCGGGGCCCCCCTTGGAGAGGTGCCGAGCGCCAAGGGCCCCCTTGGAGAGGGGCGGAGTCCCAAGAGCCCCCTTGGAGAGAGGCGAAGTCCCGAGGGCCCCCTTGGAGAGGGGCGAAGTCCCGAAGGCCCCCTTGAAGAGAAGCGGAGTCCCAAAGGCCCCTTGTGGAGGGGCGGAGCCCCGATGGCTCCCTTGGAGAAGGGCGAAGTCCCGGGGCCCCCTTGGAGAGGTGCCGAGCGCCAAGGGCCCCCTTGGAGAAGGTCGAAGCCCCGAGCGCCCCCTTGGAGAGGGGCCGAGTCCCGAGGGCCCCCTTGGAGAGGGGCGGAGTCCCAAAAGCCCCCTTGAAGAGGGACGGAGTCCCAAGGGCCCCCGTGGAGAAGGGCAAAGTCCCGAGGGCCCCCTTGAAGAGAAGCGGAGTCCCAAGGGCCCCTTGGAGAGGGGCGGAGCCCCGATGGCTTCTTTGGAGAAAGGCGAAGTCCCGGGGCCCCCTTGGAGAGGTGCCGAGCGCCCCCTTGGAGAGGGGCCGAGTCCCGAGGGCCCCCTTGGAGAGGGGCGGAGTCCCAAGGGCCCCCATGGAGAGGGGCGAAGTCCCGAGTGCCCCCTTGAAGAGAAGCGGAGTCCCAAGGGCCCCTTCGGAGAGGGGCGGAGTCCTCGAAACCCCGAAGGCCCCTTTAGAGAGGGGTGAAACCCCTGGAGCCCTGAGGGCCCCTTTAGAGAAGGGCGAAACCCCTGGAACCGCGAAGGCCCCCTTGGAGAGGGACGGACCACCTAGGGCCCCTTGGAGAGGAACGGAGCCCAGTGAACCCCCTTGGAATGGCCCAACGTAATAAGCCTAAAAATGGTGGTAAATTGAATAGAATAGACCGCGCAATAGCGCGCGCAGCCCCGTTTATTGATTAATAATGATAAGAGATTAATGAATATAAAGGATCATAAAGGCGTTTACGTATAACACAAAGCATGTGTTTTATTATATTAGAATATTTTTGAAAGAATATTCTATAAAGATGAGACGCAAGCAAAGTTAGTATTTTCAGATGGTTAAAGAAACAGCAAGTAGAACATCAAAGTATTAAAGGAAAATCGTTATTTTTTCTTGGTAAAATTCTCCTAAGACGTCGAGCGAAATGTTTTACTGAAAGATGTTGGCAAAATCCTCCCTTTTTATGAAACATTTTCTAACGTTTACACAGCATTTCTTTATCTGAATACATTTCTAGGTTTTTAACAGAAAATTTAAATTTTTTCTTTAATGAATTTTTAAAAAGACACAAACATAACATCGCCTTATAAGCGGTTTACCTTTTAACTTTCCAGAAAATTAATAGACTTTAGAAACTAAACACTATGAAAATGTTTAAAGATTTTTTTGAGAAATACTTTTAAAAGTTCTTATTTTTTTCTAGGAAAGGATTGCAAGGAATCCTAAATACAGTATGATTTTTTATAATCCGAATTAGGGAGGCTGTGCACAGAAGAAGGAAAGTATGTCGTAAATGATATCATAAATCACTTCACCGTTTGAACTACTGATAAAGTGTCACAATAATTCAAATTGTATTGCTTTATGTTATATTGATTAAGTAAGTCAAGTATTTATAAATAATTAAATAATTGAAGTAAAGAGTTTATAATTTACATTTTTAAAGAAAATTATCTAGAAGTATATCTGCGCAAAACGAGAATTTTATCGAAAATACCGGGTATTTTTAAAAGAATTACATCTAGTAGGTTTTGAATTTTGTTTGCATGTCAATTTTCATGTGCCCTAGATTGTTATTGGTATTGCATTATGGGAAATTCAAAGCATACTAGATGTATTTTTTTTTAAACATCCGGTATTTTCAGACGATTGTAGAAAACCGAGATTATAACAATATTACAAATATTGTTTTATAATTTTCCATGAATTTATTTATAAGGTTTTTACTAAAAATTTTTATTTTTTCGGAAAAATTTTCTCCTTCTCTAATCCTTAATGCCCTTTCGGGCGTCGGATGATGGTCTCTAGAGCTGTATCCAGCTCTTTCATCTTTCTCTGCCCCTCGCTATTATTTTCATTTCATCCATTGTCACTCCTTTTTCTAGTCTTATTTCGTTGATTTGTTCCATCCATTTTCTTCTGGGCCTGCCTTTTTGGTTTTTGGTTGGTTTTCCCGCTTCCATTATTCTTCTTGCGATTCTGTTAGGTTCTATTCTTGTTATGTGCACGTACCAGTTTAGTTGTTTCTTTTTAATTTTTTCCATTATTGGTTCCTGTTTGGTTATTTCTCTTATGTCTACATTTTTTATTCTGTCCCATTTAGTTTTCCCTGCAATTTTCCTGAGATGTTTCATTTTCAAAAATCTATTTAATTTATTTAAAACTTTCTTCAACAAGAAATGCCAAACGCATTGAATTATAATTTTGCCAATATTTTCGGAAGATTTCAAAAATTAATAAGTAGAACATCAAGCCATGTTGCTTTCTGGAATCTTTAATCCATTTCAGAGATTTTTCAACAAAACATGTGATATATTCTGGACAGTGATACCAGTCGTCAAGGTATGAGTTTAATTTAAATTTTCGAATTTTTGCAGTAAATTATAGAAAAACAGAAAACATGAACCAATTAGACTTTGTATGACAAATTTTCAAACATGGTAAAAAAATTCAAAATGACGCCAAATAGAACAACAAACTATAAATTGTTTTTTTAATTTTGAAAAGTTCTTTTTTGGAGCTTAGTCGCTTTCTCAAATGGCCATTTTGCTGACAGACCGCTTTTATAAGGACATTTTATTGACAATCTTGCTGCTCCAAAAGACAGAAGAATTGATCTACATGTTAGCAAAACAATCTAGACATGTTAAAGATTTCTTAATATTACCAACATGCTTTAGTTTGAAAAACAATGCGGGTTGCCTTTTCTTTAGGTAATCTTTATGGTATGTTAATGGTAATATGGACTCCAAAGTGCATATTGTAATATCTTTATTTAAAAAATATAACAACCTCCGCAGTTACTACCCCACTCTTTTATGATCCCAAGACCTTCACCAATAACACTGGACGGCATGAAAATCGGCCCTGGCACCATTCCTGCTGATTCTTATGTAAAATGACCTCCTGAATCCGAATATGACCCCCGTTTTCCCCCATCACCCGCCGTTTTCGGTGGAAGCCCCCCATCTATTTTTATCACTTTTCGATAGTTTTGAGGGATGAAAAAGATTATTTTAACCTTTACATTTCTTCTAAGGGGCTAGAGAGGTGAAAAGTTCTAGAACATGAACATTTGTAGCAAGGAGGTAGATTTGAGAGGGGATTTGCCCCCTTAAATTGTAAAAAAATCATTAAAAGTGATTGATTTTTTCAGTTTTTTTTGCAATTTTGTTCACTTATTTTGTACATATTCCAGATTTACACAATTTAAACAACTTAGAAACACAGAATCCCCACCTAGAAAACCGACAAGTTGACTCTACGATTGCTACAGATGTACTGAGGGAAAATTCCTGTGCGAACCTGCGCGCACGCGAGGTATTGAAAGTGCCAGCGTGGTACAGTGAATCTTCCGAACTGTTGCTATATATTTTTATTATTGTTGCTATATATTGTTGCTATATATTTTTATTATTTGGGAATGTTTGGGAGAGGATGAGGAGGCTGAAAGCTGGGATATGTAGATTCACTGTACCACGCTGGCGCTTTCAATACCTCGCGCGCGCGCAGGTTCGCACAGGAATTTTCCCTCAGTACATCTGTAGCGATTGTAGAGTCAACTTGTCGGTGTTCTAGGAGGGGATTCTGTGTTTCTAAGTTGTTTAAATTGTGTAAATCTGGAACATGTACAAAATAAGTGACCAAATTGCAAAAAAACTGAAAATAACGATCACTTTTAATGATTTTTTTACAATTTAAGGCGGCAAATCCTCTCCCAAATCTACCTCCTTGCTACAAATGTTCATGTTCTAGAACTTTTTACCTCTCTAGCCCCTTAGAATAAATGTAAAAAGTAAAATAATCCTTTTCATCCCTCAAAACTATCGAAAAGTGATAAAAATAGTTGGGGAGGCTTCCACCGAAAACGGCGGCTGATGGGGGAAAATGGGGGTCATATTCGGATTCAGAAAGTAATTTTACATAAGAATCAGCAGAAATGGTGTCAGGGCTCGAAAATACATCTTTTTTTGCCGCCCAGTGTAATTTATGTTACGTACCTCCACTACCTACAAGGAGGCAAATTGAATCAATAAATTCTTTGTATTTTGAACTCACTTCTTTTTACATTAAAGGAAGTATTGGATTCACCCCAAAAATTTGAAATTGAGTTTTCAACAGATGTTAAAATTTTTGCGTCCCCTGGATCCAAAAAAACATGTTTTTGTTCATTCGTCTGTCTGTCAGTCTGTGTATAAACAGAATATCTCAAAAACGAAAAGAGGTATGGCGTTGAAACTTCATATATAAGTTTTGTGTACTATTTAGATTCGACAGCCAGATTTTAAGGAAAATCGCATAACCGGAAGTATGATGTTTACTCTTGTGATTTTTCAGTTTTTCTCGATTGTTTCAGAAACGGCTCTAACGATTTTTTCCAAATTTTACATTTTTAGTGTGTATTGATATGAGATAGGTGATTTTTCAGTGAATACCTTTAAAATGGGTTTCTTTTGGTTTTTATTAACTCCTATCTTAAATAAAACACCCGGTATATTATTACATTTTTTAATTCAGCTTAACATTTTAGAAAAAATGTGTCTCTTGAACTAACGCTTTATTTTGTAAGGTTTCTGTAGAATTTGTAATTTTTGAAAATTTTTGACAAATGCCTAAAAATTAAAATTCAAGTTTTTGGTTAATTTTAAGATCACTGTAAAAGGAAACTGTGTGCGCGTATCACACTAGATTTTTTATATTTTCAGCAGGGGAAAAACCACAGAAAAGACGTGAAATGTACGTATCATCAGGTGAAATTTTCCACGAACAATTTAGTTCTCAGAAGACTCGTGTGTGTAAACAATTTACTATTTTTCGTTCGGAAAATGTAATAAAATATAATTTATTTATTTGTAGGAATGGATTAATAGCAATAACTTCTATGACTTACCCTTAAAAACACTTGATGCTAGTAACCTGCCAGAAAATAATAGTAATCCTCATTTCCAAGAAGAATTTCAAAATAAATCCAGCATTTGTAGATAAAATCTATGCAGAATTTCTACCCTGCCCAATTACTTCTTCCTCGGAAAAAACAAAAGATGAGACTTCAAAACTAAGTAATCAGAAAATGAGTAGCTCTTCTACTATTATAAGTGAATTAGACCTAACTGTAGATAATGATAAGGACCGTGACTTTGAACCAGAGGGTAACATTTCTCAAACGAGTTTATTAAAACATATATGAAATTGGAATAATTCTTTAGTAGTGTATATAAATTTGTGTATTGTTTCACATATTCAAACTGCTGAAACAACTTGGTAGGATGCGTCAAGAAGTTTGAGTCTTAATGTAGTTTTTTTTATTTTATTCAGTCTGTTAATTACTGCATTTTGAAGTATTATGTATTTAATTTTCTAACTTCTTTAAATTACTAGCTGAAACCCGCGGCATATGCCGCATTTAAGATGTACAACGAATTTAATAACTTTTGTTGCACTAAAGAAAGTTTTAAAAGCACGCTAGAGATTGGCAGTAAGGAAAAGTTAAAAAAAAAAATTTCAAATGGAAAGTCTCTGGAAAGGAAACGCTCGCCTCTGGAAGGCGTCCTAATTAATACGACGTTGTTGGAACGCAGTAACAAAAATGGCGGAAAGAATTAATGCTCTTATGAGATTATATGTGAGAATTATTTGCGCCACCGAAATAATTTTCAGCTGCCTGCAATCTGTGTTTCTTTTCAGGTTTAAGCCGTTGAGGCGTTGAGCGTCATAAAAATATAAATGTGGTAACTCAAGTCCCCAGTTACGCCGTTACTGTTATTCCTAATTCAGTACGTAAAACATGCTTAGAGGCACGTTTTTGATAACGGTGATAAAACTTAGATTAAATTTAGATTTTAGTTTATTGGCATACATGTTTAACGTCAGCGTACAAACAATTTCCAGAATATTTTATACCACATTGAATATTATGTATCATCGGATGAAAATTTGTATTATTTGGCCTGAATGAGATCAGGTGATTAAATCAATGCCAGAATGCTTCAAGGTAGCATTTGGCAACAAGATTTCAGTAATAATCGATTGTTTTGAGATGAGAGTGGAAAAATCAAGTAGCCTTGAAGTACAATGTACTACATGGTCTACGTACAAACAACATAATACGGTAAAGGTACTAATAGGCATCACTCCTCCTGGATCAATATCATTTATATCACATGGATATAGTGGCAGAATAAGCGATAAAGGTCTAACAGAGGATTGTGGGATTTTAAACAATCTCTTGCCAGGAGATTTTGTATTGACAGATCGTGGCTTTTTAATAAAAGACTCCCTAGGACTACATATGGCCACAGTGATTACGCCTGCTTTTCTAAAAGGAATACGGCAGCTCGATCCAAGGGATATACAATCAACCAGGAATATAGCAAGCGTGAGGTAGTGCAAGTATATTATTACAATAATTATCTTAACTACCTATATCTTTTTTCAGAATACACGTCAAACGCAATATTGGAGTCCTTCGTCAAAAAAATACAGTTCTTCACGAAACAATGCCCATGTTCCTGGCGAAAAAGAAAACTGACTATGTTGCTGTGGTAGATCAGATATTAACAGTTTCTTGTGCCCTCGTAAATTTATGCCCTCCTATAATTGTATAATTATGAAATAAATCTTATTAACAAAGTTAATCTAATTATTTTTACTTTAATAATAATATTAATATCTACAAAAGTATGAATAGTTATTTAGACCACAAGTGTTACAAGTGCAACTTTTTTTCACAAGTGTGGAGGGTTATTAAACGAGGCGCAGCGAAGTTTAATATTCCACACGCGTGAAAAATAAGCACGCTAACACGAGTTGTCTATAAGATTTTTTAAAATTTCATTAAACATTCAAATCCAAGCCTATTTTGTATAGAATTGTATTTGCCTTCATTTTAGTCAAGTGCGTTGGTCAGTTCTGGTAACTAAGGAAACGTCAATTGGTAACTAAGGAAACGTCCAATTAGAATCGTTCATTCACTGAGTGAAAAAAAGTGGCACTTAACACACCGAAATTAATTAAAAAAAGCCTACTTTTTTAAATAAAATTTAAAAAAATTAGTTAATTATCAGTTCTGAGTGTCTTTTCCAAAGTGTGCGAAAAAGTTGTGGCAAATCGAATGGTATCGTTCCTGAATAACTATAGTCAAATTTATACCCATTCGGAGTCACGTGATAATCTAGTAATTATACGTATGTCGATTCTTAAAAATGCAATTTTAGGGAAATAAATGACATTCCGTTTTGTAGGTTATCCTGACATATGCCAATTTCTAAAACAAGATTGCTACGGGTTTATTCTCTTATATGAAATTAAACTGAATTTACAGGTTAAAGAAAACATAACATGTCGTAAAAAAACCTGCTGCGTATAGCAAATTTTAAGTTAATTTCTGTGCATGCATATTCTGTTATAGAACATTGCCATTTGAAGCCTATTTCCTTGCACAATCTAACGGGTGTTCATAAACAGTCGTCATCCCAGTTGCTTTGAAAAACAAAATGTTATGTCTTTGATTAATTCGTGCAACACATGAAACGTCATTGAGTACTGTCATAGCGCATTTTTTTTCAATTTTAATAGACATACGTTTCTGAAGTCAAAACCTACTGGGATGACGACTGTTTATGAACACCCGTTATTTAGGGAAGAAACTGAATGTGAAAAATCTCCTCCAGATTCTTCAACCAAGCATTTTTTAGATTTTTTATGGTTACAAATTCTTTAGCTACATACATTTTATATATAGTGTCTTGACTGCTTCGTCGACTTCCGTTTTTGCATTCTTCACTTTCTGGCTCATATTTCCGGTAAATTGTGCTTTCCGAGATATTTAACGCAAGAGAAGCACGGCGAACAGCGTTGGAGGGTGAAACTGTTGATTTACTTTTATTAATATTGTACTCTTCATAAAAAACAACGCATAATATTCAAATTAATTGTTGTGACTGCTCGTTATACCGCATGTCCAATGGTTTCTTTTAATTTCCAGTTTTCGGCTCAACAATTTTAGGTTTTATTACCCTTATCTCAATAACTTACACGAAAAATATAATCTGACAGATTAGAAACGTCAAATTTTTAAAATTAATTTTATGAATCGACATGCCTTTTTTTCAAATTTCTTCCATTTCATCTATTTTACTAAAGATGAACAGTGACAGACAAAGGTCACGTGACTCCGAATGAGTATAATTTTGACTATACAATCTGTTCTCCGATACACAACACGGCTTCAGACAGCTCAGATCTACAGAAACTGCTAGTTTTAGCGTGCTCCGCTATGTCTATCAGCAACTGAATAACGCTAAATTTGTTGCATCAAAATTTTTCGACATATCGCGTGCATTCGACACTGTGAATGTGGAATGCATTAGAAAAAAGTTATGTTCCTTAGGCATTCGGGGCCCACTTCTTATGTGGCTGATATCTTTTCTTACTAACAGAAAACTGTTTGTTAAAATTAATGATGTAACGTCCACCACTGTCCGTATAAACTTAGATGTTGTTCAGGGCTCGGTATTAGGCCCCTTGCTGTATCTATTGTATGTTACCGATTTGCCCTTACATGTTATTATTATTATTATTATTTTTATTATTATTAATATACAGTCATATAATGCTGTATACTATCTACTTGATGAAATATAATGATTCCAATAATGCAATGAAATTTGTTGTCATCTACGTAATAGTACGATACATGAAATAAAAATTACGCGCCAACTTGACAACTTTGGCCCGCTCTACAAGTCGTAATTTTAGTCGCATATCAATTTATAATAGGTCAAATTGAAGCTATTTTCAACCTCTACAAGTTTGATAATGGCTACCTTTTCGCTAAATAGAAAGAGAAATGAGACACAAGCTCAGAAGCTCGAAAAAAAAATCTCGACCCTTTCACGCTTTCCTTTCGCGTTCGATATCTCGACAAATATTGCTCCTACGCGAAAAAGTAATAGAACATAAATTGTAGAACATTCAAAATTCTTACAAAGATGTCTACATTATTTTCATGTAGTGTTAACGGGAACCGATTTATCACAAAAAAATCAAACGCACTTATTTATCAAGATTTCGAAACTATGTAAGCTACATTAACAATCAGTAAAATTACACATGCTGTCTACACAACATAAAAGAATAATTAATGTCTAAATTAAGTAAGAAAAATAATTTTAATGCATAAAGTATCAAGGATATTTAGAAGCTATTTAATGTACATAAACAATCAAAATATTTACACAAAATAATTCTATTTATATTTACAGAGTTCACATAACCACTTTCCTTTAGGATTTTTTTTTAATTGTAGGCATGCTGAATGGTACAATTTTATTCTACATTTTCTGTCAGAACATTTTACCATTTGTTCGCCGTCGTCTGGTTTCCTACAGTGACACCATAGCTGCAATCCATAATCAAAATAGGTACATAACATTGTAACATATAATTCACAAAAATACAAACCTCTTCATCATCGGTGCCCATTACAATGTCACTGGAAATTGAACCAACACCTATAGCTCGCATGTCTATGGGGATGTCATCTGAACTTGGACCAGCACTCGGAGATGCCCCAATCTGTGGGTACAGTCAGTTTAGACATAGACCTATTGTTTGCTACCAAAATGTATGTGGGTTTTCTCAGTCTTATTAGTGTAAGCTTGTAGGGCTTTCTTTTCATGTTCACAACCATAAACTGTAGCCGTCGTCTTAAAGCGAGTTGCTAAGGGATAACATACTGAACGTATCAAGGACAGGGATGGTTTTTCCAGTTTTGTTCTGTGAACGCCTTTAAATTTTGAAGCCGTAATTCGACCAGCTCTGTATTGGTACCACACAGCAGAATTTGCTTGCTTATTAGTATCATTTTCGAGTTTGCGGCATTCTTCGATGGACATGCTGTCGTCGTTGATCACACCGGTCATAAGTTGCCATAACAGCACGATTTACCTGCTCCTTATTTGGGTTTAAGGGATTCGCAGGAGCGCATCGTGATTCGATTATCTTCTAGGAATTTCTTAACATCTTCATTACTAACTGTAGGTTAAACTTGAGTCAGAAATATAAAAGAACAATGCTCAATACACACTATACTTGCGAGTACGAGTTACTTCTTTCGCCCACTTGCATTCATGGATGGCTTTTTCTGCATGAGGTTTTTTGATTTGCTGCTTGCCGCTATGATTTACCAGCTTGTTTCATTTTACTGGGCGAAGAGGCCAAGCATAAAAATTTGCAGAAATATAGGTTATGTAGCGTTAACGTTGGAGTCGCTTTTACACTATGCTACTTGGATTTCGTTGCTTGCTTGCTTGGCAGCGTTCAGTAAGCAGATATGAAAATTAACCAAAGTGGACTTGCCTTCGAAGCTGAGTCAATAGTTTTAAAAAACACAAGAAGTAGGCAAAATAAATAATTGTTTTCTCTGATAACATCGCTATTAAAAGTTAAGGGAAGTTTGTTTACAAAAACCCGAAAATAGAAATGGTGGAACGCAACCATAGTACTTTTAGTTGTGTAAACACGGCTTTTAGTCTTCTGCATTATTATAAGTGATTTTTCCTTCTAGATTATTAGATATCATTATTATTATTAAATGCAAGAAAACGCAATTTAAAATTAGCTTGATTCAGAGCCTTTTTTAGATAATATGAGGAAATGATGCATCGTTATTAAAATTCAACTTAACAGAAGAAACCATCTGTTTTATTTTAATTTAATTAGCTAACGACTGATAAACCCCACGAAAATTAACGATTTAAATTGAAAAGAATTTAAAAACCCTAAATACGAAAAGAAAACGCAACAAAAATTATCGTTTGGCATTTTATTAAAAAAAAGAACGTTGCAGCTGCAAAGAAAAAGTTAGCATAAAATGTACTTGTTTTGAAAAAGAAACAGAATAAAAGGGATGTCAAACGCTTGTTTTTTGCAAAACGTATTTTGAACTTAAATTAAAAACACGTAAACATAATGCCATATAGTTATGTTATAATGAACGTATAATCGAAGTGGCAACCTTATCGATTTTTGACTGTAGCTCAAAAACAAAAGGACATTTCCAAATGTAACGAAAATGGGACATACCTTCTTACTCCCTGTGCGCGTAATTATTAGGAGGTTATACAAAAACGAAACACCCGATCTTAATGCTTAGTATGCTATCGAACAGCAAGTCTGCTCAAGAATCAGTGCTTAAAAATAAATAACACATTATGTCTCCCGACTTCTACTTATGATCTAAAATCTCAAATAAAATAAGCTGTCGACGTCCGCAGGTTAAAAGCGATGTTGCCGCGATTTTCGAGGTCATAATATGCTTTACTTATACCGGAGGCGACCTAGCACAGGGCTTGCCTAGCTTAGTAACGATCCTAGCGCCACCGGTCTATACTCAAACTAAAAGACCGTTTTGCAGGTACTTGGGGTCAGAATCACCTCCGGGCAAATTTTCGGGAATGGACTCTGAGCAACATCTAGTGGTGGAATTTGTGAAAAGTATGGCGAAACGTTGTCACCTCCGAAAACGGAAGTGACAACGTAATTTCAGAAGTGACTTCGTTGGACACGTATCTATTTTGGAGGTCACAATGACCGCATGTATACCGTGTGTCCACGGGAGGACGCACCATAGGGATAATCAAATAGAATAGAAAGATCGGCTAATGCTGTGATCGCCGGCATGCTAAACCGTTGTTTTCTGGCTTCTGACTCGCCACTGTATGAAACAATATTGTTATAAATGATACAAGAAAAGGGACGGTGGTCATAGCACTGGTTGATATTTATATTCTATTAGCATTATCTTATCTCTATGGTGCGTACTTCTGTGGACACACGGTATATATATATTGTCACCACATCAGAGACGTAGCTACTGTCATATCTGCCGTATCGATGATATAGGCCCCACGAGCCAGGGGGCTCATCAGCTCCTAAGCTCTTAAAAAAATATGCATCATATAACTTTAATTTGGAAACTTTTGCGCAGGGCACATTTAAGAATTTAGGTACAATGGTGGACAATAAATTTAGGCCGGCCTGTCATTCTCTTGGCACTGTTTATGTTGGTGGCACTGTAAGTCTATGTCAGTTTTGCATAACTGACGCAAAACCTAACCTGCTAACCTCGAATTTGACATAGACTTACAGTGCCACCAACATAAACAGTGCCAAGAGAATTACAGGCCGGCCTAAATTTATTGTCCGCCATTGTATATATAGACGGAAGGTATTTGACTGCCCCCGCCCCTCTCCAATCACGAATAGAATGCCCTCGACCCCGGCGCTGCCGCAGTCTCCTGAACAGATTCATACAATTAAAGAATTAACAGAATTAATATTAATAAAATTTAATATATGGATTCAAACTTTCCCAAGGTAATAACTGCTTGTATGCTGTTTTTGACAATTCCTGTTATGGTAGCAATAGCAGAAAGAAGCTTTTCAAAATTAAAACTTATCAAAAACTACTTAAGATGTACGATGACACAAGAACGGCTATCAGATTTAGCCATATTATCTATGGAAGAGGAAGAGCTTAAAAAATTTAAATTATCTCCAAATGTGGAAAGTCTTATAAACATTTTCGTTGAGAAAAACGTTGGGAGAGTAACTCTGTAAACAACTATTATTTACTCTAACCTTGTTTCTTGTTATTTAACATTTACTTGTCCCTTACTAATGTAGATATGTAAACGGTAAACTATGATTTACACTTCTTTTTACGTAGTATGTCCGTTAGTAAAAATATGTAATTAAATAACCACCCTAATGGTTGGAGTTGGGGGGGGGGGGGGGGGGGAGGCCCACTTGGTAGTTTATGATACAGGACCCGCTGATATCTAGCTACGCCTCTGCACCACATGCACAACTAGCGACATCTGCTTATACTAGCCACTATCACACACTGTTACATCTTCTTCATAAATAACTTCTATATTACTCGCAGAATGACGTGACGTACCGGAGTTGTCCACCATGTTGACTAAATATGAAGACGCGTACATTATCCAGTATTTATTTGTTTATTTTGCCTAGTAGCAGAAAGGCATTTTGCAAAATGACTGAGATTTAGCCATAATTTTGCAAAATATTAGATGTTTGTTCAAATACCGGCGTTTTGTGAAATGACTAGACATGCTACAAAGAGACAGATTTTGCAAAATGCCTGTGATGTGTAGATTGTCTGCATGTACTATGTACACACGGTAACTAGATAGAGATAGTTTAAAATTTTAGACAAACAAACCGTCTCTGTATCTAGTTACCATGTTTACAGTTGCGGCCAATACAAAATGGGACAGTTGCGTCTATTTTCGCGACTATTCAACTCACCCCCTTCATGTTAACTATTAACCAATCATAATTTAGTATTTTTGTTATTTGCACCAATTAGCGTGAACTATATTGACAATTTTCACTAGTGAAAATAATCGACAATTTTCACTAGTGGTACAATGAATATTTTAAACAAATGTGATTTTTATTAGAAAAAGTCAATATTAGTGTTCTGTTACTATAGAAATTACGTAGTTTGTATTGCTAGATTTACTGAAAACTAATTTGAAAAGGTAGTTTGGTTCATTGAATAGTCTTTCGAATACCTAATCGAACCTAAGCGCAATGGACATTCGTGATACCATAGCAAAAATATTCGACATAACTTTGACTACTCGTGGTATTATAAGTGATTATTCCACCTTTCATCGCTGCATTTATATGCGACATAACTACTTTGTCGTATTATTTCAAATTTGGAATTGTTGGCAGATGTCAAATATTCAATGTTGCAATCTGAAATATTAATAAAATAAGTTCAAGCAGCTAGAATTTGACAAAAATCTGTTACAAGAGTTGTACCATTTTTTATTGGCCGCAACTGTACCTAGTAAAAGTAGTCGGCGTCGCCGAAATATCTCTTTCCAAAACCCAGTCATCTGGCACACCGTTACCGGCGTACCCTACTTCCACCATTGTGGTTTCGGTACCCAATTTTTAAAGCGACTGGGTGGGCCGCCCGCCAGTTGTCAGATGTCGGGGTTGAACCCCGTATCGTGGCACCGCAGCCTGACGCCCTAACCGCTCGAACACGCTGGCGGCATGTGTACCTAGTACCTGCAGACAATCTGTATATTATAAAGCATCAAACAACCCTATGTTAATTATCAGGTACATATTGGTTAAAAACTGCAGAACAGCTTGTAAAGGCTACCACATTTTCAAATTAAACACAAAAATATTCAATTCGCAATAAAATTGAAACAGAGAACAGCAACAGATTAATTACAAAAAGGCGTTAGCCGGGAGGGTAATTGCAATAGTTAATAATTTTCATGTTCTTCCAACGTCACTTTCTACATTTTATAACCAATACGTACTTGATAATTAACATAGGATTGTTTGATGCTTTATTATATTTTCACGATGAGTGCATGTAAATGTTGAGTAATCTGAGATTATCTTCTCTAACCAGCATTTGATTTTCTATATGGCCAATCCAAATACCCCATCTTCGCTTTTCTAGTGGTATAAAGTACCTAACATGAAATTTAAATAACACATGTTGAGCAAGATTGAAATGAGTAGACACCAGCGTCATAGCTGCGCAGTAATAGTACCTATATTACAGTACAAGGCATGAAAGTGATACCTTGCAGATGAGGAGACTTGTTGAAGAATACGAGGACGCGAAGCGTCCGAGTACTTCTTCAAAGCCTCCGAGTCAACATAGACACTTTCATGCTGTGTAATGTATTACATTTTTTCGGTAGCACGGATCTACACCGCTCCACGGTTCCAGCCATTGTCAAGAGAGGGCTCCAAGCGCACCGCTCGCTACTCATGTTTCAACGGCGGTCGCTTAAAATCTCACGCCAGAAAATTATTCACGTTGCTTATAATGATTACCACTTAACAGAGAACAACACTACCAAACAGTGTTGCGAAAGATGATTATCGTTTTTGTACGATAGCATAAGACGATAATGGCAAAATGTACGATAATTTGGCTATTATTGCAAATTTGGCAGATAAGTACTAATATTTACCGTATTTTCAATATGACAGTTACTTTGCTGAACCGGTATTAACAACAAGGTGCTGAAATTTAATTCGGTGCTGCTATTATTTATGATAAGCTGATCACCGACTTTCCACATCCCACTTTCGACTTGCATCTTTTACAAAAAATGCATCCCGCAGGCATTCTCGATTCGCGGTTTAATTCTTAGCACTTATCGTCGATTTACAATCTTCTACCACGCAGACTATGTAAAATCGTATTTATTTGAGAATTATTTCATCCTTGTACTTATATTTTGCATTGTACCATCCAAAATATTATAATAGGATAAAGTGTACGATAATGTACGATAATTTTTACTACTGTCGTACGATAATAATGTTCTTTCGATCTGGCAACACTGCTACCAAAGCTATTTAATATTGTATGTGCTAGGCATTACGGAACTTTCTGCAAATAAAGAGTCTTGAAGCAAGTTGGAGGATTTTATTTTCTCTCAGATATCTTTCAAAATTTAAAAATAGAATCAAGGTGCATGGTGAAGGTGACCGGTCACTTAGGTGATGTAAAGTAAAAATGACTAGTCTTGCAAAAATCTCAAAAGTGACTAGTCTTGCAAAGTGACACTTTCAAGATCAAACTGAGTGTTGACATGGCCCGCTTTCTTGACGATTTCAGGAAATATAGTATATTACATTACAAGGCATGAAAGTGATACACTTTGCAGATGAGGAGGCTTGATGAAGAATACGAGGACGCGAAGCGTCCGAGTACTTCTTCAAAGCCTCCGAGTCAAGCATAGACACTTTCATGCTGTGTAATGTATTACATTTTTTCGGTAGCACGGATCTACACCGCTCCACGGTTCCAGCCATTGTCAAGAGAGGGCTCCAAGCGCACCGCTCGCTACTCATGTTTCAACGGCGGTCGCTTAAAATCTCACGCCAGAAAATTATTCACGTTGCTTATAATGATTACCACTTAACAGAGAACAACACTACCAAACAGTGTTGCGAAAGATGATTATCGTTTTTGTACGATAGCATAAGACGATAATGGCAAAATGTACGATAATTTGGCTATTATTGCAAATTTGGCAGATAAGTACTAATATTTACCGTATTTTCAATATGACAGTTACTTTGCTGAACCGGTATTAACAACAAGGTGCTGAAATTTAATTCGGTGCTGCTATTATTTATGATAAGCTGATCACCGACTTTCCACATCCCACTTTCGACTTGCATCTTTTACAAAAAATGCATCCCGCAGGCATTCTCGATTCGCGGTTTAATTCTTAGCACTTATCGTCGATTTACAATCTTCTACCACGCAGACTATGTAAAATCGTATTTATTTGAGAATTATTTCATCCTTGTACTTATATTTTGCATTGTACCATCCAAAATATTATAATAGGATAAAGTGTACGATAATGTACGATAATTTTTACTACTGTCGTACGATAATAATGTTCTTTCGATCTGGCAACACTGCTACCAAAGCTATTTAATATTGTATGTGCTAGGCATTACGGAACTTTCTGCAAATAAAGAGTCTTGAAGCAAGTTGGAGGATTTTATTTTCTCTCAGATATCTTTCAAAATTTAAAAATAGAATCAAGGTGCATGGTGAAGGTGACCGGTCACTTAGGTGATGTAAAGTAAAAATGACTAGTCTTGCAAAAATCTCAAAAGTGACTAGTCTTGCAAAGTGACACTTTCAAGATCAAACTGAGTGTTGACATGGCCCGCTTTCTTGACGATTTCAGGAAATATAGTATATTACATTACAAGGCATGAAAGTGATACACTTTGCAGATGAGGAGGCTTGATGAAGAATACGAGGACGCGAAGCGTCCGAGTACTTCTTCAAAGCCTCCGAGTCAAGCATAGACACTTTCATGCTGTGTAATGTATTATATTTTTTCTGAAATCTTTCTTTGTAACATCTAGCGCGAGCAGGTTTCGACAGCACGGATCTACACCACTCCACGGTTCCAGCCATCGCCAAGAGAGGGCGCCAAGCGCATCGCCACAGAATAATACAGAATGGCCTGTCTGCTTAAAATTCAGCTAGTTTTTCTTTGCGCATGCGCGAGTTCTGGTGGTGTGCACTCAGCTGTTTTCCATATTTTACACGTGTACTTGTGGCGGTCAATGACCCCTTATAAGTAGGTTATAGCTATTAACATATCTAGGAATGTTATGAGTATCATAACTGCCGCAGATGTTTTGAAATCCGAGCTCGTAGAGCGAGGATTTTAAAACTTCTAAGGCAGTTATGATTCATAACATCCGTGATTTGTTCAATAGTTTATCGGTTGCTATATGGTTATGGTTGCCATGTAGGGTAATATTCTTTAACCCTACAGATAAGTTATGACCTAGTTACCTGCCTACTTTTGTATATGTAAACAAAGGCTTAATATCCTGAAACCGATAAAGTTTTTTTGTGCAAGTGGTATTAAATTTTTAATTTAATATGAGTGCACAGAAAAGATCTTTTGGTGGCACATGGTGTACTGTGCATTTCCTTATAAATTGCATGGACTTTAAACATACGGATTATTTCTGTTCAGTTTAAAATTTAAGTGCATAATTTTGAATTTACCGCCTCTGCACACCACTAGGATCATGGCGGACAATTTCAAGGTCACAAAAATTTAGTATGCTGACATCAAAAGCTCCGACACAGAGAGGCCATTCTGATTTAGGGTATTATTCTGTGGCACCGCTCGCTAGTCATGTTTTAACGCGTTCGCCTAAAAACTCGTGTCAGCAAACCACTCGTGATGCTTACAGTGACAGCGTTTAAACAAAGAACAACACTGTTAGATATATTTTATTTTGTATGTGCCTAAGCTTTACCAAACCTTATTATGCAAATAAAGAGTCCCGGAGGAAGCTGGAGAATTTTGGCTTTTCTGTGAAATCTTTAAAAATATAAAAACTGAATCCTATTGCATCAAGGCGCATAGTGAAGGTGACTGGTCACCTAGGTAACGCAAAGTAAAAATGACTAGTCTTGCAAAAATCTCAAAAGTGACTAGTCCTGCAAAGTGACACTTTCAAGATCAAACTGAGGCTTGACATGGCCCGCTTTCTTGACGATTTCAGGAAAAGTACGTTTTTTCCTATAAAAATTTTGAAGGTCAAAGAATTTAGGGTTAATGTTGGCATTACTTGGATTCCTTTAAAAAATATATGTTGGTAGAATTTGTTTTAGTAACTTTTTAGAACTAAAAATTGGTGGGAAATTTAAAATCTGACATTAAAGGAGATTTGTTTTTAGGTAATCTTTCGTAAACTTCTTCTTCTGGCATGTTAGGCTGCAGATCCAACAGTTCCTCTGCATATTCATTTTCAAAAAAAAAAGCTAACAATTTCATTTTAAATGTCAAAATGACACAAGTCGTTTACAGAAAAACCCGGAGAAAATAAATTTTCTAATAAGTTTAAAAAAGCAGTTTTGCCAATTTAATCTTGACCTTGAACATTTTTATAGGAAAAAAACGTACTTTAGTTGATTTTGTGTCGGACGGGTCTATTACGCAAGTAAAGGGGTAATAGATAATGTGACACACAGCAGTCAGTAGCGTCGGCTAAATATATTTCTCGGTATCTATAAAGTTTTCTACCTGGGTCGCAAATCGCGGACAAACATTGAAACATTGGCTGTTTACTGTTTTCTCAGTAACTCTATTATGTTAACAAAGGTCCTATCTATAGTACCTCTGATGTAATTACTAATTTCATGTTTTGTGACCCCTTTAAAAAAAATAAACGCTACCAATGACTGAAGGTTAATGATAGCCGTCGGCACATATGACATAACTTACTGATGTCTTCTTATTTCAATCTTGCTCTAAGCTTTATACACAACATTTATTAACAGTTTTATTTGCTTCCTTGTTTTTATTATTGTATCCTGCGACCGTATACAAAACTTATCACAGACAACACAAATCTAAAAATGGCAATTATATAGTCAAAGGCAAAGGATTTTTAAAACTACAAGCGCTCCACATGAGCAGCAGACATTTTCGAGTTTAAATTTTGTATCAGCGAATACAGGAATGCCCAGCGGCCAAAACAAATGCGCAGCATCGCAGATAAAAATATACATTTTTATGTCGCTTACCTAACGTCATCTGTAGTTGAGTCAGGTTACTAAACTTGTTTCTAAAAGTTTAGGGAAAGCTTACAGAACTTGAATGTGGTTAATCGGCAGGATAGAATATCCATTGTACTTGACATTCGCACTGTCAGTGCCAAATTTTTAAAAAATGTCTTGACAATACTTCCAAAAACATGTGTTTTTTATTAGAATGACGATTACTTGAATTATTAAAATGTGAAATATAGCAGTGGTACCAACATACTGTTAGTTTGACAGTGGGGATGTCAAGTAAATGGGTAATAGGTAGGTAGGTATATGGTTTTTTTGCCAATCGGTGTCAAAAATATAATGATGGCAGTACTTGTGTCTACAGGCAGATTGAGTGCCTTACCTGATTTTTTTGAGTCACTATACAGGGCGTATCTAAAAGGTAAACCACGGTTTTGTGTGCCTGTAGTATTTGTAAAAATAAGACAAATACCTAGTCTGTTCACTAAACATAAAAACACAAAGTGGCCTTTGATTTCCAATATTTCATGAGTGTATTTCTGAAATTCATCTTTGTCTAGGAATATACTTACAAAAAGTTACTAAAACTAATAGGTTAAAGGTGTGGCATTTACTTAGCATCTGTCATAAGTGTTATAAATTACTACTAT
This sequence comes from Agriotes lineatus, assembly GCA_940337035.1. Taxonomy (NCBI): domain Eukaryota; kingdom Metazoa; phylum Arthropoda; class Insecta; order Coleoptera; family Elateridae; genus Agriotes; species Agriotes lineatus. The sequence goes on from OW679198.1 coordinate 47,193,450, forward strand.
TATAAGGATATTATACAAATACTCTGGTGGATACTATTAACGTAGCGTTTATTAATAGGTATTTTTATTATATTTTATAAAAGTTCTATCGAGAATTTCCGGAAAATATCTACTTTGACACTGAAATAATGAGAAATATTAATTGTCATTTTTAAAATTCAAACCTGCCTTTATGCAGGTGGGGAAACCTCTGCAAAACAAAATACAGAATCCCCAATACAAAAATTGTATACATATGCCAACTTGAAAAACATTAAAGTGTTTTTGTGTTTAGTGAATGGCCTATATATGAACGTACCTATGTCCTTAACCAATGGGGTACAGAGAGACGAGTTGCTGAAATGCATTTTTTTAGCTCTAGCGATTTTTTGTTGAGGAGGCTGTAGGAAACTTCAAGATATTTTAGGATAGGTGTTACTCAAGACTAATTTTCAACTTGAAATTGGGACTAATCAATTTCAAAATGAGAATAAACAATTCAAAATGGGAATAAACAACTGCAAAATGAAATAAACAATTTCAATTTGCGAATAAACAACTTCAAATGGGAACTAATCAACTTCAAATTGGGAATAAACAATTTCAAATTGGGACTTCTCAATTTCAAATTGAGAAAAGCTTTTTGTTAACGGTCTATAGTCTTTGGAAAATGACATTTATATGGTTGTGACAGGACAGAATTAAGTATTGTTAGTTGTTGCTGGTGTTTATTAATCTTATAATACAAAAATGCCGTACATCAAGAAAGTAGATGCTGACAATGTAAAGAAGCAGATTCGGGCGTTATACAATAATAATGGAGATTCGAAAGCTCTTGCAGATACATTGAATGCCAAGAAATCGACCGCCTATCGATGGGTGAAACACCAACTATATAGAGGGAGAAGAGAAGAGAAAAAAGGTATAAACATCGCCTATTTATGGAAGAGCGCATTCAAAAAAATCCTAAAATTACTTTGAATGAAATGAAGCTAAAAATACAAAACAGTTATCATATTGAGGTATGGGCGATGCGGCATTTTTTATATTATTAGATTAATGAGCAGCAGCAACAACTAACAATAATTAATTCTGTCCTGTCACAACCATGTAATCGTCATTTTCCAAAGACTATAGTTAACAAAAAGCTTTTCTCAATTTGAAATTGATTAGTACCAATTTGAAATTGTTTATTCCCAATTTGAAGTTGATTAGTCCTAATTTTAAGTTGTTTATTCTCAAATTGAAATTGTTTATTTCATTTTGAAATTGTGTATTCCCATTTTGAAATTGTTTATTCCCACTTTGAAATTGTTTGTTCCCATTTTGAAGTTGTTTAGGCCCAATTTGAAGTTGAAAAGTTATATACTAAATTTCAGATAAGCATGCAATACTTGGAACTAAGTAGATGGTAATCATAACTATGACCGTGATTGGTCAAAACAAAGTAATTATAACAACCATTTGAAGATCAAATATTTTTTTCTACTCCTGTAACTAAAATGGCATTTAACATACTAACATACACATCGCTAAGTGACCTTTTAATCACACCTTCACAACCTATGACTAAAAAGCCTCTTAGTCATGGGCTGAAGTTAGCAAAGATGTTTTAGTCATAGGGTGAAGTTATTTAGATTCAAACAGTATTTGCTTTATTAGTCACAGCCAAAACTAAAATCAAGTTAGTTTCCAACAGTCAACATTGACGTTTGTCAAGCATAATTTAACATAACCTAATATTCGAAATCTCAATGAAATCATATGATAATATTTTGTCTAAATTTGTGGTCGCAGAAAAAGTATAGTATATAACACATTATATAAACCCGTCTAGACACTTGTTTAAAAACACTCGCTGCGCACGCTCCGCTCGTGCCTAAAAAAACTCGTGACTAAAGTGACGTTTGTCGTTTATAAAACTTGTTACATAATATACTATTATCTACGACAGTGTATAACATTGCCTTTTAGTTGGAAGTTTTAAGTTTGTAAGACGACTGTTTAATAACATGTTTTCATTAGTTTATGTCGTCAGTAGTAACGTGTTTAAAAGATTTCATTAGGCACGTTGTTAGTAGCATCGTTAAGTAATAAGCGACTTCCGGGATTGGAGCGGAAGTCGCTTGTTACTTAATGACAATGGCCGTGAAAGCCTCAAAAATCATCTAGTAGCATCGTGTTTTAACATTTTTAAAACACGACCGGTTGCTGGTACCTAATCCTAATTTACATTTAAAAAAAATTATAATTACCGTGTTTTCTAAACTCTATCGTAGATAAGATATTGTACGATACACATGCGTAAAGCATCATTAGTCATTCGCGGGGCTTAAAACGCTCGTTCACTCGCGTTTTAACTCTACCCCACTAGTTACTAATAGCCCGGGAGCCAGCGACATATTTTTGTCAGTTATTTCCTCCCGGTCGATAATTTGAGAATCGCTTCATTTAGTTGTGCCGTGAAGCGCAGTGATCGTCAGCTGCGGGACCATGGTCGGGATAGGCGATAGCAACCATCCACGCACTTAAAAAAAAAATTATTTTCAGTGATTTCCTCCCGGCTGAAAATTTGTTAAATAATAGCTTACATATCACTTATAGTAATAAAAAAAGTCAGCTGGCTGAATGGCGCAGGAAACCTCGTCAGCTGATGCATTTAAATATGTGAGCGGCCGTCAGACGTGGCTTCCGCGCTACACCTTTGACTGCATCAGCTGACGACTTTCCCGTCGACATACAGCCAGCTGACTTTATTTTTATCAAAACAAATATTTTTTGTATTTTTACACGTTTATACAAGCAGCTGACGTATAATCCGACATCAGCAGCCAGCTGACATTATTTTATTACTATAAGTGATATGTAAGCTATTATTTAACAAATTTTCAGCCGGGAGGAAATCACTGAAAATAATTTTTTTATACGTGCGTGGGTGGCTGCTATCGCCTATCCCGACCATGGTCCCGCAGCTGACGTTCACAACGCTTCATAGAGCAACTAAATGAAGCATTATACGAATTATCGACTGAGAGGAATTTGGTCGCAAAAATCTGTCACTGGCTCCCGGGCTATAAAGAGTAGCTTTACGCACTTGTATCGTAAATTATTATATCAAAACTGTCAATTTGACAATCGATATGAATCCTAAACTATAAAAGGAAAAACGATAAATAGTGTACAACCACAGAATAATACCCTAAATCAGAATGGCCTCTCTGTGTCGGCGCTTTTGATGCCATCAGCATACTCAATTTTTGTGACCTTGAAATCGTTCGCCATGATCCTAGTGGTGTGCAGAGGCGGTAAATTCAAAATTATGCGCCTAAATTTTAAACTGAACAGAAATAATCCGTACGTTTAAAGTCCATGCAATTTATATGGAAATGTACAGTACACCATGTAACACCAAGATCTTTTCTGTGCACTCATATTAAATTAATATTTTAAAATCACTTGCACAAAAAAACATAACCTTCTTATAAGGGGTCATTGACCGCCACAAGTACACGTGTAAAATATGGAAAACAGCTGACTGCACACCACCAAAACTCGCGTATGCGCAAAGAAAAAACAAGCTGGATTTCAAGCCGACAGGCCATTCTGTATTATTCTGTGGTACAACATAGGTTGTCCTCCAACGTTTATTTGAATTATACAGGGTGTTTCGAGAGGAAATGGACTTATTTTAAGGACATGTCTAGGAAGCCAAAATAAGCTCATATGTTCAAGTCCGATTTTTATTTGTTTCAGAGTTTTAATGAGTTTTTAAATTACAATAAATTAATCAAAGTATCTCTAAAAGAAATAAAAATTGGACTTGAACATATGAGCTTATTTTGTTTATCTCTATAGAACACAATTGTAAAACGCGAGCAGCCAAACAAACTTATATTCTCGTAGTGTAAAACTGACTTTAAGTTGAGAGCGCCACCTACTGCATTCTTATTTTAAACTTAAAAACTTTTTAGTCAAAATTTATTTTTTAGGTTGGCAGCGTCCACATCCATTTTCGGCCAATTTAATATTTGGTTTACAAAAACGCCGATTAGGTATTTTTTTTTAAATAGGTAACTCTTCCTAACACATGAAATAAAATCATGACAACGAAGGTAGATTGGGCAAAATTTTTAGAAGAGCAAGAAAAACTAACGAACAAGGTAAAAAACAACAATTTATATTCTAGAAGGTAACATAACCCCACTTGCAGGTTTCCGATTTAGAAGTATCAAAAAGCGACGCGGATGCGAACCCCAACGCGGCAAAAGGTGCCGGCGAGGCAAATTCGGAGGAGGCGCCTGATTATCATAGTCCGGCAGACGCTAGTCTAATTCAAAAGATCATTCGTAAGGGCTTAGTAGACAGCAAAAATGATATCGAAGTTCAGAGACAGGACCCCAATTCACCGCTGTATTCTGTCAAAACCTTCGAAGCTTTACATTTGTAATAAGCGATCTTGTTGTTTGTTGGCACAACTTGATATCGATTCTTTTGTAGGAAAGCTAATTTATTGAAAGGTGTGTATGAAATGGGTTTCAATGCCCCTTCGAAAATCCAAGAAACTGCCTTGCCTACACTACTGGCTGATCCGCCCCAAAATTTAATTGCTCAGTCCCAGTCAGGAACAGGAAAGACTGCAGCTTTTGTTCTAGCCATGTTGAGTCGTGTTGATCCAGATAAGCATTACCCACAGGTACGGGTTTCAAATAAACAAAAAGCAACTAAACTCAATTATTTTACTTTCAAGGTTTTGTGTTTATCACCTACCTATGAACTTGCCATTCAAACAGGGGAAGTAGCGGCACATATGGCCAAATTTTGTCCAGAAATTGAGTTAAAGTTTGCTGTTCGAGGTGAAGAAAGTAAGTGTGCATATGGAAAATTTAAAAGGTGGCTAAAAAAATATGAATTTTAGTGCCAAGAGGTGCTAAGCTGAGTGAGCATATTATTATCGGTACTCCTGGCAAGGTGCTCGACTGGGGGGTGAAGTTTCGTGCATTTGATCTTAGCAAAATAACCGTGTTTGTGCTAGACGAAGCTGACGTAATGATTGCAACACAAGGCCATCAAGATCAGTGTATAAGAATCCATAAGTAAGTATCTAGTTAAGGCATTCTTTGAGTAATTTCTCAGTGCTGCATAGCAAATTGAAGAAATCCAGGCAGATAACAAATGTAATAATAATTGCAGTATAGTCGCGATAATGTGAACATGCGTTTGTATGAACAACGTGCTAATATATAATGCATTTAGGAAACTCCCGTGACATTTACAGTGTCAAATGCAAAGTTTTGAGTGTACTTGATAAGTACTTAACTTTATTCACTATAGTCCCGGATTGTCAATGTCAAAATCCAATTAAAAAGTACCCTTTATATCATGGTTAATACTTTTAAGTCGAGCTATGGGTAACTAAAAACAATTAATTAAGTTAGTAATGTCAAAACTATAAGTTATAGGTTATATTTCAAACTGACTTAAGCAACAATAAATAAAAGTTGCCAGGTAACAAAAACAAAAACTTAAAAATTAGGCTTTTGCGTTGTCCAACCTAGTAATAATAAAAAAAACCAATAGAAATTCAACAGTGCTACCATAAAACGTCATTTTTGACAATCCGGAACTATAGTGAATAGCGTATAAATTCCTACTATTTCAGCTGATTGTACTGAACGGACAGTAGCATCAAATGTGTAAATAAGGTTATGATACTTTATTTGTGATTTTGCTAAACTTAAATATGAATCGTAGTTTTAGTGAAACAAAGTAAAAACATAATTTATTAATAACTTTAGTAAATAATCTTGTATTATATATGCAACCATGACAAATCGTAATTAATTAAAATGTACTTCAATAATTCAAATGTCAAAGTGAAAGTAAAAAACAAAAACTTCAAATTTAAATTGAAAATGACGCCAACATAAAATGCAAAAATTACTAACGCCCTACTAGCGATTTTCATATTAACCAACTGATAGTGATTTTTACGTTACGGGAGTTTCCTGAATGGATTATAAACACAATTTTTTTCCCATTGCGTGTTCTGTGATGTGAACAGCATATATATAAGATCTGGTGACATGAATAATGCGAAATGTACACTTCTGTGCAATATAATTAAGCACACACAGCTTTGTTGCATTCATTAATAGCGTTTTTTTTCTGAAGGTCTTAGTTTTGGCCTTATAATGAAGGTGTTATTTTCAAGTTATGGTATTTTATCATTTATTGAAACTGCTGCTAGGCAATTAAAATAGACCCGAATTTTACAAACTAGAATATTGTGAAAAATAGTCTTAAGACGTGTACATTAAATGTCTTTTTTTACTAGCAGCATGATATTGTTAATTTTTATCATAGATACAAAATATAAAAATCTGGATTTACATGAAACTTCCCACGTGCAAATTAGATCAATTACAAATTTTAAAAAATGTACCCCGCTGGGGTTTGAACTCCAGCCGCATCTGCATAGCGATAGCAACCGCATTGACTTGTCGTACTGCGCCATCCAGACTTATTGAAACGAGTGCTGTGCGTGCCTCTATTGAACAGAACGGTCTTATTGTTGAAACATTCGGACTTTTTCGTGACACTATCCTGTATCTGTTGAGTCCTATTTTCGGCAAATGTAAAGCCTGACCTATGTGAAAATTATTACTTCCATCTATTTCAAAGTTAACTCATAAATAAACAAAATTTATTTTTTTTAAGGTGCTTACCCTGTATATATTTGTCTGAAATTTTCACAGTTTCATGCCAGGTAAATATATAATGTACAGACAGACAGACGGACGGAATTGAGAAAACCTGTTTTTCGTCATCTACAGACTCTGAAATGTAAAAATCTGAAGAAATCTCGGAAGGTGATTTTTTCGCAATTACGTCTTTTAGACGAGGGAAGTAAAAAGCTACTCATAACTCCCTAGAGATTTAGTTGGAGCACTACACTTTGAATTAACCTTGAACCACTGACAAGTCCTCAAAATTTATTTTTTTATTAAATATACATGTACTATTACAGTCCGGTTTTCATTTGAAACTGCATCATACAATGGCTCTGAATTGACAGATTAAAAATCTGGGTTTGTGTCTAGAACACTAAATAAATATTTATGACTAGCTGTTACCCGCGACTTCGTTCGCGCGAGGTTCGTTATTTGTGTATTAAATAATGACTAATTATTATCTGTCATCCCATCCCATCCTATCCCCGTTCCCATCCCTTTCTCCGTCCCCGTCTCCGTACTGTCCCATCTTGTCCCGTCCGGTCCCGTCCCGTCCGCTCCCCTTCCATCCCTTCCCTTTCCGTCCCGTTCCGCCCCGTCCCGTCTCGTCCCTTCCCATCCCGTCTCGTCCCTTCCCATCCCGTCTCGTCCCGTCCCGTCTCGTCCCTTTCCTTGCCGTCCAGTCCCGTCCCGTCTAGTTCCGTCCATCCCATCCCTTCCCTTCCCGTCCCGTCCTCTGCTTTTCCATCCCATTCCTTCCCTTTCCGTCCCGCTTCGTCCCGTCCCGTCTCTTCCCGTCGAGTCCAGTCGCGTCCCGCCGTCCCGTCCATTCCCGTCCCTTTCTTTCCCGTCCAGTCTCGTCCCGTCCAGTCCCGTCCCGTCCAGTCCCTTCCCGTTCAGTCCAGTCCAGTCCCGTCCCATGCCGTCCCTTCCTTTATGTCATGTCCACCATCTTGGACTTACAAATAAATACCATTTTCGTTATTTGTGTATTAAATAGCCTAATGACTAATTATTTTCTGTCATCCCATCCCATTCACTCCTCTCCCATCCCATTCCTTCCTTTCCCGTCCTGCCCCCTTTCCTCCCCTCCCATCCCATCCCTTCTCTTTCCTTCCCGTCCAGTCCCATTCCCTCCTCTCTCCTCCCCTCCCAACCTTTTCCTTTCCTTCCCGTCCCGTCCCGTCCCGTTATCTTCTATTTTCACCTTCAGGGGACAAATTTTAAAAACTTTGAATGACTTAGTTCAAAATTTGATCTTACAAAATTCCAACCCCTTTTTTACCCCTTTAGGGGTTGAATTTTCAAAAATCCTTTTATAGTGGATACGTACTCCCTATGAGAATTCTGCCTGCCAAATTTCAAATGCCATTTTCGCAATCAACGTTCCAAAAAACCTCAATAACGACACCCATGTCGATTTTTATGCTTATTTACCCCATTTCACCCCCTAAGGGGTTGATTTTTGGAAAATCAGGAAAATATGTATTTGCTTTTTTGTTTTAAGGAATTCTCCTACGAAGTTTCAAGTCGAAATGTCTATTTAATATTATTTTTCCATACAAAATTGGAACCCGTGCGTGCGTGTTCGAGTCCAGATCAAAAACACTTGTAAGCCGGTAGAAACGTTTATTGTAATGCGAGATGCTTTGTACTCACCGAGGATTGGGCTCTAACTGAACTGTTACTTATAGTCAAAGGGGTAATTATTCCTTTAAAGAATTCGCAGTCCCGTTATGTCAGGGCGTCGAACAGCAAAATGCCCCTTAGGCGGAAAGTGCAACGGTAAGTTTTACAGTTAGGAATGTTACCTGGCTGCAACTCTTTTGTCGAGGGTAGTGAACTACTGCGAATTCTACCAAAGAAATTTCCGTATTTGTTATCGCCACACACTGCAACATGTAATTAAACAACCACTTACTTGCAGATGTCTCAGTCAAAATTGCCAGATGATGTTCTTTTCGGCAACGTATGATCAGGAAGTGATGGAATTTGCCGAAGTAATTGTACCCAACCCCTTAGTAATTAGACTGAAACGTGAGGAAGAGAGCCTCGACAATATACAACAATACTACGTTAAGTGTGCTAGCAAACAGGAAAAGTATGATGCCGTCACGAACATATATGGAACAGTCGGCGTGGGACAAGCTATAATATTTTGTCATGTAATTATTGAAATTAATTTATGCTTTTTGTACTGAATATGCTGTTGCAGACGAGACGAGCTGCAAACTGGTTGGCCGAGAAAATGACCAAAGACGGCCATGCTGTAGCAGTTCTCACAGGTGATCTCACTGTTGAGCAGCGAATTGCTGTCTTGGACAGGTTCCGAACCGGACAGGAAAAGGTTTTAATTACAACTAACGTCCTGTCTAGGGGTATGATTATATATTACCTCTTAAAAGTGTTCATCGAGTTACTGTTTTGCTTATAGGTATCGATGTGGAACAAGTGACAATCGTTGTTAACTTCGATCTACCTGTCGATGTTCATGGAAAGGCTGATTGCGAAACTTACCTGCATAGAATTGGCAGGACTGGCCGATTTGGTAAAAGAGGCATAGCCATCAATTTAGTTGACTCCTCAGAATCTATGGCGGTTTGTCAAACAATTGAAAGGCACTTCAATAAAAAAATTAAATTTCTAAATGCAGAAGATTCAGATGAAATCGAGAAAATTGGGGCTTAAGCTTATTTTTAGTTAGTTTTTGTTTTATGTTTACAAAATATTTCTTTTAAGACTTGCAAGTTGTATTTAAGTAATAATGTTAAGCACAACATTTTTTTATTAATGTAATCAAGTTTAATAACTCACATTGGTTCTTGAGTATAGTTACTGAAGCCATCTGTGATGTTGATAGAAACATATAATTGGGCTATGCGGCCTGTTTATTTCTCTATATAATTAAATAAATAAATAAAATAAATAAAAATAAATATCGATATGAATAAACAATTTTTTTATTTAAACAAGTTGATCATCAACGTCAAGGTTTAAACTTTGGTTAGTTCTGGCCTGACACATTTTCACATTTGATCTCCAAAATTTTTTGGATGTCCGACATTTCATCAGTCTCTAATGTAGGAGCTGTTTGCGAATACTGCTGTTGTCCATTCTGTTAAGGTATTGTCACCAGTTTCGACAGCCCTTTATTTTCTCTCTTCTAGGGCTGTTCCGGTAACAGTTAGTTAAAAGAAAAATACGGAATTTTGAAAGAAAGTAACTATTGTTTTTCAAAATATTCTCTCTTAGCGGTTCATTCTTTGAAAGCACTTCTCAAAACAGGTAGAAAGGTAGAAGATATTCAAACATCCGCTGAAGTTCAACTACCGCTACATTTGTATCAGGAAATCTGTTAATACTGACGCTTTCTTAATCTTTGGACAAAAAGAAATCCCTGGGGGCAAGATCTACACTGTTTGGTAGGTGCGTGATCAGCTGGACTTCGTATTTGTGTAAGACATTTAAGGTTTTTGTGGCTGCGTACGGAGTTGCATTTTCAGACTTGTACCGTGATTATAAATGCTTTTTCATCAAGTTGCCTTTGAAATAGTTTTTGTATCAATAATATGTTGGTGACATTGTAAGTCTATGTCAAATTCGAGGTTGTAGCCTGTACTGGCTATTTTAATTTATTTTAGAAGATTGATGAGATTGCTAAAAATTGCCAGGCTGATACTGGCTCCAGGCAGCTCAGATTGTCAAAGGTATCATTCTTACACTCGAGTTTTGTAATACAGTGAAAGCACATAGAATATCTTTATAAGCGTATAATTTTGTTAACTATTAATACATAAAATTATATTTAATTCGTAATGACAAAATAAAATGTAATGTTTATAATTAAAATAAATTGCTACTCTTCGGTCAACGTAGCGGTCGGTTGTCCCAAGGTGGTGCTAGCGACTTTTGGAACACCCTCGGTTCAGAGTCGGTCTTGTGTCCCCTGCGTCCATTCGAAGTACTAACATAAAATTGATAGGTTAACGGTTGCCGTGAGCACGGCTGCAGTTCACGAATAAACAAAATTCGATTTATTAACTTCCAAGCGTGTGAAATGAAGACAGAATTATAATAAGCAAAGTTTATACCTGTTGCTGTTTGTGATATCGAATTTCCCACATGTGTGGAACTGGTAATAACTTCAGGCGGCAGCTGCGAAGTTATCTTTGATTGCTTTTGCGGGCGATTCCGACGGGACCTTCGAGAGTTTTTGGAACTGCTGAGGCGTTCAGGTAAGCGATTGTATTTGAATTGATGCCGGGCTTCGCGGACCGCGGCTGCCGTAGAGCGACTTAAGAATTGAATTGGGCGAAATTACAAACGCCGGCTTGCTCCAATGCGACCTTTCGTTGAACGGAGATACAGGCTGGTCTTCAGGGCGCGAGCTTTGCGCTACGCTTGTGTTGTGCTGCAGTGGTTTTAATAACGCAGGTTCCGGTGTTTCGGCTCAGGGAAATTCACTGTAGGGTGCTAAAGCGTCCTCCGAGTAAATGGAACCTGGGGAATTATTTACAGGAGTCTGGTCGATGAGCCTTAATAGCCCGCCTGACGAGTAGGTCTAGGTGAGAATTAACTGGCAGGAGCTTCGTCGATGAGCCTTAATAGCCTCCTGACGAGCAGGTCTAGGTGAGGATTAATTGGCAGGAATTCCCTCGAAGAGCCTACATGCCCTCCTGAGCAGAATTAGGTGAGGAGAAAGGTCCAGGAAAATTCTGTCTTAGAATGGCTCTGCTTCCTCTTTATATAGCCCTACAGTACCTTGATAGAGGCAGTGGCGACAATAGGCACAATTTGCCACAAAATGGCCAATGGCCTACTAACTTTAATAAATTGAACGTTTTTGAATGGTCATGGTTACACAACGTATAAATAATATGTTGGAGGCACTGTAAGTCTATTTCAAATTCGAGGTTATCTCTGACGCAAAACCTAACCTGCTAACCTCGATTTGGTATAAACAAACAAAAGCATCAACACATTTTGCCTCTTAATGGTGGCCGATTTGAGCGACCAATAAAAAGAATACACTCTATTGTCGCCACTGTCTCATATAAAGTCACTGTATATAGCCATAGCAGGCGTAATCAGTGGCTCAATCTAGTTTTTTGGAGTAGGAGATTTTTCCGTCGAATGCGCGGCGGTGTACCTGCGTCGGTCCGCGGTGACGTCACTTATCGCTGTTCGCGCGGCCAAAGATGCAGCGCTCAGATTTCTAACGTGCTTCAAGCCATGGGCGAATGAGAATTAATTTTTAATTTCTTAATCCCGTTCGCGCTGGGCGTAACGTTACAAGGTTAACAGGTTACGTTTTGCGTCACTGTGTCAACACCAACATATTATTCATACAACAAATATTTCAAAGGCAACTTGATGGAAACGCATTTATAATCACCCGGTATATAGCAGTCAGAAGTTAGTTACAGCTTTATAATTGTCAAGAAAAATTACTGTAACTGGACTGCTGCGTTAGAAAAAAGCAGCCATTGTATTTTGTTTGCATTTTTGAGGCAAATAGTTTTGCTTTGTATAGTCATTTGTTAAGGCCATGTGAAAATCCCGCGTTTCCTTGACGAATTCAGACCGTTCGTTCTTGTAGAGCGCATTTCAAATCCTGTGCCTGCTTGCAATCGCTCCCATGTGCGCCAATATAGTCTGTTTCGATCCTAAGGCATGTAAGGACATTTTTAATTGTTAGGAGCCTACGGCTAATCAACATTATTTTCTAGGTTCCGAATTACAATTCCACATGTATTTAAGCATCCCGAGTTGTCCGCTTGCACTCAACGGTTTTAAGCACACTCATTCTGTGTATCGCTGTTTCGGTCTGTATATTGGCGCGCTAAGAAAAGCATATATGGATTTATCGACCCGTCTGCGAGGTGCATTCCTGTACGGTTCTTAGCGAGAATTTAAGAGATAGATGCCATGTGTCTGAGAGAGGAAGTAGGAGGTTCGGCCCTCACCACTTTTTAATGCGAGCTTTGCGGGGTTTTGCAGACAGAATCGGTCCGGCATCGCAAGAAGCAACAGGTTGTTGAGAGCTGTTTTTCGGCCCCGCGTGGCCCTCGTTTCTTCAATGTGTGCTAATTAACGCTTAACGATATGTGCCCTTGGTGTGTGTGTGTTCCGTATGTTTTATCTCGTTATTCGAACCCCTGCCGTTGTGACGCATGTTTTGTGTTTCGCCTTTATGGGCTGGTTGAACTGCACGTGGTAGCGGGTGAACTGGGTTAATGTAGGCCTTGGAGTTTTCCTTTACCATGGGGCGACAACCCTTATAATACGTCGTTTAGACGGACTCTCCGTGAAAACTCATTACCAGCTTATCATGTTTCCCGAACCCATCGCTTTGTTGTTCTGCCAAGTTTCGGGCGGGTTTCGAATTTCGCTCTTGTGAGAGGATTATCCCAGGTTCCGTCCCATCAGCCATTACCCGTCGGTTTGATGCAGCTCCTTAGGTGTTTAATGCAGTGGTCTGAGCCAGCAGCCGTGCAGTAGCATAGGACATCAATTGCAGCTCAGCCAAGCTTCTGAGAGTAATGTTAAACATTGTAGTAGCTTTATAGTGCGAATTTAAAGTGTACCGAAGTGTCGGACAATTTGCATGACGTTGCGTCGCTGTAACATGTGTTGTTGATATCTTTACATGTTGTTGAATAATTATAGTTGTTTACCTGTCATTATAATTCATTTACAGAGCTTTTATGAACCTGTTTAACTTTACGTAGTGGCAGATTGCAATCTGTTGCAACTGCAACTTGTTTAGTTGAATACCGCCTTTTGTTGCTGTTAATTTGATTCAGTATTTCGATAATTGAATGTTGATACCGTTTACCAGTAAATTCCATAGTTGATGTCAAGTTCGCCGAATATTTTATTAGCTTAAGACGGTACGCAATTTACATTTATAACCTTTACTAACCCATTTTGCATTTTTATATAACTTATGCATTTCAATATTTTTGTTAATACATTTCATGGTTGTTAACTGTGGTTTTCTTATGATATTGTGCATGCGATATGTGTATATATTTTACAGTTGTAAAAGTAGCTTGGCCAGCTGTTGAAGTGAATTCTTCGAAAGGTAAGTCCGTGATGTTGCACTAGGCTTGCTAACCAGGACACTACCAAGGGTATAGTTGAAAGGTGAATTCGTTATGCTTCAACTTTTCCTTAGTGGGTTCTCTTAGGCATTTTTCTCTAGTATGGAATCGTGGTGGCGCCTTATCATATTAGATCTGCTTTCCGTGTATTAGGCCGTTGCCCAGGGTTATCTCGTGTCGGACCACCCCTCGCCCCACTGAGTTTAGTCGGCAACTCTATTGTAACGGGCTGGGGCAGCGGTCCTATGTAGTGCATTCCCGATTTTGCGAGTTAGCTTACGCGCTAGTCATTTAGCTATCGTTGACTTGTCGTAAATACCGATTCGTACCGTTACAAACTGACGCGTTGTCGTAATTATCGTTTTAGCCTATTACCAACTGGCAGCCCAAGTGGTGCCATGCTTGGTATGTCGTAGTTGTCGTTTTATATCGTTACAGGCGGTCCGTTGTTTTGCACAAAAGCAGCGTTAGAATGAATTGGTTGTTTGCGTGCAAACGCAATTGCTTCACCCCATTGCAGTTTAGCCAAACACTTGCGTCCTGCCCATGCGTCTCCCCCCTCAACTTCAACCGCGTCTAAAGCGTTCGCGCCTAAATGTCCTAGACAGTGCTATGGAGGATTCGAGTTCTAACTATCGAGTAGTGCAGTGGTGCACCAAGTGTCGAACATGCGACAGCCCGTCAGGGAAGGAGACCGTACGTTTCGGTTCAGCATAAAGGGTATCATTTGGTTTGTTGTTGTATTGTGTCGTTGCATAAGTTATGCATTAACCGTTGTTACAGATTATAAAAGAAACCGGCTCAAAGATATCTAAGTTTTGTTGTGGGGCACAAATTGTCGATATGTGCTCCCGCCGTGCTTGCTTACGCAAGGTTCTGTATGCTGTTGTCATCATGTTGTGAGTACCCTGGGGCATCTTTCTGGTCGCAAACTTCCCGCATTTTGCCATTCCTGGCTGCTAACGTTGCCCCTTTAATCGCCTTGCGCAGCGTTCCTGAACGACGGCTTTCCAGCTGGATATCAACACCAGGCTCGTCGCTTAACCACCAGGTACTATCCAAGTAGTTGTAATGTAGTGTACGTTGAACCTAGAGTGTTGCGTTTCCTTTCACAATGCACGGAGTGACGCCAAACCCGTAATTAAACGCCGTAATTTTATATTGGGCACTTGCATCTGAAATTGTGACACGTTGCAACGCGCCTTCGACGCTGATTGGCCGCGTGTATTATATTCTAATATGTTTATTGCTTATCAAGTTTGGTTGTTACTTTAATTTAAGGAATTACTACTTGAGGTGTACCTGTACACTCATTATGTTATTTTAACCAATATACGGATATTAAAAGTTATCTTTGTTTTTTTATGACTTGTACACGCGTCCTATGTTGAATTTATGTGTTTTTCTCTAATTGTAAAGATCAATGTAAGTGGAGCGATTTAGTTTAGTCCTTTGAAATGGCTTCTCGGCAGAGTCATCCGGGTGCAACCTGGACTAGATGGTGTTGTGCACGTAGTATAAGAACAGCAAATGGTGAACTAAAACGTTCAGTGTCAAAAGTGTGTGCGTTATCAATGGACAATAATCATTAATTGACTCTATTGCTTCCTGAATTGGTTATTTTTAGTATAAGATTATTTACTATATTAAGGTGTCTCATATACCCCCATTTTTTAATTTATGTTCAAACTAATGTATATATATTTGCCGGTGCGGCTACTGCAAGTCATATTTCGCTGGTGCCGCACATTTTGAACTTTTGTGGTGCTGTACCATCTGCGAAGGGAACTCGGCCGCATCCACGCTTACCTGACAGTGCTCTTAAGATCAAGTTGTTGAAAGGGTGTCGCAAAGACAGCTCCGTTTTACTTTGAGTTAGCTTATTTTACGATTAGTTTGTTTAATAGATTATGTGTGGTGTGTTTACTTAATAGTTTTGTTGTTTACTCAACTAAAGGTTGTTAAATTACCACTTCGAATTTTAATATACTGAAAGAAAGGGAAAATCCAGCCTGAAAACTCTACAGAGGGTATACAAATTTTCTATCGTTGGGCTAATGACCCACATTGGGACCAACACCCTAGAACCTCTGATTCAGAGAAAATCACACTAGACAACATGGCATGGAAATGGGAGACACGGAATAACCCTACGCAAAGCAAACATTACGAAAACTAAAAATCTGTAAAGGGCTTTCCTCAGAACTTCCCTCGAAAGTGGAAATTGTAACACTAAATATTTTGAAAAATCAAAGGCAATTAGGGGTAAAAATATCTTAACGTCCCTAATTATAATAAAACGATAAAGGGAAACACTTGATAATGCAAATGATATCAATTTTCAAATAAAAAAGTATTCCAGATGGGATTCGAACTCAGCGCATTTAAACGGGAATGAAGCAGGTAGCGGGCGGAGCACCCGTTGATCGCATCCTGCCACGGAACTCTGACTCATATCGCCGCGCAGCAATTTGTTGCACCAGATGAGAAAAGAAGGCCAACATTTTATTGCGATATTTGTATTGCAGAAAAACAATTAATTGCTGAATTGCAGAAAAAAATATTTCTAAATTATCAAACGAAGTGCAGGATTTGAGAAAATTGGAATACCCTAAACAGGATTGAATTAGCATTGAGCTTACTGAATCGGTAATATCCGAAATTGCCGAACGCACGAAAAGGTCCACTAATATTATAACATTTAATGTCACTGAACCTATATCTGAATTACGTGATTCTTGTGAGGCCATTTCTAATTTCAATAGGTACGTGACCATTTTGAACAGTTTTGGTACAGAATTGGCGAGTTTGCCTGTTTGCCTGTCTTTTTCAGTTATATTTTATGATATAATACTTTAGCTTTTCTGCACCAAAAGAATTTTAACACGCACGTACCCTTTTGGTCTTCTAAAAGGTTTAGTGAACCGCTCTAATCTCTATGCCGCCGTCGGTGCAGCTGTTTTATCCCGTCGCGTGTAGGAACTACTGGGTTTATTTCTTTTAGGTTTAATCCTTAGATATATATATATTGCCAAACCATTGTATATGCCGACCACGTCGGCCCGATGTAAATTTCGGCCATGAATTTGGTCTAATAGATCTGTTTACTGTATTTGACTTATGATTATTTCTGGTATGTGTGCATGCTTATTTACAGGGTGATTCCGCCTCGGTGTCAAGATCGATGTAAGGTGAGGCCTGGGAGCGGTTCATAAGTGTTGCAGGTAGGTCGATGCGCTTGTCGCTATACTGTTGGAAGGCCAGAGTTTCTACTTGAGTATTCTACCCCGTTCGGCTTTCACGTCTAATAAAAAGAATAGAATTTTTTTAACGGTGTAAGCGACATTTGGTAACAAAAGATTACTAATGTCAAAATAAAATTTGACAATTCATTTGCCGAAGTAAAAGATTGTTATTCAAAATGACTGATCTCTCAAATACAATAATATACCAGAAAGGGGTTTAAATGTTGAAGAAATATGAGTCATAGGCTCATAAGGTGTCATCAATTTATTACAATTAATGGAAATTGGAAAGTTCAAATCTAAAACACAAATGATATAGCATCATTTTTAGAAATCTTCTTGATAATTTAATATGCTTTATTAACATCTAAATTATATTAGATACATGCGCTAAACTCCAATATAGCCCACTGGTGCTTAGGCGCATACGCGTGATGTGATTCTCAGTTCTACAAATGTTCAGACAATGGAGGCAAAACACGGGAGTCTCATGCTAGACCCAATCTTGGCTGCCGTCAAGGTGCGAATTTAGGTTAGCTGCAGTTTAAGATTTGTGTGTACTTAGTACAAAAATGCCTGTGCATCACCGTAAAAAAGCAGTTAGTCCAATCGTCGTATATATAATATAGAATTTGAATTTTCCAATGAGTATTTCTCTTATCCATAGCTTAAAATCCAGTTCCACCACTGGCATAACAGTTCCTTTACGCGCATATTCCTTAAATGTCAAAATGTATCAGTGGGCTATACTGGACTTTTCCCGATACATGTTTTATAGGTGTCATTTGGCAAAGTATTGAATATTTTGAAGCACGATGAAAAAGAGATATAATTTAAAATAAGACAATTTCGGACATGGTTTTGAACTCTATAATAATCTATTGAGCAGTTACTTACGAATATTTAAGTAATATAAAACTCACAGGAAAATATTTATTTATCTGTTAAATGTTATTTTGTGTGATGTTAATCTGAATATCGTAAATAACTAATTGGGAAACTATAGTTTGTAAAACCCACGGCCAGGGGAAAACTAATGGCGGATTGCATCACGTGATACGTCCACTCAAACTTTTGACAAGTTATAAAATACCAATGTGTTATTTTGATATTAGTAACTTTTTGTAACTAAGCACTCTGTACACGGTTAAAAATGACAATAACTTGGAATACTTTTGCCTTCAACCAATAGAAAACATGACGACCGTATGGCCACACTATGATTATATAGTCACTATAGCGAGAGGGGCTGGGTGCGGCCTCTACTGGGGTTTGGTGCGCACTTGTAGGTTAGCGGAGATGCATGGGTGCGTCTTAGCCAAGACGCTGTGTTACAACGTGTCTTTAAAGATTGCTTGTGATTTTCTTGTTCGCACTATCACCAAACCGCCATCTAGGACTTCTTTTAGTTATTTTATAACAAGTGTGAGGAAGGATATGGGTTTTGGTCTTACCTGTTGGCGAAAGTTAAAGGAGATACTTTTTCGGTTGGTAATTATCGACCTAATTGGGCTAACTCGCCGAGAAGGGAAGGGGTTCCAACTACGCTGAAAAAGGAAAAAGAAAAATACGAATGGAGAGGGCGCCAGGTCCGCGACGTTGACTAATCCTTGCGTCGGACCTCCACAAGGTGACAGATAAATCCAGCAGAACAAACAAATTAGCTAAGTCTAATAACTTATCACAGCTTTATTGAATTGTGGATACTATAGTGCACATGCAATAATAAATATCTACATAAATATATTCCTATATCTAGGCGCATAGGTAACAAGGCGACGACATAACAGAAAACACATTAAAATTAGGCGTGCGCGGCACAGGCAATTGACAAAAATTACAAGTGCATAATAACCCAACGAGAGCGGGTATAACAAACGCAATAGCACCATGGGGGGGGGCTACACTAGCGCGTAAAATCTTCTCAACCTAAAGCGGCTCGACAAACGGCGTTCCGCGAAAAATTAAATAAATAGTAACAGACTAAGCGTATAACAAATTAATCTGCAAGCATCCTGTGAGGCAGGGTGCGGCAGAGCAGAGCAATGCAAGCATTCAGCCGACGTCTAGTCCCGAGTGTCACCTCGAAATGACTCTAAGTAAGATATTCAAAAATTTCTAATGTGCGAAAACACCGGCGTTTATAAGTCCATATAAATTCGAGGTAGTTTCCTAGAATAAAGACATCAGTATAATCAATGAACGCTTCAACATCTACTTGAATGTGCTCTTAACAAACTTGTATCTACGTAAAGCTGCGTAATCAAGATATGTTAAGGCGGAATCGATGGAGAGGGTTGCCGGAGTCAGGTCTTGAGTCACAGCCGAAGGTCGCGCGAAAGCTTCTTAACCTGGAAGTGACGCGGAATGGCCCCCGATAAAAACGCGTAAACACTGCTAAAACCTGCTACCGGTAAGTGCAATCATCTTACTATATTACTACTAAAACTCGCAATACTATATTATACTAATTTGTAGGAAAGGAGCGATCAGGTCTGATTTACTTCAGGATAGCCGAGGTACTTTTGCTTTTAACACTAACTATCGGTGAGTTGCCGTGCAGCGGGCTCTAAATGGAGCCTAAAAGTGAACTTCTAAAATAAAGTAACGAGCATAACCTGCTCTCGTATTATCTGTGTCCAACGATTCGCCTGAAGGGAACATACATGCACACGGGAGAAAGATTCACATAACATGCCCTAACATAAATTGTGGGGGAAATTCGCCTAATTTATCAAAAATACATACGGCGAGACAATTGGTATAGTGTGCTGTGTGCTCTTACAATAACTAGACGAGTGGTTTGCCTTCAGTAGTCTACACTCAAATGTATTCTTGCAGCCTGTGCACCTGGGGCGACGGAGACGGAGCCAAGGCGTCTACCTCCAGTAACAGCCCGTACGACGTAGAAGACCTCGCGCTGGCGCAAGCAAAGGCAGCGAAAAGGACTGAAGGTATGCAAGAAGGCGGCTTCGGATTCCCTAACGCCTCATCGAAACCGGCTAAAAAAGCACAAACATTCCCAAATAAACCCTCGATTAAGAAGCAGGGGCTATCGTCAGCTTACCTAACGTTGCCGGGTACCCAGGGTGGATGTGCAAGAAAAGTGCTGGCCCCACTAAATCTGCCGTGGTGTAATCGACGTAAGTAACCCCACAAACTAATTACGAACGTCTTAAAAAGGGCACCTGTACTTGTAGATCCTCCAGCTTAAATGTAAATGGATTTGGGGCAGAATAAATTCAAATTATGAAATCTGGCTAATTACTAGGGAAGTTGCAAGCGAAACTACCTATTAATTATAATGAAATGTTTAAAAACTAAAGTACAACTAGCTAAGTCTTTATTAAAGCATGCAAAATTACAAATTGAAACCACCTACTAATACTTAGAAATAAAATTCAACTAGAAAATTTTCACTAATACAGGGGAAGCTACAAAATATCCATAACACAAGTTTTAATAATGCAGGCTTAGTTTTTCCATACATTTATTTTTTTGTGTCCAAAGCAGATTGTGTAGTTTTTGGTTTTAAAATAACAGTTGGGATATTCTTTTCTGTTTCTGTGCTTTTAGAAAAAAAATTCGTGTTTAGTAAATTGTCGACTATGTTTGTATGCGTTTTATCTTCCAGCTCAACAATCAACAATCAACTTGGAATTAGAAGAAAGAAAGAATTCAAAAAGGGAATATGTGCAAAATAATACCTTTTTAAAATATCATTTAAAAAAGTAGGTCTTTTAAAATTAATTTCAGTGTGTGAAGTGCCACTCTTTTTCACTCATTGAAAAAAACTGACACTTTTCTTTTAATTTAGGAATGAACGATTTTAAATAGACGTTTTTCATTTACCAGAATGAAGGCAAATAAAATTCTATTCAAAATAGGATTGGATTTGAATATTTAATGAAATTTTAAAAAATCTTATAGACAACTTATGTTAGCGTGCTTATTTTTCACGCTTGTGGATTATTAAACTCGGCTGCGCCTCGTTTAATAATGTTGCACTTGTAACACTTGTGGTGTAAATGACTATTATTTAACTAATAGTTCTTGACTAAAAGCAAAAATAGGCAGAATTTTATTTTTAAGGTGCTCACCGTATATACATTCAACCGAAATATTCTCAATTTCGTGCCAAGTAGACATATAATTCGATATAATAGAATGAAAAGTATCGTCTTACCCTAACAAAGTTTTTGAGCTATACCGCCTACAGACGGACAGACAGACATACAGACAGACAGACGAAATTGAGAAAACCTGTCTTTCGTCATCGAGGGACCATGAAACGTGAAGATCTGAAGAAATCGCGGAAGGTGATCTTCGCGATTACAATACTTTCTTCGTTTTTTAGACTAGGGAAGTAATAAACAACGCTTAATTTTTTTAAGGTGCTCACCCTGTGTATATTTGACCGTAAGTATATTCGGGTTCAAGCCGCATGCAAAATATCGTCTTCTTCCAACAGATAATAATTTGTGAACTATACCATCAACAGAAGGACAGACAAACAAGAATTTAAAAAACATATTTTCCACGTACTGTAGTGAAATATACTGCATTTTTAAATACAAAATCATACATGATACTTTTGTGCATGAATTTCATATGATTTTTGATATGTAGGTATTTTCTTACGTGAAAAATAGCATGTGCAGCACGTGAGAAAAGTGTTTTTCCGTGCTTGGCGCGTCTTTAGACGAGGGAAGTAAAAACCAGACCATATTCGGAAATAAAACATGATAACAATTAAACTTTAATCAAAAATCTTAAATCTGCCACCGACTTGGTCTACCTTTTGCTCATATTACCTACATTTTGGCATCTTATCAATCAGAAGCCATTCTGCAACTGCAATAGCCAGTCCATGTAAATTGTTTAGCCGAAAGATGGGTTACCCTATACACCTTCCAAACGCACCCCAAACATTCGCAATCCATGTCCATATCATTCTTGTGATTGCTTCTTCTTTGCAAAATGCATAAACCACCTGATCAGGTTGTGGTCTGGTGTTGTCATCCATGTAAATGTAATCGTATCCCCGCTGATTAGCATACGGTAAAACAATCAGTCGCAAAATTTGATTAAATTGAGCATTCACGGTCTCATTAACAAATATAACTAATTGTATTTTTCCTGCTCTACGTATACCTTCCCAAACAGTAACATTGTGCTCCATATGGTTGATGCTCTATCATGAAATTTCCCAAATAGCGTTCACCCACTTCTTGCCCGACTCTTACCCGTCTATCAGATCCTCAACGATTTAAATCTTGATTCATCAGTAAATAACAAATTGATCCACTTTTTTTTCATTCTAAACAATATCTTAAGAAGTCTAACCTAGCTCTTCTGTGATTCTGCAATTGTTAAAGCAGTAATTATTGTTCTTTGAGTTCTGGCTTCTAAATTAACTAATCGATTCATCCTCTGCGTTGTTAATCAAGGATGACTTCTGCCATGTTTGTGGTCTGGAATATTCTCCAAGCACGTCCTAACACAGAATGAGAAACGCAAAGCCTTTCAACTACTTGTTTCTGACATATCTCTTGGTTAAACTGATCGACACATAATCTTGACATCCTACAATTCATCTCTTAGTTCTTGTCTTTAGCAAACTTAACTTAATTTTAATCGGCATGTACACAATACTTTTCATTTGAGCCTATATAGTCCAGGGAAATTAGACATTGCTCTTCGGAAAAATTCCCGGAAAGCTGGATTTTAATATGAGCCTTGATATTGTGGTTCTAAACAAAATGTCAAAAGTCCTCAACGATCCGAGTGCCGCTAAAAATTTTAAGGGGGGGCAAAGGTCACCAAAAACGGTATTTCATGAATATCTCGTTAACGGTCACTTTTACAGAAAAAATATTTATGATCAAATTTGTAGCCTATAAAATTTCTAACAATAAAGATATGATGACTTTTATTCGTAAAGGTAACCGTTTTGGAGATAATTCGATTTACAGAGTTGTAACGAATAGATGCACTCCTCAATGACATGTATATCTCATTGGAGTTGCGACTTGAAATATTCCAGAATTTTCTACTTTCAGAGCCCATAAAAATAGAAAGAAACACATATATAGTACACTGTGGTCTAGATAGAGAAGGAATGTGCTCCGAAAAGTTCCCCTCCGTTGTCATAAAACCTCAAGGGACATCAGCTTGCTATTCGTGTAGGAGCATAATAGTATATTATGTTATTAGGAGCAAAAATTATACTTTATTTGGCGTGGCTGGACTGTTTATATATATATAATTACAGCCGAGCCACATAAAAATACTTTGGTTCCGAATAACATATAGTTTTTTTTTTCAAACGTTTATAACAAATTATTTATGAAATTTTAAGAAACCTGGAATTATTTTAAGGTAAAGGATTGGGTAGACTGATAAATGTAGGGTGCTTTGGAGAACGTCACTATGACTATACTATAAACAACGTTGTGAACAAAATCCGAAAAAAAAACTTTATCTCGTCAGTCTTGCTTAAATGTAACACCCGATATAAATGACGTCGATACTTGCGACTCCACTGAAGATGTAGATCCATCACGTTTCCTGACCGAATCTATGGAAATAGAGAAGACAGCAAAAGAACAAGAAGAAGAAGAAGAAGAAAAAGATGATGAAGAGGAAAGCATACCGATTGAAATAGAGTCTGAAGATGAATATTAATAACTCCTGTTTTGAATACAAAATTGATTAATGAACAAGTTCACTATAATTTTTTTGTAAAATAAACATTTTTAAAACAAAACCAAACGTGGAATATGCCTACTGGGGACACCACATGAAAAAAACGCACCTTGTATTCTACCTCGAAGGTGGTGTGGAAAAGAGTGCACGTTTCAACTCTGTAAATCGAATTATCTTCAAAACGGTTACTTTTACGAATAAAAGTTATGATAACTTTATTGTTAGAAATTTCATAAGCTACAAATTTGATAATCAATATTTTTTCTGTAAAAGTGACCGTTAACGAGATATTCAAGAAATACCGTTTTTGGTGACCTTTGCCCCCCCTTAAAATTTTTAGCGGCACTCGGATCAATGAGGACTTTTGACATTTTGTTTAGAACCACAATATCAAGGCTCATACCAAAATCCAGCTTTCCGGGAATTTTTCCGAAGTTTTGCTTTTATTTTGTCTAATTTCTCTGGACTATACAGCCTGTTTTAAACGAAGTGTGCACTATTGCTAACTTCTTTATTATTGGACGTACGATATCGGTTAAATTAGCAAACTAGTGGCATTTTTTCTGTTGATTAGAATGGCGAAAACAGAAAAACAATTGAACATCGCCTTCTCGCGAAATTTGGAAAAGTTTACTTTTGTTAAATGGAACACCCTGTATATTTTTCAAAAACTTGAAATAAAAATGAATTTGTGATATAAAAGTCTTAATATACTATTGTCTTAAAATGAATATTAAAGAAGTTATCGCAAGTTTCAGTTTTGTATAAATTGTATTTTATTTTCAGGTAAACTACTCTTTTTGTTCATGACACGACAAAATTTTATTAAGAAAAGCTGTTCAGAATCAGAAATTATGGCCCTATACAAAATTTCAGAAAGATCTGTCGATTTAGATTAAATTTTTAATAAATTCAATAATAATAATAATAATGGTTTATTCTAAGTCGAACATATCCTTCTGAAATTTTGTATAGGGCCATAATTTCTGATTCTGAACAACTTTTCTTGATAAAATTTTGCCGTGTCATGAACAAAAACAGTAGTTTACCTGAAAATAAAATACAATTTATACAAAACTGAAACTTGCGATAACTTCTTTAGTATTCATTTTAAGACAATAGTGTATTAAGACTTTTATATCACAAATTCATTTTTAGTTCAAGTTTTTGAAAAATATACAGGGTGTTCCATTTAACAAAAGTAAACTTTTCCAAATTTCGCGAGAAGGCGATGTTCAATTGTTTTTCTGTTTTCGCCATTCTAATCAACAGAAAAAATGCCACTAGTTTGCCAATTTAACCAATATCGTACGTCCAATAATAAAGAAGTTAGCAATAGTGCACACTTCGTTTAAAACACCCTGTATAGTTATGCACGGTATACACACTTACCAGGGTTATACAGGGTGAGTCAATATTCACTCCCCAGCTCTCGGATATGTGTTCTACAATTAAAAATAAGACAAAAATGAAGAATGCTAAAATTCTGAAACAGAAGCCGCTTTGGTGTAAAATTGAAATATATTTTTTAAGTTTCATTTAATCTCAATAAATTCAAATACAAAAGAAAACTTAAAATATAAAAAAATTAAACTATCTTGGTCGATATAAACATCAGCAAAACATCTAATTCCTTAAGAAACCCACAAAAATTTTACTATTTTCGTTAATACAGGTATGTAACCTATGACTAAAGTTCCTGGCATTATTTATTTCTGCTATTATTGTGAATCCGGGCAATAACGTCATCCACTCTGGCAGGCACAGTAAAATAGACCTTTTCAAATATCGTGAAATTTTAGGTCTCTTAGTACTCCCATTTCGTTTCCGTCCTATTGGTATCTAATTCTGCCTGTGCTCCCCCTGTGGCATTGATGTCGCTTGCCAAAGCACCTGGAGGACCAACCTCGACGCAGTTGTGAGCACCCCACAGCCAAAAATCTATTGGAGTTAAGTCGGGAGACCGGGGTGGCCACGCTATTGGTCCACCTCTTCCAATCCGTTTATTAGGAAAACGGCGATTTAAAATTTCTCGCACTTGTAATGTAGCATGTGCAGGCGCTCCATTGTTTTCAAAAAACATTGTTGCGCGTGGTTGTAAAGGAGTATCCTCTAACAGACTTGGCAAAACTATTGTAATTTTTACCATTCAGTATTCTTGGCAGAAAATATTGACCGATGACTCTTTTTCTCAAAATACCTATCCAAGCATTCACAGTGGGCTTTGCTGATTCCGCCGACGTACAATATGAGGATTCTTATAGTGACAATAATGAAGGTTGTGGTGATTGGCAACTCCTTGCTGGTTGAAATGAAAGAAAACATGGAAAAAGTCAGGATTGCTCTGAATTTCATGTAATGTCCATCTGCAAAAATTTAGTCTCAATAGGTCATCTCCGGGATGCAGCATTTGAACAGGCTGTAGGTGGTATGGATGCACGTTGTATCTTCTAAGACATCTATTAACAGAGGATTGGGTGTGATGCTTATTTCTTAACAGCAAACCTGTACTAGTAGTAGGATTATTTTTAACATCCTGCAATAACTGTTTCTCCTATTGCCATGTAAGTTTTCGAGATCGACCGACATTTAAAGAGCGTTTTGGGGAGATACATCCTGTCTCCATATCACATGTTTCTACATTTTGGATTGTTTTGTGATCTGGATGACGGCGGTTCGGAAATCGTTCTCTGTACAAACGCTTGGCAGCACGGGTGTTATCATTACAAGCGCCTAAAATTGATCATATCGACGTATTCTTTGTTGGTATACCCTGCCATTTTGAATTTGAAAATACTTTTGAAGCTTTAAATAGTCAATAAATGGTATAAGTCAAATAAACATAATAACATCAAAGTCAAGTAAATCCATGACAACCAAATTTTTTTGTCTGGCCAATTTTATTACACTTAATAATCCGCAAATTGCTCAAACACAAGTTCTTTAAATAAAAAAGAGAATGATGAGGTGCTTGACCGTTAATAATAAAATTTAAATTTTACCTGAAAGCGGCTTCATTTTGGAAATTTTAGTGTTTTTCATTTTTGTCTTAGCTGAGGAGTGAATATTGACTCATCCTGTAGATTGCCGTATAAAACGCTATAAATTCAAAAGAATTTGAAGTAGCGCAACAAATCAAAAGATATCAGAGATAACAAATTAGGCTACAAATTGTTGTCCAGTCAAATGGTAGAAAATAGGGGAAAGTTTTGGTGGAGTTTTGATATTTGGTTCCTATATGTTGTTTGGGTCGCTGTACACGAATATCAGGTTTTCCAACACAAATTTTGACCTGAAACATGTTTTTTAAGCAAAAACGGTGTAAAAAAACCGATTTTGTTTAGTTTTTCAAAAATTACTCAAAAACTATCCGATTTCGTAAATGTTGGACCTATATGAAATAAAAAAGCATAAAATTTCCTACATTTTATGTACTAGACGTTTTTTTTTCCGAACAACCGTTCAGCCGCGAGAGCGCCGCAAAGTTAGGTGTTAAAAGCAAAAACAGGGAATTATCCCAGTTTATCTCAAAGTAACTCGAAAACTATCTATTTTTCGTAAATCAAAGATGGTATATGAAATGAGTCTTTATAAATAAATGTTGGAAAACCTATATTCGCGTACAGCAACCCAAAAAACATAGGAACCAAATATCAAAACTCCACCTAAACTTTTCCCTTTTTTCTACCATTTGACTGGACTATAACTTCGCGGCGCTCTCGCGGCTTAACGATTGATCGGAGAAAAAAATCTCAAGTACATAAAATGTAGGAAATTTTATCTTCTTTCATTTCATATAGGTTCAACATTTACAAAAAATGGATAGCTTTCGGGTAATTTTAGAAAAACTAAAAAAACCTTTTTTACACCGCTTTTGCTTAAAAAAAACATGTTTCCGGTCAAAATGTTTGTTGGCAAACCTGATATTCGTGTACAGCGACCCAAAAAACATATAGGAACCAAATATCGAAACTCCACCAAAGCTTTCCCCTATTCGCCCGTTTTGAGCACGATTTGACTAGGACTAGACTATTGGCCATATTACCATTTCTCAAAACTATTCTGAGACAAGCCATGCTCGATTTTAAACGTAAAAAAATAGCATGATGTTTAAAGCTGTACCTCAACAAATTAACGTGATACAAGGATTCTGACAATAGCCTCGTACTGCCGAGACATGTACCGGGTGGCCAATTAAGAAGGGCACTCGGCCCTATCTCGAAAAGTAATTGTCGCAGACTTGGGGTAAAAAAATTTATGACTAAAGCGGCCAAGAGAAAATGCTGGAAATTATTTTTAAGTTTCTAAAATGGCCGCCAGGGGGCGTAATCGCATTCTTGAATTTTAAATCCCGTTTTTGAGAAATATTCTTACATTACAGATAGCTAAAATGAACACCGTTTTAAAGCTGAGATAAATTATATTCTTTTTTGTTAAATGTTTTTTGCCCTATCTCTTAAGGGAAAGTGGTGGGGAGTGTCCGAACATTTTTGGAAAGAAATGTCAATAACTTCAAAATGGCTGAACGGATTTTGTCAAACTTGGAGTTGTTGGAAAGGGCGTTTCTTAGGCTATCAGCGCTGCCTTGAGCGGATTGATTTAAATTGCTTGTGTCGCCGCTAGAGGGCGTTTTGTGACAACACTACAAATGAAATGGATTTTCTCAAAAAAATTAAATGCAACGATATCACTTTTATTGCAACAGAAGATATGCAAATAAGTAGACTTAGGATTTGTATGCATTTGCATGTTTTTCTTGCATGTACCAAACATATGCTAAGTGACATTTTTAAGTGTTTTAATCACACGTGAAACACATACGTAAATTTGAAAGTGCATATAAATGCATATTTTGGTATTTTTTATAAATGCATGCATATTTTCAGTGTTTTAAGCCAGAACTGCATATTATTCCTGTTTTTTTTATTAATTCTAATACATTCACATGTTCAAATACTCGTTAAAGAAGAATTTTGAATAAACCTGACTGCAAATTCTGTTCTTTAAGAACACAACTCAAATACCATTGCCTCCAGAGCCTATACTAACACGTTGGGGTACTTTAATTCATGCAGCAGAATATTATGCCGAAAATCGTACGACACTCATTAATGACCAATAGAAAAATTAGTTCACTAGCCATAACCAAGACAACAACAAAATTTCTTGGAAATTTTTTCTAGGTAGACATTACTTCTTTCGCGTCCCGCTCGGGCAAATTAATACGACGTTGTTGGGACGCACTCAAAAAATTTCCGGAAATAATTAATGCTCTTATGAGATTATATGTGAAAATTTCGAAACTATAAAAACTGTGCTCAATAAATTTGATAAAAACGACGTCATATGTATCGAAAATGCACAAAAAGCAGAAAAAAATGCTGGTTTTCACTTAATAAAAAAAATAAATAATTTGTTACTTGGGCAGGGTAAAATTGGTAACGAATTAAAACATTACACATTAACAGAAATGAATAATTTTAAGTACGGCCCGGTAACGTCCTGCAATGTGGAAAGGAGCTTTTCTAAATATAAAAATATATTTACTGACAAAAGACACAAATTCATATTTGAAAATTTAAAAATGTATTTAATTTTTAACATTAATTGTAGTTCGTAAGTGTGATTTTTTAATTATTTATATGGAGTTAAGTAGATTAAGTATTCAGTACGCATGTATTTTGTGTATTATTCGGTTTTACTTGGGCTTTGTATTTATTCTTAATAAAAAAAAATTACTGGTATATTTTATTGTTTAATCTGACATTTTTATGCACATTTCTGCTTAAAATTAACTATAGCTGCATATACTCTAACATTTTAAGAGCATATTTAAATGTATATATCCGTGATTTTAGAGAGCATATGTACATGCATATTTTGCCATTTTTAAATGGATACAAATCCTAAGTCTACAAATAAGGGTCTAACACGCTAGTGAAAACCGCATTTCGAAATTTTTTTTCTAACCTAAAATATCAGTAAAGGAAATTAAAACTCGAAATAACGTCGCATCTTTGGGAATATATTTTTAGTATACGTGCCATTATTAAATCCTAATTATCGTTCTTTTAGCAAAATATATATAAATTTACTGTTAAAATACCAACATTATATTTAAAATGTCAATAATAGTTAATACTCATTCAATATGATTGAATATTGCCCATCTGTCCACACGAAATTCGAAATTTTTAAAATGCAAGTGTGCTTTGGAAAACAAAATAGCAAAAATTATAATGGTGGTGTTTAAGAGCGCTCTATACCCTCTCCAAAGTTTCTACCGCGGGGCAACGGTGTATGCAGAGGTAATATTTCGAAATGCAATGGGCGGTCTCAAATCGGTGCTAGACGAGATAAAAGTACCTAGGAACAGTCGGTGACGTCATGACTTTTGTAATAAACCAGCGCCGACTGTTTTTAGCAATTTTCGAATTTGACGTTTTATGTTGTTCCCTTATATGGGACATCAGAAATTTGCACCTTAAAAATTCCCAAAAAACTAGATAATTGTGCGTAGCATAATTTATTTGTTAGAAAAAATCGTTTTAATTAGTTTTATTTTGAAATTTTGGAATATTGAAAAAAAATTAGCTTGGCACATTGATATTGTTTCATGGAGAAAATAATGTTAAGATAATTTTGCAAAACTCCTATAATAAAATGAGAAGTAAAATTCTGATAGACCCATGTATAATGCTCTTAAGTGTCAATCATATTAAGATTGCAGCTATTTATAGTGCATTTTGGTGTCCTTATTTGTAAAAAATGCCTTTTCCACCTGTAGAAGTGTTTGATATGTTTCGTGTTTATTTTCAAAACAATGAAAACGCAACTGTTTCTCTTAGAATCTATGCGATGGAGTATCCTAATAGGCGCCATCCAACTGTCAAAGTTTTTTGTGTGGACAGAAAGGCAATATTCAAGGGTAATACCACAAGCAGTGGATATATTTTTGACAAATATTTTGTCGTTTCCATGTAAATTATTGCCTTTCGGCTCGTGACATTTAAATGTGATTTTGTTGAGTGAAATTTGCAATAATTTCTATGGAAATGGCAAAATATTTAAAAAAATATATCCACTTCGAGTGGTATTTGGGACGACTATTTAACAATATTAATACATAACGATTAACTTTATTGAAAAATATTCCAACAATTAATATAATTCTTCATTCTCAATTAAATTCAGCGGAATACTTCCAAAACACAGCATTTTAAAATTTTTAAAACAAGCCACACATTTTGTTGGGGTTTAGTGTTACGTAATCTAGCGATATCACCAAGGACAGAACATCGTTGCTAAGCGATACTTCGCAACAAGGCTATTTATTTTTTGAGTAGGTACGTACATTGTTTTGTGAATATTTTGCATGGTGCCCAATATTGAGTGATATACTGCTGTTATTGGTTGAAAAAAGCAAATGTCTGCAATGTGATTGGCTTATATGTTATAGTGTTGAATAGTCAATCATATTGAATGAGTATTAATTATTATCGACATTTTAAATATAATGTTGGTATTTTAACAGTAAATTTATATATATTTTGCTAAAAGAACGATAATTAGAATTTAATATTGGCAGGTATACTGAAAATATTCCCAAAGATGGGACATTATTTCGAGTTTTAACTTCTTTTACTGATATTTTAGGTTAGGAAAGAAATATCGAAATGCGGTTTTCACTAGCGTGTTAAGCCCTTATTTGGCTATCTTCTGTTGCAATAAAAGTGATATCGTTACATTTAATTTTTTTGATAAAATCCATTTCATTTGTAGTGTTGTCGCAAAACGCCCTCTAGCGGCGACACAAGCAATCTAAATTAATCCGCTCAATGCAGCGTTCATAGCCTAAGAAAAGCCCTTTTCAACGACTTCAAGTTTGACAAAATCCGTTCAGCCATTTTGAAGTTATTGTCATTTCTTTCCAAAAATGTTCGGACACCCCCCACTGCTTTCCCTTAAGAGATAGAGCAAAAAAAATTTAACAAAAAAGAATCGAATTTATCTCAGCTTTAACGTGTCCATTTTAGCTATTTGTAATATAAGAATATTTCTCAAAAAACGGGATTTAAAATTCAAGAATGCGATTACGCCCCCTGGCGGCCATTCTAGAAAGTTAAAAATAATTTCCAAAATTTTATCTTGGCCGCTTTAGTATAAATTTTTTTACCCCAAGTCTTTACGACAATTACTTTTCTAGATAGAGCCGAGTGCCCTTCTTAATTGGCCATCCGGTACTTATATACAGGGTGTCTCAAAATTGACGCCCTTGCTTCTGGGATTAGATTCAGGGGGCTAAAAGAAATCGAAAATGAAGAATGGAAAATTTTCCGATTGTTATTTGTTTTCGAGTTATTGATGGAAATGTAAATAATAACTTCTGTCGCCCGGTCGCTCTAATTTGTTGTGTAGCATAATTCAATAAGGTGGTAATGGCGATGTTAAATAGTAATTTTTGTATTAAGAGCGCGAAGTGAGTGTTTTGTGAATGCCACAAAAAAGTAATTCGAACTCGCAAAAAACACTTCGCGCACGCAATACAAACAATAGTTTTTCTACAACCGTCAAACAAGAATATCAATATTATTTCGCTCTAGTGCGCGAAGTGCATTTTTTCACGTCGTCAATGGTAACGTAAATGAATATCCCATTTTTTCACACGTTAAAAAATGGCCTTCGAATTTGTTTTTTTATTGATAACTCGATAACAAAAGACAAACGGAAAATTTTCCACTCTTTATTTTCGATTTCTTTTGGCCCCCTGAATCAAATTCCAGGAGCACGGGCGTCAATTTTGAGACACCCTGTGTATTATATAATAAGAAAAAATATTGGAGTCTTCGAGATTGTCATGTCCAAATATTTTCAAAATCAAATTTTTTCACCATTTTAGTTTTCCGTCAGTGTATTATTATGATTGAACGAAAGTCTACACAAAGAAAAACTTACACCAAAGAACAGAATCAAAGTACTATTAATGAACCAAGATCAGTAATGTTAGTCTCTTCTACTCGTAATCACCACCATGACTTCCAAGTTGTGAGGTGAATGAATAAATTGGAGTCTTCTATGTTAAATTATTGAGCTTGAAATTAATTTAAATTTTTACGAGCGGTTTCGGTTTACAATGTGTATTCATTTAAATGATGGTACAAAATAACAAACTGGAAAACTTTTAGTTATTTTGTGTAGCCTGTCTAAAAGCATTTCAGTACCTACCCAATTTGTATTTTCTTTGTTCAAAAAGCAAACATTTTTGGCAGTTTAGTAGCAGTTCTATAATTATTACCACGGTCAGAAAACTGTTTAATTTCCTCCAAAAGGACTGAGGCATTGAACGGCTAGGAGAGAAGTTCACAGCTATGTAAATGCAGCGTGAAGAATTGGAGCGTTTAGCAGAACTGGATAATTAACTATAGTACGGGCTGTAAGCCATGCTTAATTGCTAATTATAATTACAAAAGTGCAATTAAATTATATCAATGCGAGCACAACTGTAAATGATGTTCTTTTGCACCCCATTTAGCACGACAGAAACGTCGTGCAAAGTCAGCACAAGCTTTCGTAATCGGAAAATCGCACGTACTTTTACTAAGAAATCGAAAACGTCTGCAATATCAGGTTAATAGTAGGATTACTTAATATATTGAGATGTGAAAGTTGATTTAGAGTAGTATTAAGTTTTAGCTTGCAACGTACAGGGCACATTATATCATTACTGCGCTTTTCATGTGGCTGCATAAAGTTATTTCTTGCAAATATTGTTCGAATACTCAGTTCTATTCTCGTAGAGTCGGTAAATTTGTTAGCAACTATGTGGATACGCTGTTTAAGTAAATATACCATGTACTTGAACTGAACAATTTAAATTGATAATATTCAATTTTGTTACTAGTTGGTGAAGACCTACAACGTATTGCACAGATAATGCTCTATGTTTTTACCACCATGTACACTATATTTCAATTATTTTAACTATGGAATATATTGTTATGGAAAGATTCAGTAGCCTCAACTACTTATTATTTGTTCGTTGAACTTAACGGCGACCAGTAAAATTTAGCGGAACTAGGTAACGATTCCCATTTGCCATGAATGATACAAAGAGAGCAAAATACTAAGCTATATGAGAAAAAGCGAGATCGACATACTGGGAGGATCAATTGAAAATCATCTCGTTTAGTTCTCACAATTTGCAGTTTTGGAAAGCATTTCCATTTTGAACACTAAAGTGGAAAAAAACAAACGCATGGAAATAAAACTATTTCGACTTCCTGCATCGATCTACTTCCGTTGATAGAACGACAATGTAATTTTATTAACTCTTCGATTTGTGTTGATCAATTCGTTGGTAACGTATTCTCTTCTGATATTCCCAATATTGCAAGTTAAGTTAGGAGAAAAATCAACTAATTTTGTTTTTAATTAAGTTACTAAATTAATTTTCAAAAAGCATGTTTCAAAAAGAAATTAGTATTAGCCAAGTTCAAAACATTAACATTTTTTTATTAAATAGGTGTGGCGCTTCGCTGAGAGCTTCAGCTTCTTCAGACATTTTAAAAAATTACATTAAAAAGTCAATTATTTAATGGATGTATCTGTTAGTTAAGCATTTTATTTTAAGATAGTTTAGTTTAGGAATCCTTTTTTTTTATTTTAAGGTGGTATCCTCGATTATTTTGTTAATATCATTTTTATTTTTAAAATATTGGGTTTAAAATATTAGACAGTTTTAAACTCCGTGTAATCGAAAAGGAAAATTTCAAAAATTTAACTTCTGGGGGTGTACAATTCTGTTAAAGTCATAAACGTGCATAATATGGATGTCTAAGTTGCCTAGAAAAGATTTCGCTGTAACAGTTTCCAAAATTTTGGGACATAAAAATGTAACAACATGATTTCCCGTCTTAACAGTTAATAAAAGGAATTCGGCCCCAAAACTAAATGTGTGATTTGAAGGTCGAAAACCACATTGCCAAAAAAAAAAAACAAGTCGATATCATTCATACTTTCGCTAAAAGAAAATTATAACCTATAATTCAAGTTCAACTATTGTAAGGAATGGTTCTGCAAGCTAATGTATATAATGGAATGCTGTTAAATGATGGATGTCATGGTTCTGAAAAAATTACATCTAATATTACGTCTTGCAAGACGTTAAACCCCAAAAAAATATTTTTTTATGTAATGGCTATATAAGCTATACGTTGGACTATCCATATATTTTATTAAATGTAATGGACCACTTTAAACTAGCCCTTTATTAATGCAATGCCCTTTCTAATTATTTTTTTTTAAATCAAGTTCTCTTATTTCAGGTGGTTCGCCAAATCAAGATCTCTATTAATTGAATTTTAATATTACAGTTAATGACATTTGCTGTCAAACCGATTTTCAAAACTCATCAAGTCAGGTATTGACAGTTGCATTTTTACATTAATCAATTCATTAAATTAAATATTGCTTTGTATTATTGTATTTCACTGATTGATCTTTATTCAAAATGTTTTAATATTAATTACTAACAAAAGTTGTCACTTATTCAGCTTAACTCGCACAATTCCATACACCAGTGCCTCCTGCTTCCAAAAGATCCCAATGTTGTCCTCGTTTGACACCTACAGCCTACACCTGTCAACCAACTCCAATACCCTGCTGATTCTGGCTGCAATCCCTCTATCAAACGTCAGCTTTAACTCCAACCAAACCTGGTAAGTTTCAGGTTTATAACTGCAACAGCTCTTATCTTGTTTCTTTCTTAGATATCCTTCGGTACTCTGCAATCTCCTCTGAAGTGGTCCAATTCTGGTAGCACCATCACAAATCTCGTTCTATTTGAATTACTTTATTACGATGCAACCACCAATGTCAAATATGAACATGTAATTATGCTACACGTTAGTCAATAAATTCAATTCTATCCAATTTTGTCATTCTCTAGTTCCTTTAATGTAATTCGCAGCACTTAACAATCCCTTCACCGATTGTGAGTATTTTATAATATTAATATTTAGGCTCCATCTTTAATACCTCGTAGATTTATTTATAGCCTTTATATTTGTATGTAAACCAAACAACTATACAAATTATGCACCAATTTCCATTTTTATTTAGTCAAAATCACATTTCAAAATATGTTATACATCTTTCTTCGAGTTTATTTATATAACTACCCTTAAACAAAAACTTGTTCTTGTTGGATACAATTCTTCTGCACCCTCCATATTTTAAATTATCTATTATTACAACTTAATAATTCACATTATCATTATAACACATTTGTCAATCGTTACCTTGGCTTGTATTTTATTAAAATTTTCTGTAACTATTAAATTAGTATATTCAATTAATATCAACATCTCCTCTCTCATTGTCTCAATTAAATTTATTAATAATGTTTAAAATTTAACACCCATCAAGATTTAATTATATCAATCTTCCAAACTTATTCGTTTTAAATATTTCTTTATTAAAATTGATTACACTGCCTCATGTATCATAACAATATATTAAGGTACCGAGAGATGCGATCATTGCCACTGTGATTCGAACATAATATTAATGCCCTCACCCATAACATGCAACAGCAACTATTTTATGGTAACCAACCCACATTTTTGGATCCTTAACAATTAAATATCATAAATGAAAATTTTTGAATGGAACGGCGCGACGCGACGATCCTACAGTGACACTAAAGGTCCACCATGAAACTAAATAATACTTTAACAGAATTTTACACCCCAGAGGTTGAATCTTTGAAATTTTTCTTTTCGACTCCACGCAGTTTAAAACTGTCTAATATTTTAAAAATAAAAATTATATTAACAAAATAATCAAAGATACGATTTAAAAAAAGGATTCCTAAAGTAAACTACCTTAAAATAAAATGCTTAACTAATAGATAGATCCATTAAGTAATTGGCTTTTTAGTGTAATTTTTAAAAATGTCTGAAGAAGCTGAAACTCTCAGCGGAACGTCACACCTATTTAATAATTTTTTAAATGTTTTGAACGTGACTAATACTTCTTTTTGAAAATTAGTTTAGTAACTTAGTTAAAAACAAAAGTAGCTGATTTTTCTCTTAACTTGACTTGAAATACATAAACAGCTGTAATTCAAAATTCCCAATATTAACAATTGATTTTAAAGTGGCTTGTTTTCTTACAAACGGAGCATTTAGGAATATTTTTATTTTCAGATTCTCGAACACTTTCAAAGGTTTTTCGAATTTCCGCTGACCGGTTTTCTTTTCACTTTCTCTACCCATGCGTTTCATGCACTCTTTATTCATCTAACTATATTTCCGGTGCAGTTTTACATTTACAAATGCATAATATTTGACAATTTTCGATAGAAAGACAAATTGTTACTGTATAGCTCTTCTACGTATATTTCCCTTTCGAATCTTCTGGCTTTGGTTAATCCACATTTCAGCTTTCTTTTCTAATTTGGGACTTCGTTGATAGTGATCGTTATTTAACGTTGCCATTGCAAAGTTCACTTCAGAATTGTCTGACATTTTCGGACTTTCTTAACTTTCACATAATAAAGCTGCTATTTTCACTGAATTGCCAACGTTTGGGGGATTGGATGTCCCACCTTTCCATCCATACGGCTTAGTAACGTGACCTGGTCCCAGAAGCTGTTAGTTATTCGTTGAAGCGGCAAGTTTTATGTAGTGCAAACATGTATTTCTTTAATGAATGTAAACTGCCAATGCAGGTAAACATTTAACTAACTTTAAATTTTAAAAAAAGTATGGCGTCAGTTATACTTCATTCTAACAAGCACCTACCGGATTTTGTTTAAAACAAGCAGAAGCTGCTCAAATATATTGGAAAATGCTATATGTAACAGTCCCTGCAATTCACCCCTCACGTAGATACGTTAAATTGGAGAAGACGTCTCGCATCTCTTAATATATGAATAATTATTTATTTGCGAACATGAAACTCTAAAATACTCCTATCGTGGTTGCGAACGATCACTAAACAACAAGCTGGTCCACTCCTGTAGTATTCTCTGGTTGAAACTGACTTCAAACAATGCACAAGAAAAGCTAATCTGCTTACAAAACTATACTGACTTTAAAATACATGAACTCATTGAGAATAAGAGAAAATCAGATTAAATCCTCAAATAACCTACGTGCGAGATAGCTTGGTCCAAAACATACATAAAACAGCCTCAATATCAATACAGAAAGTTAAAATAATTGTTTTAAAAAACGCAAGTGTCTTCAAAAGTGCAACATTAAAAACATCTGAAGCCGGTACTTATTTTAGTCCGGCTCGTGCATTAACACAGAACGCGATTTTAACACACCAAATAATGTGTAACGCTCAGTATTATTTTGGTGTTCCTTGTAAACAGCGCCTTTGAATTCTGCTTCCGCATCTCTATAATAAATAACCACGCTCGCATCTCATTCTACAGAACGTCGCCGCGAGAGAATTTTATTTTCCAAATGCGCAACCCAGGCGATAAGAGGGTGCATTGACTTTTGAAATTTGAGTTTCTTCCTTCTCACGCCAGATTTTGGTAGAGGCAGCCGATGTGAGGAATCGCTTGTGAGCTGTAAAGGGATTTTGTCACTCATGATTCCCAAAGTAGACTGTGCATTTTAGCGATGCTTTTTGTTTTATACAAACAATTGCTAGAGCACGCTTAAAAAAGCGTTGCAAGCGTCTCTTAATGCCAGCTTTTGAACATAGGGCAAGGTTTTCTGAATTATTTCGTTTCCGTATTAATTAACTTGGTAATTAGCTCTTTCTTCCTGATGCAATGAATGGAGGTAATTTTCTGAGTTCACGGCACCAGCAAAATGCTACTCTGTTCTGAAAGCCGCTCCCCGCAACCATTTTCCACTGCAAGGGCATCATGGCGGAGCTTTCAAGAACCTAGCAGAGTATGTATCAGCTGCAATGTCGTGAATTAAGGTGGTGCGATCTCGACCGTCCGGTAAATTAATTTCCATTTTTATCAGTTTGCATGCCGGCGATCGAGCGCTTTTTTTGTCAGTATTATTCGCTGTAATGTTTGTATAGCATTCTGGATATCAACTTATTGTAATATTTATTATCAATTGTGACATTATGATGTTTGCTAGCATTATAGATTGTAACTTTTTGTAATTGTCACATGTGTTGTTTGGAATTTTAATTATTCATATAATTGTGTCATCATGATTTGGGTGACTCCAGTCATAATTATTTATTATTTAGCCCTGTAGAGCCTCAGGTTTTACCTGAATTGTTTATTAATTACTACTCCTGGGCCTTTGGAGCCTTTTATAAATCAATTACGATTATTACTTGTGACACTGTTGGTGAAATTAGTTCTATTTACTGTCACTGTTATATTTTCTTTGATTTTCTATACTTACGACCCTTCATGAACCTGTTCGTGTTCGTTTGAGACTTGGGTTGTAAAGTAAGAGGCATCCAAGGTGATTTGCTTTGGTAATTAGATTTGGTTTTTGTTGTGAATGACGATTGGTGCCCAGTTGTATAAAATTAAGAACCGCTGTCTGGTCCTTATTCACGCCATATCCTGCCGAGGGTTTGAGCTAGCTGGGGCCACCCACTCGAATTTGATCCATGCACGCACATGGACGGATACATGCACAGAGACAGATCAATTTTTATGAGCATTGTGTTTCCAAAGGCTGACTATGATCAGGTACGATGGCGCTTTTCTGTTTTGTTATTCCCATATTAATTACATTTTCTTTAGCTCTTAATTAACAGTTTCATCCAAGAGTTTATCTCGGAAGCAAAGTTGTTAGCCTATTCTCATTTTCAACACTTGCTGGCGTTCTGCCTAGTTGCTGCCGTTTGAGGGTGCCTTCGCTACAATTACCGGTGCATCCACCACGATTTCGACCAATGTGTATAGCAGTTCACGACCAGCATATGTTTAACCGCAGGGTGTAGCAACCCCCGACCGGCGTTTGCCTGTCAGCAGTTTGTGGGCGCTGGGAGAGCGAGGTTAGTTAGTGCTACTCCGGGATTAATATTATATCAACTTATCTTCAATACCTGAAATTTAAATCCGTACATTTTAAACCCGTCAGTATTTAAAATTTAAATTTATACTTTCCGCAATTATTAACATGTAATGTTCAAATTCTTACATTCACTTGTTCTAATATTTGAAGTTTTTGCGTATATTTAATCATAATTAATATTTAAAGCTGCAATTTTGATGTGTATTGACCCTTTGTTAAGCGAGCATTCACGCCTTTTTTATTTCAATAGCCTAAACAGAAAGGTTTTATCAAATGACTAAGGTATGCATATGCCAAGATTGGTTTTGATGTTGAACTAAAAGTTAAAACGAAGGTAATTTGTTTTGTTGATTAAAAATAAAAATCAACGTAGCGACCACATTATTAATAAATTTCAATTATGTCAATGTGACCATTCAAATTTTTTATTTACATGACTAATAAATTAATGTTTTTGCGCCTACTTGTGATTGATTTATTTGAGGGTATTCAGGTAACTCGTATTTCATTAACTTTAAATTATGGCAGTAGCCTGAGATAAGCGTCGGATTAAAGCAGTTAATTCTAACATGTGCTCAAAATAATGCTAAGGTAAGTTACAGATTCATTAAAAAATTATAAAAGAACCTTGAGATTAAGTTTTTATTAAGAAGCTATTGTATTATAGAAACATGAGAGCAAGTATTAGTGACCTACGGCGCAAGCTTAGTTGATATTCAAGTAAAATCTTAAACACAGCAATATGTATTGTAATGCTAGGCAATAGAAATGTAATAGGAACTCGCCTGTAACTTAAATACCTTTTGGGAAAATTAAAAAGAAAATGCAACAAATTTTTACTCGCAACTAAAATGGTTAATTGTCCCGTTCTTTATTTTATTTATTTGCAATATTTTGTATGAGACTAGCTCCGGTGAACATGAAATCAACTTATCTCAGCAATTTGAATGATTTTAAAGCTCTGTAGGATTTTTAATTTAGAGTAGGTTCAATCATTATAAATACTAGTGCATCTGCACTACTCAGTTTACTGTAATATAACCTCACAAATTTACTAAACACGCAAAATGATCAGTTGGTGCTAACAGCGTATTATATGAATTTTAAAGCTAAAAACTTCAAGAAAACCATAGGTAAATCAAATCAAATCTTCCGCTTAGCAACAACGAATTGGGTTTTGTTTCTAGCTGTGACGTAAATCGAAGCGCGCTCGTCTTTTGTTTTACGCCCGGTAAACTGGCGTTCTTTCTTAAAAATTTACGCCTCCAAGGGACGCTACCTCATTATATCGAAGCTGTGCTATGCTGGACACTTGGACACAAGCTGAACTCCTCGTAGAAGGTGTATTCTTGACGAAACTTTGGTATCCCAGAGCTGCAGCAACTTAAATCCTGTCAAAACACCTACCTTCTTGTGGTGACAACCTGGCTTCCGCAGCGGCTGAAAGGACGCCGACACTCTAAATCGCCTGAAGTGGCTTCTTTGGAACCAAATCTTCTCCGCATGAGCAGTTACACCTCTCCTCTAGGCGTAGGACATGGGATCTCTAGCTTTTGATGCTGGGAAAGTGCTCGTGACGGCTTCCGAACTTGACAGGTGCGAGCAGGACCCACGACGAAACTTGCTTTCCACAATTTTATTATTTTATGAGCTGTTTTACTTTTAAAACTTCTCCCACATATGCACAACGACTTGGTAAATAACTGGGTACACAAATTAGACTTAACAAACAACTTTTTATTTTAAAATTTGTGTAAATTTCAGGAGCTAACTTGCCCACAACTTGACATTGCAGAATCAATTTCACTATCGTTCAACAAAATCTAGTCGTAGCTTAGTAACCATGATCTGGATTTGTTAAAAGGTAATCAGTTTTGATAACATTTTTATATTATTAGAATAAAATTTGATAAGTTTTCTTAAGTTCTAACAAATTGTCTTTTTTTCCCATAAATGTCACTAATCGCTGCTCTGCTCTTTTAACACTTTTGTTTAAATGCACTGGCACTTTGAGTTCTATTTATTTAACACGTCACAAATCTTTCTCATTCGGTTGCCGTATTTTCACACTGCTCTATGCAGATTC
Source organism: Agriotes lineatus (assembly GCA_940337035.1). NCBI lineage: Eukaryota > Metazoa > Arthropoda > Insecta > Coleoptera > Elateridae > Agriotes > Agriotes lineatus. The sequence goes on from OW679198.1 coordinate 47,235,324, forward strand.
TTAGCTTTATCTTGCATCGATTTTTTCTACCTTTCAGCTATCTTGCCTTTAGCTGGCCGTGTACGTTTATTAATACTTTACGCTCATACTTATTATGCACATAACCAATCTTTTTACATTTTTTATTTACATATGGTTCGGTTTCAAATATGCTCAAATTTATCAATTAAATTATATTACATTAGCTATCTTAAATCTTTCTTTTGCTTAAACTTCAAACTCAACCTTTCTGAAATCTGCTTTGCTTATGCTATCCTTGATCCCTCAAATTATCCTTCTTGCATATCACATCAAATGCATTTAATATATTCAAATATTGTCAAAGTTGCAATTGAATAAAATATTTCAATTCTGTGCTTAACTTGACGTTGTTCAATAATTCTCTAAGCATTCAGAATTAATTTTTGAGCAGTAAACCATTACAGTATATATTTTTAAACATTGTTTATTTATTTAGACGTATGAAAATTGCAACGAGTGTTTCTTATTTGCTTTTGTTGGCTGGAGTTTCAATTTCAATAGGTCCGACTGAAAGACCTTTCGAGATTTCTTCAGATTTTCACGTTTCAGGGTCCATGGATGACTAAATACAGGTTTTCTCAATTCTGTATGTCTGTCTGTTGGCGATATAAAATTCAAAAACTATACATTGGAGGAAGAAGATATTTTGAATACACATTATATATCTACCTGGATTAAAACCGAGAAAATTTCAGACAAATATTGTAATGACTAAAGACTTTTTAATATAAATAAATAATTAAGGGTAAATCACCACAAGTATATAAAAAAATAGTTTCAATTAGAATTCAAATATGGTTTCTCAAGGCTTATTAAAATGAAGTTTGTATTTGTATTTCATTTATTGGCAACTTGTCTAAATAAGTTGCTCCGGCTTTAGCATGAAACAACTCTTAAATCTGCAGGGTTAGGTTGTAACACCTAGTATAACATCTACTGTTGAGTGTACATTTTGAACCTGTATGGCAAACACCCGACTTGGCATCTGACAGCTTAATCTTTAAATTGAACGTCAACACAGTGATGGTTTTTTCACACAAAATAGTGTAACTTTAATTCAAAAACATCAACAATTTGACAAAATTGCCTCAGGTAAATATGCAATGCAAATAATGACGTAGAATAGCTATTCTGTTTTGTTTACGTGACGTTAAAGGGACGCGAAAATTGGGAATTGTTTCATTTCCTGCAACTCCACCTAAATCTGACGCCAAACCGCTAATACAACGGACTCTACCACGATAAAATTTCTCTCGATGGATGCTCGCAGCTGGAACCTATTTCTACACCTCGTACAATATCTCCTCCAGGTGCTGCACAACTTTCAAGGCCTCTCGACTTCCCTTTGCTGATCAGATTTACCTCTAAATGTGGGCTTCGTAGCCTGAATACGTTTCCAAGGAACGGCTTGACAATTACACCAATCTGGAACTCTCCTGGCTTCTGATTTTTGGACGTAGACATCAAGGAAGGACTCCTCTCCACAATACACATAAAATGTCAGCTGGCTGATGTCCGAAAGTGGTCGAAAATTTGCCTCGATGTCGGACCCACTCGGTCAAACTTTGCAGAGCACTTTCCTCTTTACTGGGAGATTCTGGCACGATGAAACTATTTACACAGGCACTATGCAGACGGGTGATTAAAATAAACCAACTTTGGACTCACACAACGTCTTTTAATATTCAAAATAATACAAGTTCCTGGAGCCCTACTTGCACACCGCTATCCTTTATTATAGCTTGGGTTAACAACAACAAAAACATCAGGTACCTTAACAACTAATTGCAACTGTTTTGGAAATGAATTTTGATATAGTGCTATTTAGAAACTATACTGTTTTTCAATAATTTTCAGTCGTAGCCCTTTATAACCTTAAATCTCTGCTTTTAATCACTTTGGTTTTAAGTATCACTGTTTGACCGTTTCATTATCACTTCACTATGGTTTGCCTTCTAATTGTAGGTTGCCTTGTCATTCTCTTTGCATTCTATGCTTTATTACACCGCTTTCGTTATCTTTCACCTGCGTTGCCGTTTGTTGGACTCGTAATTTTAACATTAACTCTTCAAATAACTTTCGTAACGCTTCAAACATCTCTGTATCAATGCAAATTCACAATATTGTCTTGAGTTTACAATGTTAACTCTATCAGTCCACATAATTTGAGTAAATCTGCCATAACGAGCACATTTTATGAATTTTAAGTTAAACGTAACCCCTTAGACATTGTTTAATCTAATGCCAACCTCTGTCAATCAAATTATAGCTACTGCTAATCATATCTTGTGCATTTCTTAATGTATAACAATTACTTTGATAGGAGTGTCGGCCGAAATTAAAATTAACTTGTTACACGGCTGCTCCAACGCTCGACAGATTATCTATGAGGGGCCATAAAAATTGCCCAAATTCCAAAGGTCGATCCTAGAGCCGCGCCTTTCGTGACAGCGGTCGGTGAAAAGCAGGTCGAATTGCAGTTTACCAAGGGCTGCTAATTTTCACACAATATGACGTCCGAGAAAATCGACTCCACCAGCCTCTGCATAAATCATTCTGTAGCCTAAGAAAGAAGGGCGGAAGCAATAAATCCCGGAACACAGTAACGAGTCCGCTCAAAACTCAAGCAGTTAACCGTCACTCCGAACAAACGGATTGCATCCTTCAAAAAACGTCTAAGCGAGTACACGATTTGCATCTTTAAAAGCGCCGCAATAAATAGCCGCATGTAGATGAGGGGAAAAAAGCTAAAAACCGAACTCTCTAATTAATTAATCGCCTCGCAATTAGCCGAGATACGAATCGAAGATGGCATACCTGCCGGGGCCCATTTAACAGCAAGCAAGTCGATGCTGTTCAAAGCGAAGCGCTCGGACGCACTAATTAAATTAACTCATACAGTCGCCGCGCAGTGATTGAACATCGAGAAATCTTGATCAAACCATGTCGTGTTTGGGCTCAAATTGTAAAGCTTCTTCCGAGCAATACAATACGGTTAAAAGCGAAGTGCTCGGACGCAATAATTAAATTAACTCATACAGGCGCCGCGCAGTGATTGAACATCGAGAAATCTTAATCAAACCAGCTCGTGTTTGGGCTTTAAATTTAAGTTTTTTGTCAAGCAAGACAATGCGGCTAAAATCAAACCGCGAATTAGACGCGCCACTTAATTAGCATCACGCATTGCACAATCGCCTAAATGAGCGCCTCCAGAAATGTGTCTTTACGGCACGGGCCAATAAGCATCGAGAGAGCAGAGCACAAAGGCGGTGGCCCCTTTAAATAGAGAAACCCCAGGCCAGAAGAATTCACTCGTCCCGAGTCCAGCAGCCAACAGCCATCCAAAGATCAACAGCCGCCTCCAAAAGTCTAACCAACCTAGAAGGAAGTCACCTAGCCGAGACTATCCAGTCGGGGAAAGCTGCCTTTCTGGACTTAGCTGTCTGCCGCTTCCGCTGGACATCTGTCGCCGTAGCTGAACCCAGCCGCCTGCCGTCTTCGTGGGACTTGGACGTCGAGTTACTTCAGCCGTTGCCCTCGAGAGGATGATCACCGCCCGCACCTGCCGCCTACGCCGTTCTCAAGACGTCGAGTCACTTCAGCCGCCGCCCCCCGAAAGGACGATCAGCGCCCGCTCCTGCCGCTTACGCCGTTCCCAAGACATCGAACCACTTCAGCCGCCGCCCCCGAGAGGACGATCATCGCCCGCACCTGCCGCCTACGTGTTCCTAGGACGCCGCGGCACTTCAGTCGCCGCCCCCGAAAGGACGACAAACGCCCGCCCCTGCAGCCCCAGCCGCTTCTAGGACGCTGCGTCTTTCCGCCGCCGCCTCCGAAGGATCCCACCAACTGAGGAATAAATAAATGTAATAATTTGCACATATGTCAGGCTTTATCCTTAACAAAAATAGGACCCAACAGATGCGCAGTTTTAATCGTCTTTATTTGGCTCGCTGTAGGCGAATTTCACTTTTGAGCTGCAGGTAGACGTACGCCTGGCGAAGAAGACCAGATTTTCGTTTCGACTTCCTATACCACTGCTTCAGTGCTTGTTTTATATATACATATATTAAATAATAATGGGGATAACGTACAGTACACTTCCGCAAGATTTTGTAAGTCTACAATTTCTAAATATGTTTCTAAATTCTTCGAAAGATCCATTTTTAAATCTTTTGGAACATTTTGCTAATAAGTCATATTAAATTCTTTGTCGGTTCCTACTCACTTGCTTGTTTTTTTTTCTTTTATAGCTTTTATATTTTCACATATTATTTCATACTAATCGTCCGCTTAGATTGTGCCTGTTGCTCTCACTGAGCCTTCTTTGTATTAGTGGCTGTTTTCTTGCAATAGTGACTCATATTAAGCTTAGAGGAGATTCTCTTTTTTTAAGATAAAATACGGAACTCCGGATTATTCATTCTATTCATTCATTAAACCCTATAGTTGTTTATATTTTTACAGATGGTATTCCATTCAATTCTTCTCGATTCTTACTTGCATTTTAACTTCTACTTCTGCATTATAACCTCCATATGTAAAGACCTTTCCACTATCTGCAACCTAGGGATGCGCTTGGTAGCTTGAAACTGGGCCCCGAGTCGAATTATAGATTTTTGAGGTTCAAAATAGGTTAACTTATAACGAATTTAAAAATTAATATGCACCTTATTATTGGTACAAATGATTAAGTTCACGGCTGATTGTTACATTTAGTGAATGAGTTACGAAAAATGTATATCTGATTTATTTTATTTTTGCAAATTACAGTCTGTAGAATGATAAGAGAGTTTTCTGAATGAATTATAGCAGACAGGTGAGACAAACCAACATAAAACACAGAACTGGCAGCAGACGCATTTTAACACGTGATCTTCGACGACAACATTAAATATAAATAAATACACGTGTATTTTAAATCTATGTTAGAGCTTTTAGTACAGTATTTTTAATGTAACTTGGTTGTTTTTGCTTAAAAAAGTTTATTTAAATGTAGTATGTACACTTATTTGTTTATCAGAGATTTTTGTGAAAAGTTTCAAGATCAAGTGATTTTAAAAATGAAGATTTTGACATTTAAGCTGGGTAAAAAGGTTCAAGATAATTTCAATGTAACTGGAGGCGGGCTACTATAGGTTTTTAGTACATGATTAAAAAGCACGTGATTAGTGACATTTAGGAATTTAATAAATTTATTATCCCAATATTGCGTGCAAACACCGATTTGACTATTCTGAGCATGGACGTTAGTGGAGTAGTTTTGAATTTTCACGTTCTGTTAATTTTCTAACTTGACACTTTATGATATATTTTAGCGGACTTTTCCCACTGTCTAGGGTGTTTATCACACGACGTTTTGGGAGTTTTTGTTCCTGGTTAGTCCTGCGAAGGACTGATATTGTACGTCTTTATACGTTCACTCGTGCCTACCCCGGGGTTTAAACCCGGGACCGCTGATCGCTGTGATTACTAGTCTGTCACTCTTACCACTAGGCCACCAGCGCGGTGGTAGACGGAAGAAGATCAAAAACTCCCGAAACGTCGTGTGATAAACACCATAGACAGTGGAAAAATTTCGATAAAACATATCGTAATAGACCACTGCCAAAAATGACATCATTCAAAGAACAACTTGACACTTTATGTCCTTTGCATGGTTGCGACAGTTTTATTCAGAGCTAAGTTGCTTATTTTTGTTTTGCTTCCGGTAAGTATTAATTCTGTAATATGTGCCACGTCACTGTTACCATCAGATTTACATTTTGTAAACGTTGTTGCCAACAATGTTAATTGGGTTGCCTATATTACGTAGTCAAGTGCTCTTCAGTCTTTTTCGATATATCTGTATAAATATATGGAAATACATTGAAATATGGTTAATTTTTAATAATGCCCAATGATAATTGTAGTAAGTAAATTGAAACAATTAAGATCTTTATAATGCCATATATACGTAATTATAAGCGTTCGACATAATAAACCCATAATTAATACTTCTTCAATTTGATAGGCTCAAATATTTATAATAACACACGAAATGATGCATGCAAATATGGGTTCAATAATAGTATAAGAAAATAATTTATAAATTAAAACAACGGTTGAGTGTTCGAGAATGCCGTGGGATTTGCGTGCATAAAATCCAGCGAGCGTCTTGTATTATGTACAACATTAACAATAACGCATAATAAATAAACTTTCGACTTCTGCGAACTGAAACTGCCCGTGCACGTAATAATTTAACAAAACAAATAAGATAAGAAAATAGAATTGTTTACAACTTAAACATTTAAATAATTTTCTCATAGGTATCGTATAGGATCGATAAAATTACAATTTAAAAAACCCAAAAAATCGAAAGTATGTAAACCAAATAAAAAAAAAGCTCGTAATACCGTAAGAGGTAGAATTTGTTTTACCGATTTTACCCTCCATAACTTTATAAAAAATAGATTTAAGATTAATTATATTTTTATCTGAAAGCTGACTGCAGCAGGGCCAACGGTAAGAATTTAATATTAATTTTTTTTAATTATCTCCATTTCCACTGCAGATTGAAAAAAATGAAAATTCAATTTTTATAATTCCACTATTGCTAGCGACAGCGTAAAGCAGTTTTGATATCACTAAGGTAGTTTTTCAGACAGATTTAGAATTTAAATTAAATATTTTAGTTTTAATTGCTTGTCAATTTCGTGATTAACGCACATTTTAAAGGTGTATTTATTTTTTATATTTTTAATATGTTTTTGCTTATTCTTTGGGTATTGCTACTCTAGGTAGTCGACTAGCTGCTTCTTGGTGTTTGCTAAAAATGTATTAGCTAGTTGCTCTTGGTTACAATACGTCTATAACTTTTACTAAATTCGCCATCTGGATCGTTTGCCCTTTAAACAATTGTACCTATTTTATATCTGTGTCACTTGCGGTGGTAGTTGTATTTTATTTGCTCGAATGGTTCCTGCAACTGTTAAGTGATGTTCTTGCAATAATCGACTTATAATTTCATGCCCTGTCAACCAGCCATCCATCGCGATGTTTGTGCCAGATCCCAGATAAATGCATGCACATTCGCTCCGTTACTGCAGTTGTTGAGTTGTCCGTCTTGAAAGGACCATCGGGCTAAATCTCTCGGTGTTAAGGATAAAATGTTTTGGTATCTATATCTATATACCAGAGAGAAAAGCTTCTGGCAATGTTTGTTTGTTTTTTTTTAAACAAAGTAGTACAGTTAATTGAATTTTGTTATCATTTTATTTAACATAGTTACCCTTCAATTCTATGCAATTAACAAAACATTTATAAAGTAACTTTAACCCTTTGGAAAAAAGTGTTTATATGGTCTGCAAATCAGGCCTCCACATTCTACATATCTTCATCGACCAGATGAGTTTCGCCTCTGACATGGTTTGCACATTCAGTTACCGTGAGCCTTAGCTTATCTTTTAAGGAAGTGGACGAAACATTGAGTTCTTCTATGTCAACAATGACGCGGTCCAATCCCGAGAGTTGTTCGTTACATAATGACAATGGCTGTGGACGTAAATCGCTTCGTCATTTTTTAAGGCTTTCTTGAGATGAAAATTGGTAATAATCTGAAGGGGTCAAGTTAGGAGAATACAGTGGATGTTCGATGATTTAAAAGCCAGTTTTTGCAGAGCAACAAATGAGTTGTGAGCAGGTGCGTTATCCTCCAAAAACAATACACCTTTTGAAAGTCTTCCACCTAGTGTTTCCACAATTCAAACCCAAAGTTTGGTTAATATTCTTCCGTGGTCGATGGACGGAGACGAGCACTTTTCTGGTAGATTTCTGCACTCGACAGTTTTTGGGACTCTTTCCACATTTCTTTTGTTTCTGAGTCATAATAATGAACCCAAGCTTCGTCCATTGCAACAATTCGGTCCAAAACGGTTGACCAACCATCTTTAAATTGACTGCTAAATATTATCACTCTCATTCGCATTTTATCAGCATTCAGGTATTTGGGTATCCATTTTGTTGATGATTTTTTCATACCCAATTCGTTACGAACTGCCGATTAACGATTTTTTTAAATCAAATCATGGACAGCATTAATTTTTTCTGTTGTTGATATCGAAATCGGCTTTCCAATTGTTTGTTCGTCTTTAACATCTTTTCTACCCCTCATAAACGCAGCTACCCAGTTTTTTGTGGTGGTACTCGAAGGAAACTGATCTACTGATGTTGACTACTTGTCATCATTAATCTCCTTAACTGTTTCAAAAACATATACTAGACGGTAACTGATTTTCTCAAAATGTAAATTTTGTTCCGACATGGCTTTTTAGAAAAATTACAATTCGAAAACGTTTGCTCCCTTGGATCACACATTTTACACTGGTTTCTATAGTAACGATATTCACTTTTGTTTATTAGAAATTACTAAGGTCCACTATTTCTCAATGCTTCTTTGTATACAATGTACGTTTATTGAAAACAGAAACGAACTTTTATAAACATTTTACTATCAACTACTATTCGGCAAAGTAAACGAACTACTAAAATTAATAGAGATCTTACACCACATTTCCTGGAATTATGGGAATCACAAAACATTATAGTTCTACCTTTCAGCTAATGATATGACTGTAAGTTCCCTTACTTCATTCTACTACATAAAATTAGGGTATTCACGGAACGTTATAAGAATTTCGAGACGAAACTTTTATACTTTAGTCGACATTTGGGGAATAACAGTATATCATAGTGTTACTTTACAATAGTGTCCTCTTCTACCATTCCTAATCATCTCTTCTATTGTAACACCTTAACTACCACACTATTTCACGCTTGTTTCGGACGTCTTCTTTTTCTTTTTCTGTCAGTTCCTATCTCCAAAATGCTATTAACTATTCATATTATCGTCCTTCATTTTGAAAATTTGTACGAACCACCGAAGTTGATTTTTCCGGATTATCTTCTGTAATCTACTTTTTACCTGATTTGGCAACTGAAGCGGGGATTGACGGCAGCATACAGACGTTTACGTCAACTATAGTTAATTGTGTTTACAAATCCACTATACTGCAATGACCCTCTGCCTTTGATAATAATAAAATATAGGTGTTATTAAAATAAATACTGGCAAGGGAAATTATCACTTTATAATTACTTGGATTCAATTGCGAACCTGCCAAACTCAAGGCAAATTAAAAGAGTGTACTAAAAATTACAACAACTAAATAGTTTATTGCCCTTTTCTTATCTTATCTCTTTGCATTAAAATCGGAACTAGCTCGGTAGACATGAGACAATCTGGTTTCAGGGTTGCAGGACTCAAAAAAATTAGGAAAAGCTTGGTATGACAACTAACTTATTGTATGACAAATACTCGAAAATCTTTCGGGCAAATGCACAATTTCATCTGACATTTAGCTAACCTATAAATTTTACTCAACAACAAGATGATCTGTGGTGCACAAAACAGCGTAAATTGAATTTTAAAACCACTAAAATGGCAAAGATGCATCAGGTAAGCCTTAATTCAGTGACGTAGCAACTACTAAGTTCGTTTTGTTTCTAGCTGTTATGTAACAAGAGACGCGCGACTGGTTTTTGTTTGATATCCGGCACAAAACATATTTAAGAAACGCTACTTGTTTTTATGGAAACTGAATGGCTCTGGACCACTGGGATATGGCTCTCCACCTAGTAGACGGTCTGAACTTACAGCAGTCCAAAAATTAAGGTCCTACGCTTTCCCTGTGAAAATATACCTTAATCGGAGGCTTCTCGGACGGTGATCACACTTCCAAATGATGCCACGGGAATTCTGGACTGGTTGGGATTTCTGCACGTACTGCTTCTTGAATATGCTTTCTATTCATAGCAGGCACTATTCTTCCTGGACTATGCAGCTTCCACAAGGAAAAGGCCCCTCGAATTCACTCTTACTTGGACGATTTCTCTGCTGACCTATATGTTCCACCTGGACCTCTTATAATAATGGTGAGGCACTAACACGCCATGAAGGAGCTTGGCCTGCAAGGCGGAAGGTTAGAGCTTCCGTATCCTCGCTCTCACACCCGGCTGTCGCGTGTCAAATTCATGACACGTGGTGATGTGGTGAGCACCACGCATTAGACAACCGCATTATTACTCCTTGTTCTTTCGAACGCAGGTTCCCAATTATTTAAAGCGACTGGGTAGGCCGCCCGCCAGGCATCGATCTGGGATTTGAACTCCAGACTTCCGCGCCGCAGTCCGATGCTCTAACCATCAGAGCCACGCTGGCCCTGGACCTCTTAACAACTGGCAAATTACACCCACAGATGGACAGGAGACTTGTGAATAACTATTCACACAAATGGAGTAACTAACAACGTATTTATTTACAATTGCATATGTGCCCCCCAACACACAATTTTCAAGCTTGTTTAATTATTATCAACAAATGACAGTCAGGTTCTCTAAGAAACAGATATTCAAATGTTTATAAAGGAAATTAGGATTGATAACATTTTTAACCTTATGGACTACAGTTTTGATGTCATGTCTTTACCTAACCACTCATATTGTCTTTTTCTTGAAATAATTGTTACAACACATGCTCTGCTTTTAAATCACTTTTGTTTATAATGCACTGTTACACATTGAGTTTTTTTAACGTCTCACTAATTGTCTCTCGATCGGTTGCGTTCCATTTTCATTGCTCTTTGCAATAATTATTTTGCAGGCACGGTTTCGTTTACCTTTCAGCTAATCTGCCATTTGCTGGCTTATACAGTTTTACTATATATCGCTCATATTCTTTCTGTATTTAACAAATAATTTTGTATTATACTATTCACATTATGTCTGACATTAATAAGCTCAATTCCAACAGTTGCAAATTAAATTGCATTAGCCCTTTCGAAAATTGATCATATCGGAAACTATGAATGTAACCCTTCTAAACCTGCTTTGTTTCATGCTAACTTCTATCCATCAAATGATTAGTTACTGCTCCTCACATCAAGTGCACTTATTAAGGTAAAGTATTGATTATTTTGTAATAGATAAAATATTTAATTCTGTGCTCATGTTGACCTTATTCATTTAGTTAATTAGGCAATCAGAATTTCTATGGGCAGTGAACCATCACAATACGTACAAAACCAAGGCGTCGATAAAGCGAACACGCACATTCGCCTCAGTACATACTGGCTCTCATAAGAGAGAAAAATCGAATAAGAAGATTATGTCAAAGTCACAAACTACAGCATCATAAGAGGTTGTTAAATCGGCTTGTTCACCAAGTGACTTGTGAGATAGATAACTATCGCATCAGTAACTACTACAAATATATTTATGAATTAGAAATTAGCTATTCCTCACTGTGGTGGGCAACCAAATAAATATTACAACGTACCGACACCTTAAGGAAAATAATTGAAGTTACTGCAGCAACCAGGAAAAAGTATTATTATTCCCAGATCACATTGAACATACCTTCAAGTTAGACAATGACCGAACCAATATGCAATTTGTAGAAGAAGTTGGTCGGACTGTTAATATAAATCTACCTAGACCATTAGACTTAAAGTTGGTTGATTTGTAATGCCCAAAAATAGCAGCTATAATTAAAATATTACTAAAAAGACACCTGGACATGACCTAATCCCCAACAGAGTGATTAAATACCTCTCGTCTAAGGCCTGCTTATCTAAAAGCTACTTCCCGAATATCTGGAAACATGCTGAAGTGGTTATGATCCATAAACACGACAAAGATACGAAAAGGGCGACCTCTTATCGACCGATCAGTCAATGCTCTCTAAAATCCTTGAAAAAATTATTAAAGAACGACTAAACTCTTTTCTGGACAGTCATAATATAATACATAAACATCAATTTGGGTTTAAAGCCAAGCATTTTACTGTGCATCAGTTGCTCAAAGTTGCGGAACCCCAAATTAGTGCATATGAAAGCAAGCAGCATACATGTGGTTTATTGCTAGACGTACACCAAGCTTTAGATAAAGAGTGGATAAATGGACTGCTATTTAAGCTGCTGCAAATATCGTTAACTGCCAATCTCTTAAACATCATTTGGTGCATCCTACTGGGACACAAAGAAAGTTCAAGCAGATCTCCGTCTTACTTGGAGCTACCATATTAATAAGAAGCTGAGTGAGCCATATGCTAGATTAGCCTTGTTGTATTCTCTAATTAACAGCTGCTCAAAGTTGCGGAACCCCAAATTAGTGCATATGAAAGCAAGCAGCATACATGTGGTTTATTGCTAGACGTACACCGAGCTTTAGATACAGAGTGGATAAATGGACTGCTATTTAAGCTGCTGCAAATATCGTTAACTGCCAATCTCTTAAACATCATTTGGTGCATCCTACTGGGATACAAAGAAAGTTCAAGCAGATCTCCGTCTTACTTGGAGCTACCATATTAATAAGAAGCTGAGTGAGCCATATGCTAGATTAGCCTTGTTGTATTCTCTAATTAACAGTTGCTCAAAGTTGCGGAACCCCAAATTAGTGCACATGAAAGCAAGCAGCATACATGTGGTTTATTGCTAGACGTACACCAAGCTTTAGATAAAGAGTGGATAAATGGACTGCTATTTAAGCTGCTGCAAATATCGTTAACTGCCAATCTCTTAAACATCATTTGGTGCATCCTACTGGGATACAAAGAAAGTTCAAGCAGATCTCCGTCTTACTTGGAGCTACCATATTAATAAGAAGCTGAGTGAGCCATATGCTAGATTAGCCTTGTTGTATTCTCTAATTAACAGTTGCTCAAAGTTGCGGAACCCCAAATTAGTGCACATGAAAGCAAGCAGCATACATGTGGTTTATTGCTAGACGTACACCAAGCTTTAGATAAAGAGTGGATAAATGGACTGCTATTTAAGCTGCTGCAAATATCGTTAACTGCCAATCTCTTAAACATCATTTGGTGCATCCTACTGGGATACAAAGAAAGTTCAAGCAGATCTCCGTCTTACTTGGAGCTACCATATTAATAAGAAGCTGAGTGAGCCATATGCTAGATTAGCCTTGTTGTATTCTCTAATTAACAGTTGCTCAAAGTTGCGGAACCCCAAATTAGTGCACATGAAAGCAAGCAGCATACATGTGGTTTATTGCTAGACGTACACCAAGCTTTAGATAAAGAGTGGATAAATGGACTGCTATTTAAGCTGCTGCAAATATCGTTAACTGCCAATCTCTTAAACATCATTTGGTGCATCCTACTGGGATACAAAGAAAGTTCAAGCAGATCTCCGTCTTACTTGGAGCTACCATATTAATAAGAAGCTGAGTGAGCCATATGCTAGATTAGCCTTGTTGTATTCTCTAATTAACAGTTGCTCAAAGTTGCGGAACCCCAAATTAGTGCATATGAAAGCAAGCAGCATACATGTGGTTTATTGCTAGACGTACACCGAGCTTTAGATAAAGAGTGGATAAATGGACTGCTATTTAAGCTGCTGCAAATATCGTTAACTGCCAATCTCTTAAACATCATTTGGTGCATCCTACTGGGATACAAAGAAAGTTCAAGCAGATCTCCGTCTTACTTGGAGCTACCATATTAATAAGAAGCTGAGTGAGCCATATGCTAGATTAGCCTTGTTGTATTCTCTAATTAACAGTTGCTCAAAGTTGCGGAACCCCAAATTAGTGCATATGAAAGCAAGCAGCATACATGTGGTTTATTGCTAGACGTACACCAAGCTTTAGATAAAGAGTGGATAAATGGACTGCTATTTAAGCTGCTGCAAATATCGTTAACTGCCAATCTCTTAAACATCATTTGGTGCATCCTACTGGGATACAAAGAAAGTTCAAGCAGATCTCCGTCTTACTTGGAGCTACCATATTAATAAGAAGCTGAGTGAGCCATATGCTAGATTAGCCTTGTTGTATTCTCTAATTAACAGTTGCTCAAAGTTGCGGAACCCCAAATTAGTGCATATGAAAGCAAGCAGCATACAAGTGGTTTATTGCTAGACGTACACCAAGCTTTAGATAATGTGTGGATAAATGGACTGCTATTTAAGCTGCTGCAAATATCGTTAACTGCCAATCTCTTAAACATCATTTGGTGCATCCTACTGGGATACAAAGAAAGTTCAAGCAGATCTCCGTCTTACTTGGAGCTACCATATTAATAAGGAGCTGAGTGAGCCATATGCTAGATTAGCCTTATTGTATTCTCTAATTAACAGGAAATCTTAAATGTACAACGCTACTGTATCAGAGCATACTACGACCAGTGTTAACGTACGCTTGTGTGGTGTGGGGTGCATCCTCAAAAACAAATATAAGGAAAATCCAAACCTTTCAAAATAAGGTGTTGCGTGTACAGACACGTTTCGATGTTTGCTACCACCAATTCATTGAGAATGCAGAAATCTGTTATTACTTTTCAGTAATTTTTTTACATTTTCACCAAATTTCCCTAGAGGCCCCTCTGCATCATTCATTCTTGCATTTAGATTACCTATTATAATTATATAGTTGTCCTTCTTTGTTATCTACTTCATCTTGCATTTCTTCCCAAAATTTTGTTCTTGTTTTCACTTTTGTCATCCTCCGTCAGTCCAAATGCCATAATAATTGATAGTATTTGATTTAATTCATTTTTAAACTGCACTTTCATTAAAATTTCGTTTATGAGGTTCTACCGCACTATTTTTTCCACGTTTACTTTTCGATAATGCATTTCCGCCCTTGCTCCCCCAGTCTCCTCTATTCCATTGTAGATTATCACGTGACAACTTTTCATTGTTACGCTTCCGTTTTTATTTCTGTGATGGCCAGCAATTTTAGTAATTTTAGCAATTTCATACTCTTTTATTAACTCAATTGCTTTTCCTTGTACGCTTCTAATATTTCATGTGTTATTTTTGCCAAAATCGTCTTCCTGCCATCCTGGCCGCTATTTACATATAAAATCTTCTAATTCTTAAGTTTGAAGAAGTTTTTAAGAACTTTTAGTTTTGTTTTCCAATTCATTAGTGTAACCACGCGCTGATCTTGATTTATTATGTAACCTTTATGTAACCTTTGGTCGTCGGCGACTCTGATATCTTTTGCATATCATGTTTCAACTTTAATACCACTTTATTATCGCTATATTTGTCTTCTTGTTCTCTATCTCTCTCTCTCTCTTGCAATTCCAGCTCATACCGGGATGTCAAAAATTATCATGAAAATTTTTGTCTACACAGCACTTTATAAAACTAAGTACACTTGAACTACAATTAACTGAATTATTAGTTCATATGGCTAACAGTCTAATCATCAGCTACACAAATACGCAAAATTATGTAATTTAAACCAAATGTATACATTAAATTGATAGGTAAAATCAAAATAACAATGGGATAAGTTAAACAAGATGTGAATTTTAAACTTTGACAGTTCTATGCTACAGATTAGGTAAGTTTGATTGTTTTCAATGGCTCCCGCGATCAAGTTTATTTTTAATTTCGAGGTATTTTAGTGTTGATCTTTTACTTTCTAACTGAGCTCTTTAATTCCCCACGTTTATTGTATCTTCTTTATTACTTCGACACGAAGTGTACGAAGTATTGAAATTCCCTCATATCGAAAACCACTCTGAGTCAAATATCTCTAAAATTCGAGCCAACCAACTAATGAACCCACTATATCAAATCTCCGTCTCGGCGACGGCGGTGCGGATCTTTTGGTGAAGATCCCAGCCCACTAGATATTTGGGGGTGCCTAAACGTGCTGTGCGGGGGATGTATGTTCGTATGTGCACACGATTCCGGTCGCCAGGAACCTTCCTGAAGTCTTGGATCGTTTTCATACGATAGGTCCTCCGAAAATGAAGGCAACATCAACTTTTGAGCTATGGTCGTCGGCAAAAAAAATTTTTTTTTGTTTTTTTTTTATAAATAACTGGTTCATAGCATTTCATTGTATTAGCGAAACGGAGTGATGCTGAGTATCGAAGTATTCTTGGAAAGCACGGAAGGGCGCTTTTCTTGGGTGGGGGGTACCGTATATTTTTTCCTTGATGTTCTCATTTCTGCACTGCCTTTTTTCGAATCCTTCAGTGATTTTTTTCTGAATGTCTGCATTTCCGATTTTTATCTCTTGCTTATTTTTTCTCATCCCGTTGTTCCACATGTTTTCAACAATTTATTCCATTTTTCTATTTACTGTTTCTTGACGTTGGCAGTGATATTCTGCTGGCATTAAGAAAAACACTAAACTTTATAGCTCTACCTTTCAGGCAAGCATACACTGCTGTCAATCGCCTTATTTTACCCGTGTTGCTTTTAAAGCAGCAAGTGTATCAATAACATGGTAAATTTTAAGTTTTTGGACAGACTCGCTTTCTATTGATAACATGGCTAGGGAGATTAATCGGGTTTGTGCCATTAAAAATAATTTTAAGTGTCGCGAATGATTTCTCCTCTGAGGCAATCGTTACTGGTGAAGCCAAAAATAAAATTATTGCTGTTGTTACATGTTTAATAGAAGTAGACCAAATGTCATAAACCATCACCAATAATTTTAATATCTGAAAAGTGTTCGTAATTTAGTTCAGTTATAAATGTTAATCTTATTACTCGGCTCAGATTATTTTCTGAAAAATCTTGTTTATAATGATGTGCTAGCTCTTTAGCAGTCTTTACGATGTCTTCTTCAGAACGGGGCATACAAATTTAAATCTATTACTTTGAATATAATACCTACTAATTTTACTTAGACTCGAAAACCTTTGCTTAAATGTGTTCAATAACAGTCTCAAAAGTAAAAGAAATACACTAATCTTAACAGTGTTTCTGCCCGGATCTATAATTCTTTCGTCACGTGACAATTCGTCAAACTAAGGTTTGTAGAAAGCATGTAGCCGGCTGGTAAAGTGCTTGCGCTTGCAATCGATAGGTAGTGCGTTCAAGCTCCACATCCGGATATTGGTAACATCGAACCATATATCTATTAGCTAAGTAATAGGCATATGCATCGAATACTCTCTGGCCGGTATACTGAACACCTTTAGTGGTCGTGACCTCTGGAAAGGGCGTTCTCCTTACTATTTCGTAGATATAGCCACCTACCCGGGCCATGGCCGAAGAAGACTTATAAAACCACACTTTGTGCGGCAATAACAAGCTATCAGCCTATATTAAGAGGAAGAAGGTTTGGTCATTTTTACTCTTTTCGGGTACAGGTTGTAAGGACATTTTTAGTTTGTATGAACGTACGGTTTATTTAGCATTATTTTCTCGATTCCGAATTACGATTCCGCCTGTATATTTATCTCGGAGCGCGTATTTCAAACAATGGCGACTGTGAAGGCGAAATAAAAAAAAGAATCGGGATGGCCAAAACAGCGATGACAAGCTTAACAACAGTGTGGAAAGATGACAAAATAAGCAAAGATACAAAAATGAGGCTAGTACGAACATTAGTATTTCCGATAGCAACCTACGCTTCAAAGACCTGGACAATAAATGCAGCTTGTCGTAGACTCATTGAAGCATTTGAAATGTTCTGTTGGAGAAGAATGCTCCGAATTCCCTGGGTCGAGCGACGTACTAACATATCAATTCTTCAAGAGCTTTACATAGGTACCGATAACCGACTACTGCGGAGCATTCAGAAACAAATCCTAAAATTCTTCGGTCACATCATCCGGAAGGATGGTTTAGAAAAACTAGTAGAACAGGACAAAGTAGACGGTAAAAGAAAAAGAGGTCGCTCACCAAATCGTTTTATAGATCAAGTACCACACTTTACAGGCATTCCACTAATACAATGCATGCAACAAGTAGAAGACAGAGATGCGTGGCGGGCATTAACACATTTTTGATGCAGAAAGGGGTCACGACGTTCGAAAGCGAACAACGACTTAAGAGAGAGTCAGCAGTTTTAAACGCACTCATTCTATGTTATCGCTATTTCGCGCCTATTGGCGCGCACGTGTTTCTTAATAACCCGTCTGGCGACGTGAATTCTTGTACGAATTAGAGCCAGTGTAAAAGACAGTTGCCGTCCGTCAGAAAGCTCGTTTTTGATGCGTGGCTAGAAGCAACAAGTGATTTGGAAGTTGTCGTACCGCCACGCACCTTTCGGGATTGCGTGAGCAAGGCCTTGCGTTTGTTGATTGTGTGATTAACGGCTACCGATTTGCTTCTTCGGTGTGTGTGTGTGCCGCATGTTTTATTCCGTTATTTGAACTTCCGTCGATTCTGCGAAAGTTTTGCCAGCTGTTCAAGTGAGTTCTTCGAAAGGTAGGTCCAATGATGTTGCACTTGGGTCGCTGATCAGGACACTGCCAATGTTATAGTTGAAAGGTAAATATATTATGCTTCCATTTTTCCTCGGTGGATTCACCCGTGCATTCTTCCTTTGTAAAAATCGTGGTGGCGACTTTGCATTTAAGATCTGACTTTTGTTTATTAGACCGTTGCCCAGTGTTATCTCGTGTTAGACCCCCCTCGCTCCACTGAGTCAGCAACTCTTTTGTAACGGGCTGGGGCAGCGGTCTTATGTAATACATTCCCGATTTTGAGTTAGCTTTCGCGTTACTCGTCTAGCATTGTTTGGCTTGTCGTAAAATACCGTTTCGTACCATTACAAGCTGGGGCGTTGTCGTAGTTATAGTTTTATACCGTTACAAACTGTTGTAATATTGAATTTAGCCTGTTACAAGGTCTATGGTCCATTTTTCTGAGAGTTTAAAAGCAGTGTCTTTTAACGAACAAAAATATTTCGTAACTTTTCAATTCTGCGTAAAATATTTTTAACAGGGATCAAATACTTTCAAAATGTCGCAATTTCTGCTGTGTAATAATTTAGTGACTGCATTTAAAGAGTTTAATTTTTCGCAAGCAATTACTATCGAAATAATAATTTTTATGTTGGACCCTGGGTGGGCGTCTAAACGACGTGGGTACCCGTGTTCTTGAAGACATTAAACATCCTATTGTTACGCCACTGACTTGGGTTATTTCCCAATATAGTGTTACTCTACAATAGGTCAACAAACCATACTAAAATATGCACGAAAATCTGTGTTACGAGAGACAAATTATTTTTCAGATTTCAACAAAAAGTTACCAGAGCGTCAGGACGGAAGATTTTATTTTTTTATAAAATAATAATGACATATATTTTGTAAAAGTTGATTATAAAATGTCTTTCATCATTTCTACAAGGTATATAGAAGTATAAGTTTTTCAAAGTTACAACTACTTTTGTATATTACGTGGATTCACAGAACTCAGTCGTCCGCTGGAGGGCTAATGTTCACCAGTACGCTTTATATTTGCATCTACAATTTTCGTATTCTTACTATAGTTTGGTTTATTTTAAGTAAAATTTGTTTTTCCAGAAGAAATACTTAAAACTTGTTTGAATAATTGGTGGTCCCAAAAAGACAGAATAAAAAATGCACAGTTTAAAGTTTCCAACAAGTAGTTAGATCTATACAACTATTTATTTGTAACATGAAATTAATAATTATAAGTTATAAGAATCTATGCTTACGCAAAGTTCAGTGCAAAAATTAATTCAGCAAACCCGACTGCATGGAAAAGGAAAAATAGTTTTATGTAACAAATTAACATAAATATTTTAAAACGTCAAATATGTAAAACAGACAAATCTCAATTTGTATAAAAAAATAACAATCTAGAAACTTTTCTATTTTTAATAGTTGGCATCAACGGAATTATATGGAATAATGAAATATTTTAGTTCTTACATTTGCAAATTAGTCTGATTGAATGTGGATCATAGTAGCACTTGGAATGGTGCATTTCTCGTCGCAGTTTGGAATTCTACAGAATGACAGAGCGTGGTGAGCAGCAAATTTTCAACCAATTTTGCCATAAACTTGGACATCTGTGTACGATGATTAAAAGTTATGACTGAGACAAAATCTCAGTATTCTCAATGGAAAATGCCAGGAAAGAAAAAGTCAAATAAAGCGAGTAAAAGCTGGAGCAATCCTCACTGCTTTCTTTGACCATGAAGGTAAACAAAACACTACCCGAGAGATGAATGAGAGATGAATTGAAGAGAAAGCAGCATCATCTTTGGGGAAGCGGTGACTGGTAGTTGCACCAAGACAGCACGGGACCTGGACATATCGCCGAATGGACAAAACTCCGAATCTTATTTTAATGCCCAAAACGCCGAATGCTGTCGGTGGACAGATCGCCGAAAATAGACAAATCGCCGAAATAGTTACCGTTGGCAAAACGCCGAAAATGCCCAAAACGCCAAATTTTCTCGGTGGATATATCGCCGAAAATGGACTAATCGCCGAACCATGTAAAATGACTACACATTGATCGGAAAGTTGGCGTTGCTCGATTTTGTTCAAAACGCTGATTTATATCGGTGGACATATCGCCGAAAATGGACAAATCGCCGAATTAGTTATCGTGGACAAAGCGCCAAAAATGCCCAAAACGCCGAATTCTGTCGGTGGATATATCGTGCAAAATGGACAAATTGCCGAACCGTGTAAAATGATGCCACATTGATCGAAAAGTTGGCGTCGCTCGATTTTGTTCAAAACGCTGATTTATGTCGGTGGACATATCATCGAAAATGGACAAATCGCCGAATTAGTTAGCGTGGACAAAACGCCGAATCCTGTGAGAGGACATCTCGCCGAAAATGTCCAAAAGCCGAATTAGTTGGCTTGGACAAAACGCCAAAAAAGCCCAAATCACCGAATCCTGTGGTGGATATGGTAAAAATTAAGGTTGCCGAATATTTATTTACGGCCAAACAAAGAGAATTGTTTTGAAGTTTTATTGTAATTATTTTTAAATTACAACATTAATAAATTTAGCAATTGCTGCCAGCATAAATAACACACCTATAATCTAATAGTGGATGTTCTAACTACAATTTTTTATATCTCGTGCGCATTTTTGTGATTTAGTATTAGGGGTGGTCTCGTTTTGTTCCTTATGCTGGCACCCGCGATTGGGATGAGGGATGGGGCTATTTGGGAATAACGTATTATTTTAAAATACAAATAGAATAAATATGTTTTAAAAACCAGAATGTCTATTTTCATGTTCTAAATATGTCGCTCATATACAGTGACCGACAAAAGTCGGCATCAAAAGGGAAACATTCTTATTTTTGATTTTTCAAAAAACTTGTTACGGCAATAATTTGTGCTTCTTTGAAAATCTATTTATCTCTTATCAGTTATATCGAGTCATTTGTACTTAGTTAGAAAATGGCGTTGTTCGAAATTGTCAAAATTCATAAGTGCAATTTTTTGGAAATTAGGTAAGATTTGTTTAGAGTGTGTTAGTTTTAGCTAACTGAACAATTACAAGGTCATAAAACAACTTTTTTCTTTAATTTTCACAAAATAGTAATTTACGATACAAGTGCGTAAAGCTACTCTTTAGGCACGAGTGGGATAGAGTTAAAACGCGAGTGAGCGAGCGTTTTAAGCCCCGCGAGTGACTAAAGCTGCTTTACGCATGTGTTCGTACAATATTTTATTCACGATACAATCTAGAAAACACGGTAAATATGAAAAAAAATTAAATGTAAATTAGGATTACCAGCAACCAGTCGTAATTTTGCGTGTTTTAAAAATTTTAATTTCAGTGCGCAAAACACGCGTTTCTTTAACAGTTAAAAAAAATTTTAATGGTGAAAAAAAAAAATTTACGGTGAAAAAAGAATTTCTGACATTTCTAAAATTCAAAATAAACTAAGAAGAAAATTTTATTAAAACAATTATAACAGGCAATTACAAGTCAACATAACTATTTTGTTATATAAAAATTAAAGTTATACGCAGCTTCGAAATACCATTATTAAAAGTATTCGTTGACGTGGAAGGTTCGACTAAGTTAGCAATGTTGTCAGTTTTATTTCCCGATTTGTCAAAGAGTTTTAAGTTAGGCATTTCATTGCAAGTCGACGTAGATGGTTCAGAAATTGTTTTTGCGGAAGGTTGAATTTTATTCGAAATTGTAATCTCGTTATTTATGCAGTCTTCAATATAACCTTCTGCTACGTTGCTACTTTTCCAACCACCGCGTCGCTTTATGTGAGTTATGTCACCTCCTGCATTTGCTAGAAGTGTAGCAGATCTTCTCCTAAAACAATGCCCTGTATAATCTTTAGGGCTTTCTTTCTCAAGCCATTTCGCAATTAAGCTTGGTATTTCACCAATTTTGTTAATCCACATTTTGATTGGATCATTTTCCTTTGACGTACTTTAAGAAAAACCTTTCACTTGACGGGTTTGATGAACGCAAACTTTGGTATTTTCTAATCAATTTTATATTATCTGCATTGGAAACGGTAAAAATTCTCACAGAATGGGTTTTTGAATCCGGCACCTTAACAATCAGTATTGAATCCTTATCTTCAACATCTGATATCTTCATTTTCAATAATTCATCTCGCCTAAGAGCATCAGCGATCCCAAAAATCAATACCGTCTACAAAAAAAGACAAACAGTAGCTCAAGTTATAAGTAAAAAGTTACTAACTATACCTTCATTAGTAAAAAGATATCGTCATCTGTCTCTTTCAAAAATTCGTTGATATCTTTATCGGCCAAAACCTTCGATTTTTTCTTCTGTATTCTACATTCTTGTTTTTCAAATAAGGCACTGTTTTGGGAAAATTTCTAACATCAATATTTTCTTTTATGTTTAGAGTTGCCTTTAACATCGAAAAAAGGGACCACAATGTTGACGGCTTCAAAATCTTCCACTTTTCCTCTAAATATACTAATAGAACTTTTTCTGTTGTGTTACTCATTTTTTTAGAGTCACCCCAATGCCGGAAATCGGTATAAGCTTTTTCACACTGCGGTCTTGACTTCTTCGGCAAAATACTCGCAATCGCTTCATTAGCTACTGCTTCTACATCATATTCAGAATCAGCGTCCATTTTCAGAGAATTTATAAAAAACACTTGGAAAGCGACACTTATTCAAACGACAGAATTGTTTTTCAGTTTTTATTTACATTAGTAACTACGGAAACGCGTGCAACGGTAACTTGAAAAAATATTGCTGCCGTTTCTTTATGAATTCAATATTTTTAAATAATAAACTTGCTGTTTAAAGCTGTGCAATTGTAGAAAAAAAAGTTGTTTATATTACGTACGCAAAGCCGGTTTTTTGAGCTTTCGAATGTATTTTTTGTCTCGACCTAACGGTCTGGACAAAAACCTAACATTCTCAAGCTTAAAAAACCTTTGCTTTGAGCACGTAACATAATAATTACTATTTTCAATTTTATAAATATTTTTGAAGATTTCACATACCAAGAATTAATTT